>CM021796.1:2009494-2026859 GCA_011076525.1 Nettapus auritus | reverse complement strand
TTTTTTTTTAATCCTCATTTCCTTCTGTAGGATGCATTCCTACAGGATCTCATCCTATACGACACATTCCTATAGGATCTATTTCTCTAGGACACAGTGCTACAGGTTCTGTACCTCTAGGATCCATTCCTAAAGAGTCCATCCCTATAGGATCCTTTTCTCTAGGATGCATAGCTACAGGATCTAGTTCTGTAGGACCCATTCCTTTAGGATCTATTCTTATGGGATCTATTAACCTAGGATCCATGGCTGGAGATTCTGTACCTCTAACATCCATTCCTAAAACACCGCTTCCAATAGGATCTGTTTCCCTAGGATGCAGTCTTATAGGCTCTGTTCCTATAGGATCTGTTCCTGTAGGACACATTCCCAAAGGATCTATTCCCATAGGATCCATATCAGTAGGATCTGACCCTGTAGGATCTAGGATGTACTTCTCTAGGCCCCATTCCTATGAGATCTCTTCCTATGAGATCTCTTCCTATGAGATCTCTTCCTGTAGGACCTGTTACACCGGGTGCATTCCTTTAGGATCTGTTCTCCCTTCACGTGCCTGTACCTGGGGTCTTCCATTCCTGCTGATGGGGCTCAGGCTGGGTTTAGGGAGGTGACGCTGACCAGGAACGGGCTTGGGACCAGCAGGAGATGGTGCAAAGGCAGGATTTCAGCACACTTTGACCCCTTGCTAAAAAAAGCAAATGCTGTCCTGGGAGCACGGCCAGGCCTGCGAGCAGAGCGCTCTGCAAAGATCCAGACGTGATTGCTGCCTCTGTTATTATCTTTATTTAAGGGCCGCGAACACCCCGAGGGAATATTGCTGTCCTGGTGCCATAATATTTAAAAAATGCGTTGGTGTTTACTGCGCAATCGTGTTGACTCTTCAGCTGGGAGTAGCTTCCACTTCTAAGTGATAACCTTTCTTTTTTATGGCAATAATTATGCTAACGATAACATTATTAAACTGCATGGGAATAACCCCTAAATCAAAGCAGAAAGTTGCCCCTTCAAGAAAATCGCAGTCCGTCGGATACTTCTGTCCCCGGGTAAATCGATCAATTGAAGAAGTCAACGTCCCCCCCCCGCCAATGACTGCAAATTCGGCGGATATATATTTTTTAAGAAGATTATTTATGGTTTATTTTAGACACCAGATCATTTGGCGCTTGTTTCATCAATTTGTCACTGTTTTTATTGTCACCAATTGCCCATAACTGGAGTGCATTTAAAATGTCATTGATCTTGATATTATGGTGTCATAATATGACAGTAATAGTTGTATCTTGTACAGAAAGCCCACTTCCTAAGATTGATGGCTTTCACCATACCAATTATATTCTGTCCATCTAAGTGATAAAGAGAGCGTTGGAGGCATTCAATAGATAAATTAGATATCTTTTCAATTATTCCCTTTATTTTATAGGGTCACGTGCCTGATTAACAACTTTTTACTTCTGTTATTAGCCAGCGAATTTTCGATGTTCACTCCACGTGTTTTAATTTTGTGGATATAATGAAAGACTTTGAGGGCTTTGTGCCGGGCTCCGTAATTGTCTCCAATCCTTCTTGCTGGTGAGTCTTGTTCCCATGGAATTCCACAAGTGTTTCACTCCTTTTCTTCCCCAACATTCAAAAAAAAAAAAAATAATAATAATTTTTCTGGAATCTGTGAGCTCAGCTGGGTTCAGATGGCGTTTGCCAGCAAGGCTGTGCTCTGTGGGATCTCAGCTGAATGTAGGGTGAGTTTTGGGATGCAGAGTTCCCCGTGCCAAAGCATCCCCAAAGCTGCATGCTTGGCCCATGGAAGGACGTGGTGGTTTTGGTCACTTCTCTCTGTCCACCAGTTTGGGGACTTTGGTGCTGGTTGCTGCTCCCACCAGCCCACCCAGGAGATGCTCCAAGGACCACCTCAAGGACCTGGCTCTGGAGTGGTCACAAGGTGGTGAGACAGCTCTTGGCTGCCTCCAGCACCCATGGGCACCTGTCCTGGCCCAAACACGGCTCTCTGGTGAACGGAGTTGGGATCTGGACATGCTGAGCTCCATCCATTGACTTTGCAGGGACCCTGAACATCCACGTAGGTAGGACCTCATCTCCCAGGCAGCCAAAATTACTCTAGGTGATGGCTGGGCTAGTGGCAAAAGTCCCGACACTGCCCTGACCACATTCCTGCTCCCCAGCAGACAACAAGGTCCATGATCTGTAACACATCAGGTCCCCAGAAAGCACTTTTTTTTTTTTTTTTTTTTTTTCCACATTTTTCTTCCTCTGGAGCCAGCCTGGCCCAAGGATGATCCCCTCCAGTCCAGTGCTGCCTGCATCCCCCCCGAAGACGTCAACCCGTGGAGGCGGATGGAAATATTGCGTTGTCGAGGGGGGTCTGCAGCTCCCCCCGCCACGCAGTTCCTCATCCTGACCTGCGACACACACAAAGAACAATTCAGGTGGAGTTCCCGTGCGGAGATTTATGCCGTCCGGGGAGGCACATGTGATTTGATACCAAAGCATGAATCAAAGCGGGACAGCCTGGATGTATTTACATTTGTACCGCACACGCATGAATATTGCAAGGAGAATACAAAGTCACCCAGGCGGTGGTTGGCGGAGAATTGCAGCCTGTGGGCTTTGAGGGTTATGGGGGGGGGGGGGGGGGGGCAGCTCTGTGTCTTTGTGGGTGTGGAAGGAATAAAAAAAAGGACAATATTGAGAGTAAAGTTGGTGGTGGTTGTGCTGAAGGGCTTCTCCCGTCTGGGCCAGGGGATATATCCGAGAGGGAAATGCTCAAATTTAACAGTGGCTGTGGATGGAGAAGCCACCCCAGGCCTTGTGTCCTCTTGGGGGCTGGTTGCACACATTTTCTCTACCTTGATATCCTAAATCTCTACCCGTGCAAAACCCAGTGTCAGGAGCAGGACTCAGCTCTGCTTCAGGCTCTGCAAAACCAAACCCGTTGCCTGGCTTTGCCCCTCGCTGCCCAGCTCTTCTCCAAGGGGAGTGTGCTCCTTCTCCACGGTCTGTGCTGAACACCCCATGGTGGCCTTTGCCACCAGCTTGTCCCCATCTCCACCACCCACAGGGGCTTGGGGAGGAACTGGGGAGCCATGGGTTGGGGGAGTCCGGCTTAAAGAGGGGGCACAGGGGAAGGAAAAGGGTCCAGGGTATGCATCAGGCCACCAGAGCACCCATCCCAGCAAGGGTGCATGGAAGGATGGAGGTTGTGATTTTTGGGCCCGTTGGCCCCTTCCCACATGACAACACCCAACCCATGGCCATGACCTAGCATGGACATTTTTGTCTCCATCAGGGCTTTCCAGAAAGGCTCACCCCCCACTTCTGACGAATGAACTTTTAATGGAGAAAAATAGACCGCCCAGTTTTAAGTGAGGCATTCGGGTGAAGCTGATGATTTAAACAACTTTAAGTCCATTAAACAAAAGGGGAACTTGGATCTTACAGTCCTCATTCATTCTGAGAAGCGTCTGGCCTGGGATAAACATGACATTAAGTAGCCATCTGAGCTTTGCTAAAACATACATATGCCTTTGTAATAAAATGTTTTTAAAATATAATAATGGTTACCTTGAGAGTGGTTCGTGCTAGAACCATTTAAAATCCCTCCGCTGAAATACTTCAAGAGGTGCCCTTCAACTAATGGAAACCAGACATTTAGGAGATGTGAAGATATTGGCAATATTTGGGCCTCTTTTTTTTGGAGATGGGGGTACAGGGAGCTGTGCCAGCCCCCAGATTTTTCTCTCCTTTGGTCCCAGTGGATGGAGCTGAAAGCCAAGAGTGTCCAGCAAGGGCCTTGTATCTCCATCACTGACAAGCAAAAAGAGAGGCGTTAGCCCAGCGGGCACTGTGTTTCCATCAGACATACCTGAAGGCAGTCCATCAGAGTCTCAGGAGATGCTAAAGTAGCTCTTAGGATAATTATAAAGTGTTCAGAGTTCCTCCTTTGTTCATTATTTTGGGGCTTCCTAAAAAGTTACCAGGAGCCTTGTGATGAAGGCACCAGGTCCTGTCTGGAAGAAAGGCAGGAGCCCCAATTTTGCCCAAGGAGATAAACTTTCTCCTCCTCTCATCTGTAGAAAAATGAGCAATAAATCCTCAAAACCAAGGAAATTCAGCTCAGGAATTTAAAGCAAAGCTTATGATTTTAATGCCCAGGCTCAATGAAGCACGGAAACATTTGCCTGACTTTAAGCGCGTACTTAGCACCCTGCAGGAGCCCAGAGCTGCAGGAACACCACTTTTCCTCCCCAGTTTGTTCACTGGAGAAACGGAGCAGGGAGGCGGCGAGCCAAGGGTCCAGCAAAGAGCTCAGCAAGATTTATGGGAGGGGAACGGACCCGCTCTCTTTTCTGTGATTAATAAGGAGAAGAAAAGAAACCTCCTCAAAGCCCTGGTGGAGGCATTTCCCCTGTTGGTGTCCGGTTTGTTGGGGTCATTTCAAGACAAATTCCAGCGTGATCGCTGCTGTAGATACCATTTCCTCAGAGGGTCCCATCCTGCTCGGGGTCCCCTGTGGTTCCCACCCCCTCCCATGGATCGGGGGCAGCGGAGACACCCAGGCTGGAAGATCTTCTCCCTCTGCCCTGCTCCAGGACGCGGTGACCCTGCTGAGATGTTTGGGGGTCACGCTGTAGATGGCAGTGGTGCGGTGACATTGCCTGGGAGGAAGCCGGGTGAAATCGGGGTCTGCCGAGACAGGTCCCAAATGGGAATGGCTGGGAGGGGAAGAACTCTGCGCTGGAGCCCGTGCTTTCAGCGTTACGCCATCGTCTGCAGAGGGGGAGACCGAAATGGGATCAGATTCCCAGCTCGGGTGGGGAAACGCCTGGCTGGTTCCCAGGGTCTTGCCCTGGATGAGAACAGGGAGGAGAAAGGGGATGGAATCAGGAATGAAAAAAAAAAAAAAAAAAAATTAAAAGGTTCAAAATCCCTCAGGATGTCACATTTACCATCACTGGGACCTTCTCTCCTGGGACAGGAGGTGTGCTGACAGTCTCAGGTGCCAGCAGAGCCCCGTGGATGCTCCACGAGTGATTTTCCCGGTTGCTCCTCCTGCAGCGCAACTGCATCGCTCACAGCCCTGCCCTTGCACATCGCTTGGTCTTGCATTTCACGGTGGGATGTGCCACAAAAAAACCTCTCTGGGCAGCCACAACTCACGCGGGTGGCAGGCTGGCAGCCCAGCATACGGCTCCGATATAGAGCGGGTGATTCGCCGGCTGCGAGCAGAGTGGAGCCTGAACGGGGACACAGAGCTGTAATTCTTACCTTGGGGTCACCTGCCAGCCCGCCTCCCCGGTGGCGTATAGATCAGCTGGAGGCGTGAATTTAAAGCGGGCGAGATAAATTACATTAAACCGGCGCATGGAGCTGCTCGTTCAAAAGGCAGCCAGACCTAATTCGGTTTAGCTTTGCGAATTAAGCTAAAGTGAATTAAACCAACTCTAATTCTGAATAAGTGTCCAGAAAGGGGCTTTATGTGCTCTAGCTAATCCACTTTCAAAGCTGATTTGGATTAATGCTGATGAATGTCCCCTTATAGATATGCCTCAGTGCCGCCGGGCTTGCCTGGCTGCCAACGTGCCTCGTGGCAAGGATTTACAGCACGCTGGCTCCCGAACCCGCCTCCCTCGTGTCCTGCTCCAGCATCATGAGCTCGCTTGTCCTTCCAGGGGATGCTGAGGCTGAGGTTCAGCTGCTTTCTTAAAGGACAGGATCCATCCAGCTTCACCACCCAACCAGCGCTGGGTTTAGCCAAATGTTCCATTCCTGTGGGGTCAATGGAAGGAGAGAAGATGGATTTTGGGCACTGATTTGGAGGTTCCCCTTTCCCAGTGCAGAATTCCTGGTGGATTTGCAATGAGCACTTCAATTAAGTCCTGAAGGTGCTTGTCTCTGTCTGTTGACCGTGGAGAGGATTTGGGGCATGAAGTTCCTAATTTAGGCACATCTATTAAATGACTAACGTTACGCAGATGAAAAGTGCCCACACAACTGATGAATATTATTTGTTATGAATATTATGAAATATCATAATATAAAATCATGGTAATACGAAATTATCAAATATTATGAAGGCAGGCAGTACAAGGACCATGGCTGCCTCCCAGCCTTTGCGATACCACGGCTGCTTGTGCAAGCAGGGAGTGATTGGGAAGGCCAATGAATTACAGATTGAGAGGCTTGTCCACACTTCTGACAGCCCACCCTAGGCCATGGAGCAACCAAACCCCAAACGTCCTCACCTCCTGCCAAAAACAGCCTGGCAAACTTTCTCAAAAGAGTGCATCCCCTTGACTTTGTCCTTTCAGAGTCCGCTGACGCATTAACAGCTAATCCTGTGGCTGCCGGCTTCATTTCTCTTGCAGAACAGCCAATTGGCAACGGATCAATACAGGAGAAAGTTAGCAGGATGGTAGCTAAGTAAATTATTTCCCTTCAGGTGGCAACGTGAAGATGGCTGAGGCAGAGCACCTCGCTGTCCCACAGCCTGCAGATGGGGCTGGTGTAGAGCAAGCTTTGAGATGGTGGAGCCTGGTAGGACGTGCTTGCTGTCTCCCTACCGTGACCTTGCACAAGGCTAAAGAATGAGCAGATTGGGTGAAAAAGGTGAAAATTAGCTCAGCAAGTCCCCATCCCACCAGAGGGCTGTTGGAGCCTGCTTGGCACCACATCCTTGTCTTCTGCACAGCCCCACGTGGGTCAGGCATTGCTCATTGAAGCACAAAAAGCCTGGGGAGGGAAGAACATTATTTTTTTCCAGCACTAGTGGTGGATTTTCCTTGCTCAAATAGAAAATATTAGCATGGTTCGGTTGCCTCATCTCCTTCCAAAGTCAACAAAGGTGGAGCACTCTAGGTTGGTCCTGAGCATCCCTTTGGAGGATGAGCGGGTGAGCACCCACCTCTCCCCAAAAGGGGGACAGAAGGGGGAGGCCAGGCGCTGCTTTTGTAGCCATGGGATTTGGGATGAAGCCAACCTGGAGGCTCTTCTGCCACCTTTGGGGGGCCTCGGGTTGGGTCCTGCACTGGGGATGTGCCTGATAGGGAACATGCGGGCAGGAAAATCTGAATTAACTAAGGGTTTGAGTTTAAAGTGCATTAATTTAAAGTGCATTTGAAGTGCATGCAAAATGCATGCAAAGTGCACTTTGGTAGGGTAGAAAGTGCTCCTCAGTCAATGGAAGGTAATTTACTGCCGCTCCCCCGGCGTTTCGGTCAGGATCCATCTCTCTTTACCGTAGACGCCCGCAGGTCCGTGAGCTTCTCGTCTCAGCTCAGGGAGGGAGAAAAGCATCTCCCTCGGCGTGGGCAATTCCCCTCCACCCCCCCACGGCTTACGGGATGCAGCAAATGGCTTCCTGCAGCCGCCCCTCTTCCCCCGTTGCCTTTGGGAAGAGGACGGGCAACGCATCGCAGGGGAGCAAGCAGCCGGGAGCCGGGGAGAGCATCCCACCGTCGGGTTGAACACGGCACAAACCAGACGCTGTCCTCCCTGCCTCCCAGCCCTGCCTCCCCCCCAGCCTCGTACGTGCAACCGGCTTTGTTTGCAGGGGAAGGCTGATGGTTTTATAGGTCCCACAAAGCCGTACCGGGAAGCCGGCAGCCCCGGGCAGGCGTCTCCAAGAAGCTCGGCCGGAGCCGTGGTGCATCGCATTGTAACATAAAGGGCAGCCCACTGAGCACCATTACCACCAAGGGCTGAGTGCCAAGGGCTGGGCTTTTAAGCCCAAACAGCTGAGCTTGAAAGGAGTCCTCTCCTAAAAATGTACGGGATGGAGTGCACCAAAGTCTTGCTGAAATCCCCTGGGTCAGAGCAGTCTTTGCGGCAAACCGGGGGGAAGCCACCTCATCTCTTTGTTTTATTTTCACTAAGAAATTTTCCAGGGGAACTTGGGTTTTGGAAGGGAAAAGCCAGTGGGTGTGAGCACCCCAAATGCTCAGGCAAAGCCCTGGAATCACTGGCGTTGACGCGCAAAGCCGGGGTGCATAAAAAGGATGAGCAAAAGCAGGGAAAAATTCAGCATAGCGCTTCCCACGGCGCTGTAACCAAACCCCTGCTTATCCAGGGCGAGACAAAAGGGTGGAAAATAGTTGAGCTCTCCTAAACCCAAGCACGTCAGCGTGAAACTCAATAATCCTCAAGCGGGGCTGAGTCCTCGAGCACAGAGCAGGGGTGAGCCAGGGCTCAGTCCAGTTCTTGAGCTGAATGGTGAGTGAGGATCCGGATCCTGGCATTTATACGTGATAGTTTCTTCACAGCCAAAGTAAATACTGGAGTCAGAGATCATGGGGCTAGAGTTTGAAAAGTCCTGCATAAAGAAGAGATCTCAGAAAAGCAAATTTAAAAAACATTAAGATCAAAAAAGTAATTCTGATTGCCGTATTCTTTATCTGTCATGACTAGACAGATGAAAATCTATGACAGCAATTTTGCCTTTAAGGTCAATTCATTTTTCTTTTATTTATTTATTATTTTTATTTTTTTTTATTATTTTTTATTTTGTTTAACAGGCTCTGCACTAATTTTCCTCACAGAATGACTAACAGAAGTATGGCCCTTATGCAGCTTTTGTGCTTAATTCCTTAGGGCAGCTCTAAGCACTAGGCCCCTTGTCAGGTTATTGCTATTAGTGATAAGGAGCAATGGAGCTTCAAGCATTGAAGCCAGGTAGATGAGCCTATTCCACAAGGTCTAAGGCTTCCCCCTTGTTAAGGTGATAAGGGCCAGGTGCGGATCATGTAACTTTCGGTATAAAACAGCAGACCCCCCTCCTTGTGTCTGAAGATGAGCTGAAAGAAGAGTGCAAGGGGCTCACAAATCAGTTGTGCCACACTATTATGTGGTTGGCTCTGAGCTTGGAGACTGCAACCATCTTCAAACTTCCAGATCTGAAGGAACACTTTGCTGCAGCCTAAAAGCCACATGGACATCAGCTCCCTCAAGCCAGCCAATCTTCTTCCCAACATCTGCCAGAAAACAGCTGTCTGGTTTCAGCTAGGATAGAGTTAATTCTTGAACTCGTAGCTGGTAGGGTGCTATGTTTTGGATTAGGGTGAAAAGAGTTTTGATAACACACTGGTGTTTTAATTGTTGCAGAGCAGCGCTTACACTAAGCCAAGGGCTTTTCAGCTCCTTGCTCTGTCCTGCCAGCGGGCAGGCTGGGGGTGCAGCAGGAGCCGGGAGGGGACAGACCCAGGGCAGCTGACCCAAACTGGTCCCCAGATCTGGTTCCCCCCCTTGCCTCTGAGGCAGAGGTGAAGGAACAGCTAGTGCAAGGAACACAAAAATCACTTTTCCATGATCCTGGATCCTGGGCATTTAACGAGCTCTCACCCCTCAGCAGGGCCACAGTGACACAGTGGTGGGTGCTGGGGATGGAGGGGACCAGCTGGGACTCCTCCATTTAGTGTTGAGCAGAGAATTTGCATTATCTGTCTCTGTGAAAGCCCTTGAGATGTATTTTTGAACATTCCCCTTTCAGCTGGAATTGCCTAAGACACCAGCTCGCTCCATGGGAAGGGGTTGGGTCACTTTGGGATGTTTTCCTGGAAATTCCTGATTTGTGCCGATTCTCTCCACTGACTCCAGAGGGAGCCTGGGTGAGCCATGACGAGGGGTTTATACCCAAAATGACCTCCACCAAGGCCAGGGATGCACCAAGGCTCCTACATCACCATCCCAAAGCATCCCTACCATGGACACTGCAGGAGGGATGTATAGGTTGCTCTTACCCTGACCAAGCACCACCAGCTGCAATTACCAATCCCAACCTCATTAGCAGGATACATTCACCCTGTTTGGGGCAGTTGTTCACCCGCAGCAATAGGAGGTGACAAAATCCATCCTCTGCCTTTTCGGAAGGGCACCCCAAAAGATGCCCAAGGGACAAGGGGCAGAAGCGGGCACTGCACTGCACTCACAGGGCCGCTGGCACCCACGTCCCCGCCTCAAGCCCCAGAAGTATATTTATTATTCGCAGCGATTAATAAGCGAGAGAAGGGGAGGCAGACGAGCATTTCTGCTGCCTGTTGCTAATTAGTGCGCTGCTCGGAGGAGCAGGAGACGGGGAGATGGAGGCTGCAGGGAGCTCGTTCGCCCACGACGCTTAATGAAAGCAGCACAACCCTTCGCATTATTTAATTTAATAGGAGAATTAATATCTGGATGGAGGGCGATCGCCTCTGCTCTGCAGACGGGGGGACGGACGCAACATCCATCTTGCTTTATTCCGAAAAGCGTCTCAAAGGTGATTTGATTGCACGGTAATAGGTGGGTTTTGGTGGTGTTGGCGGTGTTGGTTTTGGGATCGGTTTTTCCTTTTCGGCTCGGCGGGGTGGAGGCCTCCATCCTTCCATCGCCCAACAAATGAAATCCGCGCCTAACCCTTCACCCAGCGCAATCCGCTGATAAAGTCCTCCAATCTTAATTCAATCTGTAAAGATTAGGCCAGCAATAAGAAGCATCAGAGGGCTGACGTCCACGGAGTCTCCCCGGGGCGGGTGACAAATGGCTTTGTGACAGTAATCGCAAAATTAGAATCTGCATCGCAATCCCCTCCGCTCGCATCCCGCCGCCGCGCCGCGCTCCTCCCCAGAAGCCGGTGCAAAGAAAGGTCACGCAGCGGCACCGAGCGCCTTGCATGCTAATGCACGGGGAGGATTTCGGGTTAAAAAAAAAAAAAAATCGGGTGTTTATTTATTTATTGTCCATTGTTCTTGCGCGGCGCTGGGAGAGGGCTGCCGGCGCGCTGCAGAGCATTTGAGCCAGCGTCTCTTGCTTGATGCACCCGCGGCTGGAGCGGGGGTGAGCGGGTTTCCAGCTGGGGATTTCCAACGTACTGGGGGCAGCCGGTCCCCGGGGCATTTCCAATCCAATAATGATGAAGGCAAATGGCTGGGCCATGCGCCCTGGTCTAGCAACGAGGCCAAACCACGCTGCCCGCCCTGGCTCCCACTGGGCTCCTGTGCTCTGCATCCCAAGAAATCCGCTCCTGGTTGTGCCCAGCATGGTGAGCCAAGGGCAGCAATGCTTTGCACCGACACGTATCTATCCCCCTATCCTGCTCCCACCTTTTTGGCTGCAAATTCACAGCTGCATTAAATCCGTGCAAAGCCGCACGTTGCACGCCTGCGCTAAGCCACCTGCCCTTCACCTCGTGCGTGCAAGGGTGTGCAAGGGGCCTCCTGCACCCTCCCGAGGGCTGCGGGAAGAAGCCCAGGAGGGGAAGGAGCTGGGGTGGCTCCACTCGTCTCGTTAGCGCGGGGCGAGGCTGCCTGGAAGCTCTCATTACTGGAACGCCGCAAGCACGAGTCCCGCTTGACCTTTCCGCCGTACGAGGTGCAATTGAGTTAGCGCCGAGTTGTGATTTAATTCCCGGAATGGAGTTGTAATTCGCTTACAGCAGCCATTTTCCGGGAGCACTCGAGCTGCCGGCGAGCTCCCGGCTCCTCTGGGGTGCCGGCATTTCACGGCAGCAAGCAGGGTGCTCGTCCCCCCTCTCTGGGGCTTCGACAAGCAGAAGGGATGCAGATCCTCCTGCTGCCCTCATCTGTCCCATGCAAAAACATGCCTGGCATGGAGCCACCCCAAATATACGCATGGGTGTGCTCACAAATTAGGAAAAGACCTGCATAAGGGAAAACACACCTCTGCACCACGCCAGGGCACGTGCACACACGTCTAGTAGCATTTAGCCCTCATCCGTACTCCAACACGCACAGGAGATGAATGCTCATCTCCTAAAGGAGAGAAAAATGCACCGAATCTGCAATTGGACGGGATTTGCACTTTCTCTCCTCATTTTTCAGCCTTGCAGTGGTTGCTCTTGCTTGCACCAGGTTCCTTGAAGGGGACCGGGACATCTCTGTTTCTGAGCGTGGTGCCAGCCACCCGCTTGCACCCCAAAGTCTGGCACCCAAGAGGTTGAAGTCCTCCCCCGATGGAATAACAGCCAGCTCATTGCAACACCGGCAAATCATCTCGGAGGCCGTGAGGGGGGCAATAAAATGGATTTGGAAGCGGCGTCCTTGTCCCTGTGCAGGATGCAGGATGCGGATGCAGGATGCGGATGCAGGATGAGGGATGTGGGATATGGGATGAGGGCTGAGAGACGTGGGATGTGGATGCAGGATGTGGATGTGGGATGAGGGATATGGGACGAGGGATGAGAGACGTAGGATGTGCGGTGAGGGATGCGGGATGAGGGATGGGAGCTGTGGGATGCGGGATGTGGGATGCAGGATGCGGACGCTCCTGGGTGCTCGGCAGCGGGCTGCAGGCGCGGGGAGGAGGCGGCATTGTGCGGGGCTGGAGCGGGCGGGCGGCTGCATACAAACCGGGAGATGAAAAGGGTGAGAGGCCTCGCCAAGCGAGGGCTGTCCGGGTGATTAATGGGGGTGAGCGCAGGGTGAGGCCCCTCCTTCCCGAGAGCCACAAGATGGCAAAGTGATTCTAAGAACAAGAGAGCAGTGTTCGCTGAGAAAGCAGCCCAGAGAGCCTCCTGGAAAAAAGAAAATACACTTTATTCCCAGCAGCTTGGAGAGCCAAGGGTTCCGCTCCTCCTTGGCTTGTTGGTTCTTTTGTTTGTTTTGGGTGCTGTGTTTTTTTTTCTGGTTGATTTTTTTTTTTTAAACTATTTTAATAAAAATAAATAAGTGCAACGAGGACGTGTAAATGGCAGTGAGAATTGCAACGTGCTGCCAGGTCAAAGCCGCCTGGAAGCTGCCGTATATTTACATCTCTATTTGCTTAGGAAACAATAACCCACGGGGAGGAAGAGGGGAGGCGCCGGCGGAGCGGGTGCAACACGACACAGCTTTGAGGGGGGCTGCTGTAGGGGCCTCCACCCTCCAAAGCCAAAAAAAAAAATAAATAAATAAATAAAAATAATGGAATCCGGAGGAGATTTTTGCAAAGCATCCCAAACCCGCTTGTTTCTCTCCCTTTTGCTCCGGCACCGCGCCGATGCCGGATTTCGGCTTCTCTTTCTGAATAGCTGCATCCCCAGGGGAGGATGGCGGTGGGCGGGGGGGCAGCGCTGCAGAGGTGACCCTAAACCCACCCCAATTCCTGTCCCCAGAAGGGATGGAGCAAGGTGGGAAGCCGCGCTGCTGCCCCTGGCCATGTCTTGCCCAGATTGAACTGGCCGGCAGCCAGGGGCCAAATTCACGATGCTGTTGGGTGCGCAGTGATGGGGTTTGCTTAAACGGCATAATAGGGCTGCAGCAATTTTCCCAGCCCCGTTCCCATGGCAGGAGGCCTTCCCCCAGGCAAACCCTCGCCAACTACCCCCCCAGGCACAGGATATGCCATCAAATCCCTGGGGCTGGGGGGTGGGATCCGGACCCAGCCCAAGCAGGTTGTGCCGAGCAACCCCGGGAGCTCCCCAGCTGATTTAAACCCCTAATTTTTTGGGGGGAAAGCATCAGAGCACACCAAGATGGGGCAGGATGCTGATTCCCCCCCCACAGACCTGAGTCTGCTCTTCCTCCCTCCTGCTTTTCCTTCCTCCTTTCTTTCTTTATTGCCACCTCTCCCCATCCATCTCGCCGTCCCACCGTGCCTTCTTTAATACGCAGCTAACCAAAGTGACAGCAAAATATAATGCCTGCCACCTCACGAATTGAGATGCAGGAGTTATGCCGAGGGCTCGGAGCCGGGATTAAAGCTCGCCTCCAGCCCAGGCGCGTTGTTTTGAGGAAATTAACGGAGGTTAAGAAACTGCAGCAGGCGTCGCAGCGGGAGCCGGGCATTTTGGTGGTGATGCCGGGGAGCTGCGGGGCCAGGGAGGGTGCTGAGGTTGGGGTGCGAGGCAGCATCGCCATGTCCCGGGGCTGCGGGTGCTTTAGGGTCGGGTGTCCCTAGGAGCAGCAGCCTTCCAGGACCTCGGTGACAAATCCTAAAGGCTGCCGAAATGCAGAGATAAAAGCTATAGGAGGCCTATAGGAGACCTATAGGAGATGCTGAGTGATGGGAGGCATGGGGAGGGGTTGGGGTTGGGGTTAGCTGGGGGTGTCTGCTTGGATGTGAGATTTTTTGGGGAAAAAAAAATGAAAGCTGTCACCTGGGAGAGCCTCACACATCTGTGATGTGTCCTGAAAGGGACAGGTGACTGTGGGGTCTGCTCCTGTGTGAGCTTAGGGGTCCTGCGTGGGCTCAGGGGGTGAACAAGGGGACCCCCACCCTCCTTCACGCCCATAGGTGAACCCACCCGAGCAGCACCCTCGGCAGGGTGACATCCCCCTGAGCCCCATCTGTGCCGGGTGACACTGCCTGGGGGGCCCAACCGAGCCCCCTCTGCGGATACACATCCATAAGGCCCACTAGGAGAGTAAGGCAAACAGAAAATATATATAAACATATAGAAAACATATAGAAAAAGTATAGAAACAGGGCCCTACAGAACTGCAGACATCCAAAAATGGGGACATACAGACCCCCCCCCCCAGCTCTCTGGCTCCATCCCCAGAAACCACCCTACAACCCCCACCCCCCAGCCCCGCAGCTCTGTTCCCGAGGCACGTCTCCACAGTCGGCACGTATATAAGGCTGCCTCTGTGCAGGGCGGTATAGCGAGGTGAGGCTGGAACGTATACAAGGCTGCCTCTGTGAGGGGTGGTATAGCGACGCTGCACTTCTGGGGCTGGCTGCGGGAACCCTCACAGCCCCCCCAGGCACCTCTTGCTGCTCACAGGACCAGCACACGCACCTCTATAGGCGTGGGCATATATGGGGGTATGTATAGAGGCAGGCACATATAGAGACGCGTAGATGTGGAGGCATGTACTCAGAGGGTCATGTATATGTAGAGGCAAGTACGTATGGAGGTACATAGAGAGAGAGCCACGTTCATATGGAGGCACATATAGAAGAGAAAGGCACATATAGAGAGAGGCACATATAGAGAGAGACGTACATGTGGAGGCATATGCATATGGAGGCACATATAGAAGAGAAAGGCATATATAGGGAGAGGCACATTCATATGGAGGCACATACATACAGAGGCACATATATATGGAGGCACATACATGTAGAGTCACACACATGTAGAGGTGCATACATGCAGAGGCACATGCATGTAGAGGCATATAGAGAGGCATGTACATATGGAGGCACGTACATACGGAGGCACATATAGAGAGAGGCACATACACATGGAGGCACGTATAGAGGCACGTATACGGAAAGGCAGATACATATGGAGGCACGTATAGAGGCACGTATATAGGCAAACAAACACATATGGAGGTGACGACGCGCACAGGGACCCAGATGTTGCGCTGGGTGCCAACCACCAGACCCATGCAGCAATGGGAGGGCCGCATCCTGCACCAGGCCCGGGGAAGCGGGGAGGGATCCGGTGAGGCGGCCACGCACCTGTACGCCGCTCGGCGCTGAGCCCGCTTCGTTAGCTCGGAGCATAAATTAGACGTGTGCGCACACACACACACACATATGGGCGCGCGCACACGCATGCACATGTGCGCACGCCAGCCCAGAAAGCGATTAGCTGCGGCTCAAATTTGCATCTGATTAACATTCCCACAAGGGTTATCCTACAGCCCAGCGCGGGCGGGGGCTCGCTGCACAAACCCATTTGCAGCACCGAAAAAAAAAACACAAAATTTTGGCTGATGCAGGAGAATGAGGCTGGGCTGGGGGGGGGGGGAGAAGGGGCTGGGGGAGGAAGAGCGGGGGGCACCAAGGGGGTGTAGAGGGGGGGGAAACGGCATCAGGATCTGGCCCTGAGCGGTGGGAGACGCATTGGGAAGCAAGTCACGTCGAGTAATTTATGGTTGAGGCTTCTGCGGGAGTTTAAGACCTCGATGCCTTCCATAAACTATTTTACTTGTTTAAAACCCACGGTGGTGGGGGCTCGGAAGGAATTCAGGGGTGGGGGGTAGGTTTATTTGGATTTCCCTTGGAAAATAGGGCTGGGAGGGGGGATGTCGCCCTCGTCCAAAGGCATCACTTGGGGGGGGGGGTTGGGGGGATTTTTGCACCCCCGTCTCCTGCCACAGGTACCTGCGCGGAGCCAGGACCCCCCATCCGGGCTGCGCTTGAAGAGCAAAGCAATGGGGATTGGGGGGGGGGGCACAGCCCCCGAGTCTCATTCTCAATTAGAAAGCCTTTTACACTCTCGAAACGCAGCAGTTGAGAGAGCGAGCGAGCGAGCGAGGCATTTCCAATAGTCACACTTGTCAAGTGAGACCATCTTTTAGCCCTCAGGAACAGCAAATCCCCGTGAACTCTGGGTGAACCAAGATTGAAGCCATAAATCAGCCCTACAAAAGCCTGCTGTTGGATGCGGGTGCCGGGCTCCTACCTTTAACGCTTTCGCGGGCGAAGGAAGGAGGAAAGGAAGGGGGGGGGGGGGAAAGGCAAAAAAATATATATATAATACAGCGATAGCAAAAGTTCAAATTATCTGGGTGGGGTGTGAGGAAGAGGAGGGAGGGGGATGAATCTCTTCCCAGGATGAAATGAAGGCTCTGAGCCCCTCGGTGGGGTGGGGTTGGGTTATTTTTGGGGGGTGCTGGGGTGGGAAGGGGGGGGGGGGTATAGCTGGGAGAGGAGGAGGTTGGGGGGTGGGAGGAAGGAAAGGGGTGGAAGGGGAGATGGAGGAGAAAAAAGCATTGATTAGTGAAAGGAAATAGCTGGCGTAATGGATCTGGAGGAGAGGTCTCTTTTGCGGAGGGGCCATCGATCCGCTAATGGGAGAAAGAAAATGGGAGAGAGAAAAATATATAAAAAGCCTATTAAGAAATACCCGGGAGTGTGCACGGCATACAGATGGGCCCTGGGCGAGCCCCGTGGCTACTTGGGACACGCGTGTCCATGCACACGCGTGTCCCTGCGCACACGCCAAGGAGGGCCTCGCTCCTTCCAACACCCAACTTCCCCCCTTCCCCAAAAGCAACCCCCCTGTCCATCATCCCTCCTGCTTGCAGGGCCAAAAAAAATAAAAGAAAGAAATGGGGGAAAAAAATAAAAAAGGAAAAAAACTACTACCCAGCTCGGCCCCAGCCACGAGGAAAGTTTCCCCCACCCGCGTCCCCTTCTCCCGCGTGCCCCGCTTGGCTGCTCGGAGATGACAAACAATATGATGGATCTGGTTTATGTTAATTCGCAGTGCCCTTTCCTCCAGAATTTAACTGTAAGTTAATGTACACCGGAAACTCCAGCTCGCCGTGCTTTGCTAATGGGCTGAGGTATTAGCTGCTTCTAACGATGCATACAAATGTACTTGTCTCTGTGGGCTGCCCCAAGATTTATGGCTCTTTTGCCTTCTGTAGCTGTAAACAAGAGAGAAAAAAAAAAAAAAAAAAAAAAAAAAAAAAAAAAAAAA
>CM021796.1:1990924-2001705 GCA_011076525.1 Nettapus auritus | reverse complement strand
CCCCCCCCCCCCCCCCCCTCGCCCTGTGCCAATTCACCTCCACGGCGGTGAATCACCTCCAAACTGCGGGGAGAAATCATCAAAAACCTGCTAAAATCCCCCCCCAGATCCAAATAAAAGCGCCCGCTTTAAATCCCGGCTCGCAGCCCCCTCCGACACCCCACACCCCAAGCTCCTGTCCCCAAATTTAAGGCCAGACCCCATCAAATTGAACCTGCCGGCCAGGGGCTGGTGGCCGCCCCCATCCCACTCCCGCCCCCCCCAAAAAAGCCCCTTTTGTCCTGCTGTCCAAAGCGGGGTCATGACCCAGCTGCTGCAGAGCCAACCTGGACGTAAACACTTTATGGGCTCTTCTTTAAATATTTAGAGGCACTTCAAGGAACCTGGGGTGGGTTTGGGGCTGGGAGGATTTCAGAGTATCTGGGATTTGAGGTGTTTGGGATTTTTTTTTTCCCCCCCTTTTTTTTTTCTTATCTCTTATGAATAAATCCAAGAATAAATCCGGGCACGGAGGGGAATAAAACGCAGGGAATGCCACGCGTGGCGGGGGATTTAAACGGGGGTCTTAGGCTCGGCGGTGCTTAAAAAAAAATCCCAAGGAATGGCAGAGTTGGGGCTGCAGAGAGCCACGCGTGTCCGTGTACCTGCGCCATGCAGGACCCGAGTGGGTGACCCCGCTTTTATTCCTCGCCGGGCACCTCAGCTCGCAGCTCCCCACCTTGTGTGACTCTAATTGTCCCTATAAAAATGGGGGATTATTATAAATGGTAATTATAAATGATAATTATAAATGCATCTCGCCGGATTTCTGCGCCTGCCCATGCTCGCTCAGTGGTCCCTATAAATAAATCCGTATGTGCTGGCTGCGTGCATGGCTGGGCATGGCTAAAAGTGCACCGGCGGCATCACTTTTATTTAAAAGTCCCCCATTTTTGGGGGGGGGGGCAATGCGTCTTCGGAGGGGTGCACGCCCCCGGCACACGGCCAAGCGCTGGGGGTTCCCCCCGCAGTTTTATTTCCGGGGGAAGTTGGGAGTAGGAATCCTCAAGGTGCCAGGTTAGCACTAAAAATTAATAATAATAATTAAAAATATATATATATCCTCGAATTCCCGATTCTCGACCCACTTTCAGATGGTTTAAGTTCCTGATTCTGTAAGGAAGGAATTAACTGGGGAGAGATGCCGAGAGGGGGGTGAGGGTGAGGGTTTTTTTTTTGGGGGGGGGGGGGGGGGCTCCTATAAATCACCCCCCCATTTCCCACCTTCGGATGGGCGCCTTCCGCTGCTCAAATCCGTGTTTTATGGCTGCGGGGGCGGTGTTTGGGCCCCCGGACTGTTCTGCAGGTTTTCACCCAAACCGGTGTTGCTGCTGAAAGCAAGGAGTGCGCAGCACCCCCAGGTAAGCCGGGGGGGTGGGGGGCACAAGAGCCCCCAGAGCGCTGAGTGGCAGCTGTCAGCAGAGCGGAGCCGGAGCTGGCGATAGGAAACACATGGAAAAGGATAAAAAGTTTGGGGAGAATGCTTTAGAAAAGCCCCCTGACAGCTCCAGAGGGAGAAATGGGAATTTGGGAATTTTGTGCCCGAGCAGCGTCGTTTTCCCTGGGTGCTCCTTCCTCTTCCTCGCGGGGCAAGGTATCAAAAAGTGGCAGCAAAGCATCAAACTCCTCGAAAAGAAGGGGGAGAAAAAATCCCAAATCCGCGGGTGAAGCTATTTTTAGGGCGAGAGTTTCGGCAGCAGCTGAAGGATCTGGAGCAAAGGTTTAAGAGGAAAATAAAAAACAAGTTTCCTTTGGGGGATACAGCTAAATATTCCTTCTGGCGCAGGGAGCGCTCCCACCTCTCCCCTCTGCTGCATCCCAGCGTATCCATTACATGGCTCGGGAAATTACGCGATACATATGTTGGATTAGAGAGCAAGGAAAATGTTAATTAAGACATGGGAGGAAAAGTTAATCATTTACAAAGCAGTATTTAATTCCCTACACGGAAATGGATGATTTATTTATTTACCTATTATTTATTTTGCTCACTCCACAAGCCTGGAGCTTGTCCCATGCGCATCTATTTTCCAAGGGAAAAAAAAAAATCACCCCAAAACACCACCAACACGATTTTTTTTATTATTATTATTTTTTTTTCCCCCTAAAAAGAAACGAATCCAGCTGCACTGAAGCAAACACCCAACCAGGCAGGGAGAGGTGATATTTGAAAATTGCTACCAGCATCCCCACCGCGGCTGCTGGCTGTTTGGAAAGGAAATCCGAGTCTTTCACTTAAATAATAATAATCATTAAAAAAAAAAAAAATCCCAAAATGTTTAGCTTGGTACCTTGCCCATCAAAATTAATCACGGCGACAGATTAGGAAGTACATAAAACTATATCTCCGGATAATGATATACGAGAGCACAATAAATAAAAGTTGCACGTTGGAGGTGCTGTCAGGGCTGGGGCGAACCAGTAACTCACTCGTTTAACCCCGGGTGCGTGTTTGCCTTTTAATCCCAATTAACGCCGGGGAGGACGACTTTGCAGCTCCGAAGCCGGCTGCCAGAGCACAGCCCCGGGGCAAAGCGGGGGGAAAATCCCGCAAGAAAATGAAAAGGGAAGGGGGAAAAGTTCTCCTCCGGCCGCAGGCACCTCGCTGGGGGCCGCTTATCGCCCCGCAGCAGCTCTGATTTTTCCTTTCCCATTTTCTCGCCGCCTCGGCGTACAAAGACTTCCTGGCGGTTTTATTTATTTATTTTATTTTTTTTCCCCTTTTCTGGCCACTTAAACCAAAAACGGCTCCCCCAGCCCTCCTTGCAAGCCGGATCCTTCGCGAAACTGCTTAAAGAGAAGGGGAAAGCGAAATCCAGCTCGGGGCTGCGGAGGGAACCGCTGCAACTTCGCGGGCAACTTCCAAGCAAATTGGGCTCCAGGAACATGAAAGAAGCGAAAGCAAAGCAACCGAACCCAAACTGACCTCAGCTCTTAGGCTGAGCCCCCAGAAACACGTCGGGGCTGAGAGTTTTTATAGCCCCGTAATTAAAGTGGGGGGAATTATCCGAGCAGGAACAATGCAGCAGCCGGGGAGGGGGGGGACACATCCTGCAACAGGACTTAGAGGTGCCAGCCCTGGGCCTTATAGCCTGAGGGTGAGCAACCCCTGCTTCCTCGGGGGGGTGCACACCTTCCTTCCAGCCTTTTGGCTGTCTGTCTGGCCGGCTGTCCATGTGCACCCCCCCCCCCCCCATCCTGCCCACCTCTGCCCACCTCGCAGCAGCCCCTTTCCCAACCCACCCCAAAACCTCTGCTCCTGGCCACATCCCAATAAACCCCCCCCAAATAAAAAATAAAAAAATAATAAAAAAGAACTTTCCGGGGCTCACTTTTTTGCTCGGGTTTGGTTACGTTACATTATTTTATTATATTTTCTTTTATTTCTTTTATTTCTCTTTTATTCTTTTTTCCTTTTACTTACGTGGCTGGGAGCGCTCCTGGGGCCAGCCGGGAAGCGGAGCAAGCACTGGAGGAAAAGAGGGAGAGAAGTTTGGCCGCCACTTCCCCCCTTCTCTCCCCTTTTTCTCCCGGCTTATTTCGGAGAGGAGACAATGCCACAACAAGCACCGCGTCCCCCCCGTGTCCCCCCCCCCCCAATAACTCCCCCCACAAAGCCGCTCACCAGCGCTGCTGCTGCCTCTCAAGCTGGGGCCGCAGACACAGAGGGAACACGGGGGGAGAGGCAGCGGGTCAGGAGGGCTCCGGGGTCAGCCTCCTCGCCTCCAAAGGAGCTGCTGGCACAGAAAAGTTGGCCTCTCCATGAACCCGGTTTTCCCGTTTACCCCAACTTCAATAAAGTTTCTTTCAGCCTCCCTCCATGGAGGCGTCAAGAGGCTGCGAAGGACGGGGCGGCTGGGGCTGTTGGCAGCCAGCAGCTTTTTTTATTATTATTATTTTCTCCCCTCCTTCTCCTTTACACCCCTCCAACCCTATTTTTTTTTTTTTCAATTCAGTTTTCGTTTTTGCCCCACCTCCCTCGCCTGGTGTCACGGCCAAGTGCCGGGGTGGGTGGCAGGGGCAGAGCGATGCCAACAGGGACAGGGGCTCTGTGCCCCCCCCCGCTGCCACCCCCCCCCCCCTCCCGAGAGCTGGTAGGGGGGCAGCACCCCCCCCCACCCCCCAACCCACCCGGCAAACCTCCCCCCCCCCCCCCCCCCAAAAAAAAAAAAAAAAAGAGAGAAATCCCACTTTGGGGCCATGCTGCTTCCTCCCCATCCTCCTCCAGCGCTGCAACCCCATCATCCAGGGGACTGGGAGGGGGGGGCTGAAATTTGGGGAGGGTGTGGGGGGGATTTACACCCTTTTCCCCGCAGCTTTTCTGCTGTTTCAAACCTCCCTCTCCCCTTCCTGGTGCCTTTTTTCCACCACCTTTTATTTTTTTTCCTCCCTCTCTGCTTTGATTTCCTGTCTGTCCAGGAGGATATTAAAAATAAACCACGGGCACGGCCCGAGCCTGTGGGTGCTGTTTGCCCATGGTCTTTGGGTTGGGTTTCTTTTTTGGAGTGCCCTGGGCTTTATCGGGCATCCCCGCCTGAGATGTGCGGGCTGGGATCTGGCTCGGAAAAGCAAAAATCCCAACCGGCTCCTCACGGGTCCCTGCTCTGGGCAGGAAACGTTGCAGGAGGAGTAATGGTGCCCTGCCGAGGTGTTTTATCTTCCCAGCCTCGTCCCTGTATTAATATCACTAAAGCATGATGTTAAAAAAAAAAAAATAGCTGATGAGCTTTACATACAAACTCCCCAGGATAAATTACAACCTTCGCTTCATCCCTTTAAAGATCCGCGTCCCCCAGCTATCACAAAGGGTTTGGAGCCCGTGATTTGTTTAATGGCAGCTTAAATCGATTTTGGAGAGAGAGGAAAAAAAATAAACTAAAATGAAATAAAGCCAGAGGAAGGTGGCTGCCAGGCTGCTCTGCCCTCAGCCCGTCCCAGGCCTCGCTCCCCAGCCCCTGGGCTTTGCAGCAGGGACCTGAGCAAACTTCCCAAAGCCAAGGCCTAAAAAAGGGGGGGCCCAGTCCCAGACCCCCTCCAGGCCCCCCCTGCCCTCCCTGTGAAGCATGGACCCCCTGCACCTTCTCCTAAAGTTCCCCCTTGCTGCCAATTTGCATGCTTCCTCCAGAGGCCAGGAGCGATGACTTACAGTTATTAGCACTATTACTACCATTATTCTCATTATTGTTATTGTTATTATTATTATTTAACAGCCTTTTCATTGCCTCTCCAAATTCAATAGGACCTCTTGGCTTTAGGGGGCTGAACGAGTCAACAAGAGCACGCCACGACAGCAAAATAAAATAATAATAATCATCATCATAATAACAATAATAATAATAACACACAGGAGAAAACTTCAAAGCAGGGATAAGAGATAAAAACAGACAATTTTACGTTGGGTAGGAAGAAAATAAAGAGGTATGAATGGAAGCTAACCCCAATCCACAGCATTGCCCTTGTCTGAAAACCAGATTTATTTTTTCCCCCATATTTACAGGTTGGGAGGGTCTGAGATTTAAAGTCACTGGCCACGTCGTGATGTCATAAAATCTGGAGTACAGAGTTATCGTTATGTTTGCTTAAACTTAACTTAAGCAGTAACTGGTGCACATGGGATCCATTGCACATCGTCCCAGCATTTTATTATCCTTATTACTATTATTTTGGGGCGGGTTTGGGGGGAGATGTGAGGATAAAATAAGTCACCAGACATAAAAGTAAAACTAATTCACACTGACTGGTTTATTGAACACTGGGACTTTCACATACACACTAAAACTCTTTATTGCAAGTTTACAATGATCATGTAAAATCAGTCCAAAAACACAAATAACCACGACAAAAAAAAAAACCCTAGCTACTGACTTTTTAAAACCTTCTGCTGCTTTTATTTTTTTTAAATATGTCACTCTTTCTTTCTCTCTCTCTCTCTCTCTCTTTTTTTTTTTTTCTTCTCAATTTCTCAGCAAAGACTCGTCCACCCTTGTGTGCTGTTTCGTATCTGGTTTTTGTTTGTGGGGTTTTGTTTTTGTTTTTGTTTTTAAATCTTGATTTATTTTTTTAAGCTTATTTCACATTTCTACAAAAGAACTTCATAGCTCCTTCGCTCATTGTGCATTTGTAATACGGAGGGAAAATATACCTACATTCGCCTGGTTTTTGTTTGTTTGTTTTGCCGTCAATATTATTCTCATTTCTTCATTAAATTCATCTAAACAGAACATTTACCTCTTCCTCCCCCCCGCCCTCCCCCCTCGCCCCCCATCCCCCCGGCTTTAAAAAATAAATAAACCCCTGAAATGGCGTAAAAAAAAACCTGCAGGTACAGACACCTGGCCTCATGCTATCTGACATGCATCTACAGCCCGTGGTCTTGGGGAGACCCATTGTTTTTTTATACGCGCCGAAAAATAATAATAATTATTATTATCATTTAAAAAATAATAATAAAAGAAAACGAACCTACGAGGGAAAAGGGGAGGGAGGGGGGGGGGAAACGGAACCAAAATATATATATATATATATTAGCTTCTATAAATAATCCAGAGTCATTTGTGGGCGGGTGGGGGTGTTTATAACCTGGTGATATCCTCCGGGCGCGGGTCCTGCGCGGCGGCGGGGGGCAGCTCCTCGCCCCCGGCCGTGCTCGCCGGGGCGGCGGGGGGGGGGCGCCGCGGTGGCCGCCGCCCGCACTTTGGTGTTGGGCAGCCTGTGGTCTTTTTTCCATTTCATCCTCCGGTTCTGAAACCAGATTTTGATCTGCCGCTCGGAGAGGCAGAGGGAGTGGGCGATCTCGATGCGCCGCCGCCGGGTCAGGTACCTGTTATAGTGAAACTCCTTCTCCAGCTCCAAAACCTGCTGCCTCGTGTAGGCTGTCCGGGAGCGCTTGGGCTCGCCTCCATTGTAATTGGGATTCACTGGAAAGGAGGGAAAAAAAAAAAAAAAGAAAGAAAGAAAAAAAAAAAAAAAAACAACACAAGGAAAATTAGCATGAATGGAGAGAGGGACGGGGGAGAGGGAGAGAGGCGACTGGAGGAGCCGGGAGAAGAAAGTAATAGGCTAAATAGGTAATAAAGAACTTTGGGCAGCTCAAGAGTTTCTATTCTAATAGGAAGGGGTTTCCCTGGCTCAAAAGACTGAATTATTTATGCACCCCTTACAAAGCTTTCGGAGTTTCACACATACATAACAGAACGAGCCACATGGCTAAGGCTGCCCACAGTAGCTCGGCTATAAAATTTATGGTGGGTGTAATTACCCATTCGGAGTCGTAAATCCAGTTCAATTGTGCTAACCCAAAGACTCTCATGGAAGGGAAGGAAATAAAAAAAAAAAAAAAAAAAAAAAAAAAAAGGAGAGAGGAGAGAGCGAGCGAGCGAGCATGGTGTGAAAATAAGAGAGCAGAGAGACAGAAGAGGAAAATAAAAGTTGCATACCAGTACTGACGTGGATTTTTTTCATCCAGGGATAGACTATGGGTTGTTTGGAAGCTGTGCTGTTAGGATGGTCGGGGTTTGGCTGGTTGCAGGCTGGAGGGGCTGGGGAAGGAGTGGTGGAGGAGGTGGAAAGAGCAGCCTGCTCGCAGAGCTGCTGTGCTTTCTCTGAGAGGTGTTGGCCTCCTGGAGTTTGCCCGTGTCCCCTTTGGTGCGCGGCCGGGTTGCCGGGAGCTTGGATACTACCGCAGCTGAACTGGCGGTCGGGGAAGGAGGGTCGTGGCACGGGGTACAGCTCCTGGTGGTGATGCTGGTAGCTGGACTCCCTTGTCCGGCTATAATATTCCGGACTGTGGTCTGGGATGTAATTATTTTGCGAATATTCCTCGCATGGAGGAAATTTCGGATCGATGTAGTTAGAGTCCATCAAATAAGAGCTCATGATCATTAATTTCTGGAGTGGAAAATAATTTTTCTCGCTTTGTCGTTTTTCTGCTCCATAAAGCCCTCCTACTAGCTGGCGACCCCGTAAAGTTACTTTCACCATGTGACTCCCCCGGCCAATCACACCCGGCAGCCCAGTCCCCGGATAAGGAACCAAAAGCTTTTGCAAAATGTACCCAAATTGGGGGGGGGGCGACGGCAGTGGGAGTGGGAGAGAGGGCAAGGCTCGGGGTGCACCCCTCCAGCCTGGGGAGCCCGGGGGGAGAAGCCCTTAGGCCCCCCCCCTCGGTGTTGTGGGGTGGGAGGTGGGGGGCGTGGGAACAATGGGGGACCCCACAAAGGGAGAGTGGGGGCAGTGGGAATGTGGGGGGTTGGGGCTGAAGGGTGTCCCCCCCCACCACCCCGGAATGTGGGCTGGGAACAACGAGCCCCTTCCTCCTGGATATGGGGGTCGTGGTGTCTTGGCCGGCACTGCATTGACCCTGCCGCCCCCCCCCCCCCCCCCTAAAATAATCCTGTCCCCCTGCAGCTCCTTCACACACACCCTGTCCCTCATCCCCATCCGAGGAGGGGACAGGGCATTCCGGGGGGGTTGTCCCCACCCACCCATGTCCACTCCAGAGTGGAAAGGGTTAAGCACTGCCAGCATCTTTTTTTGGGGGGGAGGCACAAGTTACCTGCAAGGTAGAACCGGCTGCAGATCCCACGGGCGTTAGTGACCGTGCTTTAATCCAGGGGCGTGCAGGGACACCCCCCCTCTGGCTACACAAACAGGGGACCCCCCCCGAGCTCCCCCCTCCCCCACTGGAGGCAGCAGGGGGGACCCCTCCCCGTGCTCCCCAAATTCCCTCCTCCTTGCTGAGCCCCACCACTTTGGGAGCAGAGAGGGTTTTTTTTGGGGGGGGGCACCCTGCTTTCCCTTCGACCCTGGGTGCTGCAGGTAGGGGACACCCTGCGGGGAGGGGGACACAGGAGGTGACACCCCTCCACACTCGTGTGCAATACACGCGTGTGCACACCCAGGCCGCTTTGCCCTTGCACCGGGCATTTTACCTGCTGGCCCTCAAGCTGGGGAGGGGGCTCCTGAGGATTTTTTTTTGGGGGGGGGGGGGGGTAAAAAACTGGAGGGATGCGTTGAAAAATGGCTCCCAGCGCCCAGCTGGCAGCCCGCAGAGCCGCCCCGGGCAGGTTAGGGAGCTGCAAATGGATGTCAACATTTTGGGAGGGTTTGTAGCTCCCTCAATTAGGGTTTTTTATCTACGGCTCGCCCTAAAGAGAGGGGCAGAGAAGGGAGGTGGGGTATTCCCTCCTTGTGCTTGATAACAATTATAGTTGAAAATCATAGCTTGCAGGGCATTGCCATATTTTACTTGATAACAATAAAAGTGACACATAAAGTTAACTGTTTATGTTTTATTTATTAGACTAAATGTGCCAGCGGTGTCGAAGGCTTTTGGCTGGTTGTTACAGCTTTTTATGGGGTTGTAAAACGCCATAAATCAGTCACTGCGAAATGGTCGGGGCTCTTTGTGCTCTTGGCTGAGAGTTGTGTTTGCGGTAGCTGCTGTTTCTTCTGGAGATGAAAAGTAATAATGGGATTTTATTTTGATTATTATCACCCCCCCCCCCTCCCTCCCCAATCATCGCGGTGATTTCGCTCTACCTTTTTAACAAGCCCGCTCCGGCGCTGCCCTGGCAAACGGTAAACGCTGCTTTGCACTTGAATAACTACCTTTTAAAATGACATCAGCAGGATTTGAGGATTTAATTAGAACCGCTGCAATTAAAGGGAATCAAAGGAAAGCACAACTTTCCAAGGCTCTGGCATCGCCCATATATTCCCCTAGAGACGAATTTGTGACTTGGAGACGCTCACACAAATTCGAGCCTACAGGGTACATATAGGCGACGGGAGGGCTGGGGCCGGGGCTGCGGGCTGGGGGGGGGGGCGGCCCCCCCCCCCCCCCAAAAAAAAAAAAAAAAAAAGAAGCCTGCCCCGGCCGGGGGTCTCTGGGGCAGGGGCAGAGGCCGCTGCTGGACCAGGTTTGGGACCCCCGCAGGCACGGGATGCGCCTGAACCCCCCGGCTGAGCCCCCCCAGACACCTCCCCCCCAGCCAAGCCCCGTCTGTATTTTGCCACCCCCTCCCCAGTGCCTGTCCCCGGAATCCCTCGTTTGCTCGTTTTATTGTTGCCGAGCGTTTCTGGGGGTTTATTGGCAGCTGATTTGCAGGGCTTGACTAATTGCTTGCCCCGTGCGCTGACAAAGCGTGCTCCTTCCTCAAGTTGTAAATCCAGGACTTGCACAGGGACACGCTGCAGATCTGGAGCAGCAGGTACAACCCCGGCTCTTCCCAGAAGAGATGGGGACCGAAGGGGGATGGGAGCTGCAAGCTTGGGAAAAAGACATGAATAGAAATGTATTCCGGAACCCAAAACATTGATTTAAATATCTCCAATAAATTCCTTTTCTCCAGCTATACTTCATTCTGCCCAAACACCTCAGACTCATGCAGGGTTTTGACATTTATAGTTCAGACTGATGCAACAACTTTATTCCAAGGCTGAGGGAATATTGAATAAAGATGGAGAGTTAATAAAGTAATTTTTACCTACGCACATCCTTCCCCCCACCCCTTGAATATATGGTTTTCAATAAGCACCAGCAGAATAAATAAATATCCACAGGTAGTTCTCTTAAGGGTATGCTGGGTGGGTTTGTTTGAAAAGCAAAATAATCCGCGAAACAAACCAGCAGCAATCAAAGCATTACAAAATCCGAGGCGTGAAGGTCACCAAACGCATTCCTGCCGCTCTCCAGCCCCAAACTCCTAACTCCTTCGCCGAGCGGTGGGGAGGGGGGGGGG
>CM021796.1:1976888-1987475 GCA_011076525.1 Nettapus auritus | reverse complement strand
GGGGGACAGGAGGACAGGAGGACAGAAGGACAGGGGGACAGGAGGACAGAAGCCCCGCGCAGGGAGGCAGAGCCCCGCAGCATCACATGGAGGGCAGATCCCCAGCAGCGCGCACCCAGCCGCAGATGTGGAAGCCATGGATCAAGGGCAGGATGATTTAGAGGACCGTTTTATCGCGTTTCGGGCCGTGTTTCAAACTCTCTAGCTGTGTAAACACGCTCTTAAATCCGACATTACACATGCCGGCGGAGAGGGGCACACAGATGCGCGCAGCTCCGCGCACATGTGCGGAGGGAGGAGGACCCCGAGCCTTGACAGCTCGCAGTGAGTCAGGGAAATTTGGCTCCCCCCGGGGCCGATCCGTCTCTTTCCGTTCCCCCAGGACCCCCCCAGCACCCCAGTTTGGTGCTGGGGGCTGCGGGACAGGGAGGGGGGTTTGCCCCGCGCACACAGCCCGCAGCCGACCCGCCGAGCTCTGACATGTAGTTAAATCTTATCAGTAATTGCAATAATAATAATAACGCCCCGAAAAGACAACGCGGACACCCCGCAGCCCCGGGACCCCCGTTAAGGCTGGAAACAACGGGTATGACGCCGGGAAAGGCGCTCCCCGTTCCCTCTAATGTTTATTTATTTTTTTCACTAGGGTACTTTCAGTTTAATCTTTCGCAGTGCAATAAACTATTATCTTAGTTAATCCCCAAGGCGAATCCATCAAAAGCTTTTAATAAAAACGTTTCGTGGCTTCCGCGGGGGCCGCGCCTCCAGCACCAAGGGCTCAAGGCGGGGTTCGCACCGATTTGGGGGGGGTTTCTCCCCAAAATGTCCCGCTAGCAAAATACGGGGAGAGGGTCCCCCCTCGGCGGGGGCCATTAGGATTCCGGCGGCATGGGGAGCTGCAGGAGCCATCACTCACAGCCCCGGGAGCAAAAGGAGCCGGGTTTGAATAAGAGGAGCCGCGGGGATGATATACAGAACCAGGCCGCCAGCATCAATCCCGACCTGATAAGAAATCGGCTGTTTTCCTGAAAAAAAAAAAAAAAATCACGGCCCGCTTGCCTGGGCCGTAAAGGGGAAAAAAATGCTCTTTTCCCAGCCCTAAAGGTGTCCCCCGTCCTTTTAGGTTTGCTGGGGAAACTAGGAAAGGTGAAGCTGTGGTTCTGGGGTTATTTTTGGGGGGCGGAGAGGAAGGGAAAAGAAGGGGAAAGCAGCCCTTCGCCCCGAGGACACGGTGAGGGGCGCTGCCCGGAGCAGCCAGCTCCCCTCAGCCCCTATTTCAAGCCCCAGCTCTGACTCGAAGCGTCGCGTTTGGGCTAAGTGAAGAATTAGGCAGTAGCGCAGGAGCGTTGAGCGAGCCTCACATAAAATATAGGTTTGTTCATACTCCACTTCTCCCCTTACACATGACCCAGCGACTCGGAGCCCAGCCTATTTTTTAAAGCTTTCTATTTCTCCACAGTATCATAGGGAATTAATTTCGACAGAGACAGGTACCGAAGAGGAGCAGACACAGATGTAAAGTGTCAGCTTGAGTCTGCAGGTAAATATTTCCCCGCTTCCAGCGGCCGAAAGGCTTTTCTTCTTCCCCGAAAGTGCCAGGGAAGGAGAGGAACAAAAATAGCCGAAAAGAGGGATTTTTGGTTGCTTGCTTCTAAGCCGGAGCGTCGCCCGCAGGCCGATATTTGGGGTGCAAGGGGCTGAGTTTTGGAGGAGCACGGAGGGATGAGTGGGTCGGGGTGCGCTGTGCCCCCCACCCGCGTGAACAAGCATCCGAGTGGCCTTTTCCTAGCAAATCCCACCCGCGTGCTCCAAAGGGAGAAGGAAAGTCCCCCAGGAAGGAAAAGGAGCCCCCACCTCAGCATCTACACAAGGCTTTTATTGGGGGGTGGGGGGGAAACATATTTCTTCCCCCAGATCTCTTTCAGCAGATGGGGAGGATTGCACGCAGCCGGGTGGCTTTTTTTGGGAGGGGGGGTGGATTTGCTTAGATCCCCGATTTTGGGGGGCGTTTAGGTCAAGCTCGCTGTTCTGCTGGCTGCCAATGAAAGGTGAAGATGAAGTGTGGGGGAGAAGGAGACAGGGGCCGGGGTGGCGGCCGAGTGACTTCGATATTAATTACAGAAAGCCATCAAGCTCAGTCTGCAAAACCCTCTCGTGCGGGCTAAACCCGAAAGAGCCGAGTCTTCCACCTCACCCCCCAAAAGGGGGGTGTCTGACCTCTGCAGGCACTGGGTGTCCCTAAACTGTGTCCCCCACTAAGGTCCAATACAGGAGGAATCTGCTGGGGGGGGGCTTAAAATAATCCCAGGAATGAGAGAATGAGCAGAAAGGGTGGGAAAATGCCCAAGGTGTCGGCGGAGCTGGGCTCTGCCCAGGGGCTGCTTTCTGTGGGTTGTGGGGTGCCTCCGTTTGGGGTGGGAAATCAGGATGGGGGGGGGGGGGGGGGAGTGAGGATTGGGCGAGGGAAGGTGGAAAATGTAGGGGAGAAGAGAGAAAGAAGGATGAGATGTATAGAAAGAGAGAAGGAGAGAGAAAAAATAGATGAGAAAGTATAAGAGAAAGGTGGGGATGGTGAGGGTGTGAAGAGAATAGGAAGGAAAGGGGGGGGAGAGGAAGGATAGGAAAGAGAGAAAGGGAGAAATAGAGAGGGAAGAAGAGGGAGAGAGAAAAAGAAAAAGGGAGGAAGGGAAAAAGAGGAAGAGAGAGACAGAGATGAAGAGAAAGAAAGAGAGAAAGAGAGAGAGAGAGAGAGAAAGAAAGAAAGAAAGAAAGAAAGAAAGAAAGAAAGAAAGAAAGAAAGAAAATGAAAGAAAATGAAAGAAGAAAGGAAGAAAAGAAGAAAGAAAACTAGATTTTCCAAGGAGAGGGAGAAATGAAGGCAGGGGCGGAGGTGCACTCGCCGGTACCCGAGCGTGGCAGGAGGGCTCTCCCCGTGTCGCGTGTCGCGACTTTTGCCGGTATGCGGCCGGGGGGGGGGGGGGCGCCCCCTAGCCCGGGGCGCGGCGGCGGCGCTTGGTGCGGCGGACAGATCAGAGCCGGCTCCTCGCTGCGAGCCCTCCACCGGCACCGGGCCCCCGCACAAAGCCCGGGCCTCCCCTTGCGGGAGCTGAGCCCCTCCAGCTCCCCAAACCGCAGCGCGAAGCCGGAGATTTGAGGAGGGAGGTGGAAAAAGGGGGAGCAGCTGTCTTGAAACCAACATTAAAAAAAAAAGAAAAAAGAAATTCGCTATTGCTTACTGACTCCCTCTTTATATTTCTTCTTAATTTTATTCTTGATTCGGTTTCTTTTTGCCGCCGCCAAAGCCCCAGGAAGGGAAATGCCGTGATTTTGGAGGCGGATGAGCTCGGATTCTGCCACCCCGACTGCAGCGAGGGGCGGCTGAATACCAGAGGTCAACAGTAGCCGCTCTCCCTTCCCCTGTGATTATTTTACCGCTGAGAGCGAAGCAGAGAAATCTGCTAAGTGCCGAGAAAACATTGCAATATCTCCGTGTCTGTTTACACAAGGGTGCGCGCACGCACGTGGCTGCGCACACGCGGGGCCGGACCCATCCGGGCAGGCTCCCGGCTGCCTATAGATGCCCACGTATAGATCCCTGCCGGTGCCCTGGTAGAAATCCGCCCGGACACATAGTCCAAGCAGGAAGAAAAGCAAAAAAAAATGTGTGATTTGAGAAAATGGGATTTTTTTTCCCCCGCGTTTTTGGCCAAACCGCGTTGACTTGACCGTTTTTCCCCGAGTGGTCAGGAGAAGAAAAGATTTGGGGATAAAGAGGTGTAAAGCATGTGTCAGTGGAGCGAAAGTAACGCGTGTTTGTTTATTTTCCTTCTTCCCCTCCTTCCTTCCTTCCTAAAAGGAGAGAAAGTGGAGGGGGGGGTCGCAGTCCTCGTGTTTGCCAGGCGAGAGAAAAATCGCCAGCAAACCCCCGAAAAAAAATAAAATAAAAAAAAGGGAGAGGGGAAAAAAAATAAATCGATAACTCAGAATTCAACTCTTGACCGGGAAAACCCAGATCAAAACATCATTTGATAGGAAGGCGCTTTGAGGAGCGGATAATAAATCAATAAAATCAATCCATCAATACCATCGGCGCAGCTCTGCTGGGGAAGGCAGGGGCAACGCGGAGCCGAGCTGCCCAGATTCGCTTTGCCCACCTCGGGGAGCAAAACCCTGCGAGCAGCCACCCCCCGCCGCCCCCATCAGCGCCCCAGTTCCCCCCCAGTAAACCATTTTTTCCAGCACCGAGGTGGAGGCGAGCAAATCACAATCCCCAGCGTCATTCTCCGTAGTTTTTTTTCCCCCCTCTCTCCTTTTCCTGTCCAATTACGCAGAAAATTATTTTGCTTGGTGCTATCAAGTGGCATATCTTCTGATTATTTAATATATATATTTTTAACTTAATTCTTTTAATAGACTACCGGACCTAGGAGAAGCACCCCCGAAGGGGAGCAGGGTTCACACTCAACCCCAACCATGCTCAAGCGAAACCCCAAAACCTCCCGAAGAGCTGGCAGCGGGTCTCCAGCCCCAGCATTTCTTTTTAATGAGTCCCCATCCATCACCGAAAGGAAAGAGGTGGAAAAGGAGAGGGCGCACGGGGAAGAACCGGCCAAGTTCCACGTTGGTCGTCAAAACTTTCTCTCTCCACCCCCAAAATTGGCGAAGTCCCCGCGTTGAGGGGTCCCTACTGGAGCCTGGGGCACCCCCGAATCCCTTTTAGATCTTCCCAGGCTTTTGAGCGACTTCGTGTTGTCCCAGAGCACGTTTTTAAGATTTTTTTGGGTGGTTTAAGGGTTGATGGGGTGGGGGGGCACCAGGGGGCTCCCCCATCCCGTGTGCACCCCCAGCCCACCGATGGATATTTTTGGCGGGGGGGGTTGATTTAGATTTATTTATTTATTTTTAATACCATCTTTTTCCCACTATGAACGACTGGGAAGAAAAGTCGGGAATCGCGATATTTCTCAGCATCGGGACGATACCGCAGCCCCCACGGCCACCGGGGTTGGGGGGGGGGGGGGTAGGACCTCCACCGGGCCGGTGGGGAGATAAAGGGGACCCTGGAAACCCCCCGAGCTGGGGGCAGTGGCCTTCTCCCGCAACCCTGGGGACATCACGCTGCTCCAGGGGGTGTAAAAAACATACAAGTTTTTATATTTATTATGATTTTTGTTAGGTTTTCTACTCTCTTTTGACATTCCATGATTATGTAGCCTCTCGGTGACTTGTTCTGGGCATGGCTCTCAGGGAATGCAGACCTATAAGGACGAAGCCCTATAGACGGGCCCTATAGCGCCCTATAGATGAAAACTGCTGCATAGGGCGCAGGTAAACTCTCCCCCCCCCCTCCCCGGGGAGGTGCATAAGCCTTCCCCATGGGACGGTGGGGGGGAATTTCTCCTCCACCCCCACAAGGGAGACCAAAACCCGTTTTTCAAGCACCACCCCCGTGTTTCTCGCCAGACCTCGGGAATATTTCGCCCCGGGGGCAGCCACAGGGGGAGCCGAGGGCAGAAACCCCCGTTGGGGGTGGCGGGGGGTCGGAGAGAAAGCGTTGCTGACGCTGGAAATGAAGGAGATTTCCAGCACGCAGCGACTCCGCATTGATTTGAGATGCCTGGATGCGGCCCCATCCTCTCGCCCACCCCCAAAATGCCTCCCCCCAAAAGAGCCCGGCGTGTCCCAGATGTCCTTTCTTTGGAAAAATACCGAAAAGCCGCCAGAAGCCGCCGCAAAATACCCCCTGCGCCCCCCAGGTTTGGTCTTGGCAATGGCCCCGTTTGGCTCACCCGTAGCCCCCGGCCCAGGAGCCAAAAATGGGGTGCGAGGGGGGTCAAAGAGGAAGGGGCAGCGAGGGCTGGGGGGGGGGCTGCGACACCCCCAACCCCACATAAAACACCTCGAGAAGGGGTTTAACCCCCCACAACACCACCACCACAGGGCAGAGGGGGCTGCCCAGGTCCCAGTGCCGGGCTGCTCTCTGCTTTTTTTTTTTTTGGGGGGGGGGCTTAACCCCCTTACGGGTCTTTGGAGATTATTTTTAGGGTCCCTAACTCTGTCACCGTGCCCCTGCCTCTTGCTCTAGCCTTACCCAAAATTTGTGCCTGCACAAATTGGCTGCAGCCCTGCTCCCCCCCGCAGCACTCCAGGGTGGGGGGCAGACCCTCCCCTGCTCCCAGCCCAGTGGGGATCCCTGTGAGGGGGGCTCAGCACCCACAGAGCTCCTGCACCCACAGGGAGGTTGCACATATGCACTGGGGGGGGGGGGGTGCGCGTGCAAGGCCTTGTGCGTGTGCACGCATTTTTGCAAGGGGGGGGTGTTGGTGTACAGCTTTGTAAGCACGTGCACACTTGCATGCATGCGTAGGAGCGTGCAACCGTGTGCCTGCATGTGTGCTGGCACGGGTGGGTGTGCATGCGGGTGCATTTACACGTGTGTGCAAGTGTTCATGCATTTATGCAGGATTTGCATGCTTGCACGTGCGTGTGCACGTGTGCACGTGTGTGCGTGCCTTTTGCACGCCTGTCCGTACGCACACGTGTGCATGGGTTCCTGTGCGCATGCACACAGGGGAGTAACAGGGCGTGGGTGGGCATGGGTGGGTGGTCCCAGGTGGGAATCACTTCCCAGGAGCATCTCCTGCATGTAAAGCCCCGAGGGGCTTCCTCACTGCTATGGGGAGGGGCTGGAGCCCCCCAATCAGAAAAAAAACCTTATTCTCCAAATCAAAGTCACTGTCCCAGTGTGTCCCAGCCAGTGCACCAGGCCCGGGGGTTGGGAATCCAGGTGAATTATCCCCCCTACAAAGCTCCACATGAGGAACCTGCATCTCCCCCAGAACACACAAAATGTCCCCCCCCCCTCCCCTCCGGGAACAGCAACCCCCCCCTAAATGCCAGGCTTGAGGCCTGGGATAAACCCAGGTGGATGGGGCCTAGCAGATGGGTGCAGGCCCGGGAAGGGGGGGTGGAGGGGTGGGGGGCACAAAGCTGAGCATCATCCCCCCAGCACCTAGAGCAGCAGGACTCCCATGGAAAATAACAGGGAGTGCCCCACTGCTCCTCCCGGGACTGGGTCCACGCAGGGGGGACCCCCAAAGTAGGGGTCGAGGGGGCCAAGCCACCTCTCCCCCCCCCCCCAGTTCCTTGGCTCTGCTGCAAGTTTGACCCCCCTGACGGGACCGCACATCCTCTTTCTGCCTTTAGGGGGGGTCCCGGGTCCCCCAGGGCTTTCCAAGCACGGGGGGGCTCCTCAGACCCGGAGGGGGTGGGGGTTGAAGCCGCCTCCCACGCGTGGCCACCCCACGGGGGACAAACCGGGGGCTGCCAAGCTGCTCCCCTGCCTGTACAAAGCGGGGGGGGGGGTGTCCCAGCCTCCGCTCACCTGCACCGGCCTCGCTCCCGCCTGCCTCCGCCTCCGCGCATGCACTTCGTCAGGGGTGCACTTTTTTTAAAAAAAATCCTTATTTTATTTATTTTTTTCCCCTTTCCCCTCCTCTTTTGCAAAGCCCAACTCTCACCGCACGGGGAAGAAAGAATAAAATAAAATAAAATATTTTTAAAAATAAATAAAAAAGAAACGCAGACACGAAGAAATCCGCTTAAACTCCTCGCCACGGGTGTGGGGTGGGAAATGGGGGGCCAAGCACCTTCGGGGGGGGTGCTCGGCTGTCGGATGGGGGGGTTGGTTGTTGCTGAACCAGTACCATCGAGACCTCTTTGGCCTTATCTCGTCTCCAGCAGCCCTGGGGAGGGGAGAGGCGCTGAGATTCCTGCCCGATAAGATGCTCGCCTCCAGCTCGCCCCTTGCAAAACCGCTCGCATTCCTACCCAGCTCCCACGGAAGAAGGGGGGGGAGAAGCTAATTTTAGTTCGCAACCCCACGAACAAAAACAAAAAAGCGATCATCGTCATAAATAAAATAATAAATAAATAAATAATACAGAAAGAGAGCCGGGGGGGGGGGGGGGGGGGAAGTGGGAGCAAGGCGAAACTTACGGAGGTCGCCGGGGGATGCTCGGGGGTCCGCGCTCCTCCTGGAGCCCCGCCGCCGCCGCGCTCCGCACTAAGCGCCTGTCCCACTGTCCCAGCATTAAACAGCTCTAGCAGCTGCGATGGTGGACAGTTAAGATTATATATGATGTAAATATATTGTGGGTTTGTCAGCTCCCCCAAACCATAAAACTTAGTTTAATGACATCACGTGCTCCCTGAGAGCCATTCAGGGCTTTTGCTTAGGGCCATCCACATAAATAACCTTCAAAAGTTTTAAACTACTAAATTCACGTAGAAGCCATGAGTATTTCTGCTAATGTTCTCATGTTCTCGGTGAAACTAAAAGAGCTTTGCTTTTTTTAAAAAAAGTCCTGGATTTATATAAAAAAATGCAACTTTGGTTTGTTTGTTGTTTTTGGGCCATTTTAAGTTCTCACGGGGTTGACACGGATGACGGGGCAAGGTAAGTCCTTTTCTATTTCCTTCTTGTTCGGCAGAGTCTTTGGGAAGGGATTGAGCAGCCGAGAGGGGAAATAAAAGGCAAATCTCTTCAAGACAGCACCAGCAACAACATCCACCAACCATCAACCAGTCCCGAGCAAAATACCCCTAAAGAATAGAGGGGACGAGGGGTCCAAAGAGCCCCCCGGGCCCCCTCGCCCCCCTCCCCAGGGCAGGATGAGCGAATAATTAATCATAAGTAACTGCCTCCGCTCCGCAGGGTGGAAATCCGAAAGTCTGAATTTTAAAGTCTCAGGGTTGGGTTTTTTTAAAAAATATTATTACTATGATTATTTTCGATATAAACACGAGTGGTCTCCGAGATTGTTAACCCTTGCCTTGACCAAACCAAGACGCCTTGACAGCTTCCCGGTTAAAAAGGGAGAGAAAAGACGCTGTTAAAGTACGAAATGTAATCAGAATACAAATAATAATCAAGAGACGGCGCAATAATACCGGTGAGAGTGAGGGTAATACATTGTTTAAGAGAAAATAGAACGGAATAATGAGCAATTACCGGTACACGCCAAGAGGTTTTTGTGCCTGAACAACCAGTCAATAGATTTACACAGCATGGGTAAAAAATAAAATCCTAAAAGGAAATGATTGGAATCACTACGAGCCCTACCAGACTCGCTGCAATCACCCCAGGCCCCAAGTCAGGGAGCCCCAGCGGTGAGCGAAAACTGGCTCAGGCAGCAAATAAACGTGCGAGGCGAGCGCTGCTTGCCTTTGCAGTATTTCACCCCAAACGGACGGCAAAATGACAGTTGGGACAGCAAAACAAAAAATGGGGATTTTCGCCTGGCTGTTCAATGACAGGAAAATCAAATGTCGCCGGGCTTTTGCGAGCGTTCTTTGAGGCTCGCGACTCGCCCAAGAACCAGAAAGCAACGTCCACAAATCAGAAATAAATGCAAAAAAACTAGAGGGAGAGATGGAAAGGAAAAGCCCTCCAGGCTCGGGACGCCTCGTATAATAGCGAGAGATTCCCCACTTGAGCACGCTGTGCTAATTGTACCCGTAAAGGCAGCCGGAGCTGCTGCTGGAAGAAACTTTTGTTTGCAGGTTCAGGAAATTGTTCCATTGTTTCCGCTGTGTAAAAGGAAATCCTATAAAGTTTTATGGAGCTTATTGGCTTCTCCAAGCATTTGTTTCTCCTGTAAAGAGCTCGCAAGACACGGGAGGAGTGTGTGTGTGTGTCTGGGTGCACGGAGGCATGTGCCTTCGAAATATGGGTGCAGCTCTATGCAAATATTCCCGAAGACGTGTGCGCGCACCTCGCCGCGGTGCACGAGCGGCTTCTATAGGGTTTTTTTGCGCCCGCCATACGCGCCGAGCACGTGGAGAGGAACGGGGAAGACCCTACACAAACAATTTTCGCAGCCCCGCGCCTATGCCATATGGCTGTAGGGTTGGAGGAGTCCATATGGAGCCAAGTGGGAGCCTCCGGGACGGATGCGCACGCCCGCTGCAACGCATGTTTCCACCCCGGGAGCAGAACCCATGTGTTCCGCATTAGGCCCTCCGCGTTAGCAGAGAGCAAATACACCTACAGATATTTTAAAAAGCCAAGGAAAAGGTGTTTGGGGACAGAGCAGAAGGGAAGCGAGGAGGGGAGCTGCCCCCAGCCCTGATCCCAGCACCTCCATCAGCCCTGGGCCCAGCACAGGGGCTCTGAGGGGTACAGCCCCCCCTTTCCCCAGAGCATCCCTGCAAGCAAAGCCTCTCTCCGGGTTGGGGGGGGGACGGACACAACAGGGCCTGGAGCCCCCCAACCCGCCAGACCGCCTCCCAAGCCCATCCCAGTCACCTCCATTTAGGCACTGGGACCTCCTTGCCGAGTCTGGGTGCTGCCCAAGGCACCGGCTGCGAGGCTTTGGGCAAAATCCTTTCCTCCCGACTACACGTTTGGGGAGAGAAGAGGAGGGAGGAAGGGGGAAAGGGGTGGGGGAGAGAAAGAGAGAGGGTAATTTTAAACCGATATTCCTATTAAAATGCCATCTGCCAGCCGAGGACACCAGCCTGGAAGGAAAAACACGAGAAAAAAAAAATAATTAAAAAAAAAAAAAAAAAAAAAAAAAAAAAAAA
>CM021796.1:1930946-1945946 GCA_011076525.1 Nettapus auritus | reverse complement strand
GTGGGGGAGACACTTCGCAAAGGAATATTTTCCGTAGAGTCCCGAGCCGCCAAAAATATCCAGCCCACGTCTGTAAATGACATAGTGTTATACCAGTCCCCGTGTTTCCTTCAAAAGTCTACAGCCCTTTAAATGTTTCCCTCATGTTCCTCCACCAAAAGCAGCCTAATTATTTTCAGAAGAGACCTGGGGAACTCTGGCCGATTTCAAGTGTGGAGGGAGAAAATCCCACCTCAGCTGCGCTTGCAGAGGTGATTTTAGGTGTTTTTCTTCCCAGCAAAGGTCACATTCTCGATTTTTTTGAGGCACGGGGTGGCTCAACCCTCTGGTGAGACAGAAACTGGATTTTTTAGCAGCTCCTTTCCCAAGAAGAGGAAAAGGCACAGTAGCCACTCAGTCCATCTTTATTAGATTTTCAGAAATAGGGGGTGTATTTTTCCCTTCAGAAGGGCTACATATGTTGTTTTTTTCCTCCCCGTATGCAGACAATGAGCTGTGCAGGAGAACAGTGATTTTTCCACCGCCTATTGTGAAAATAATTGTTAAAAAACAAACTGCGTTAGCTGTGAAGAAATGGTCTCCATACCCGAATAATCTCAAGGACGGCACAATGACCATATTCATTTTTTCCAGCACGCACCCACCTTCGTCCCCCTTACCCCAGGTTGCCCATTCCCTACAGAAACCCCCCAAAACAGAAGAAAAGGGCAGCTAGGGACAGAGGCTCCTTAATTAACAGCTAATAGTCGAGGTAACTATTTTCCTCCTCTAATCAATAGCATTTCTATTTTTAAAATCCCAGCGCCTGCCCATGCAATAAACGCTGCTGTGCAAATAGAAGGATGGGAAAGCACACACACAAAAAGTTGTCAGATATGGGCATTTCGGGCTGCTATGGGGAAGAAATGCTGCATTTTTTCAAACCTTTATCCCCGGACGCAGTAAGCAAAAGTGCACCGTGTATTTCAACAGCCGGAATCATACCTAGGCTGGGAAATAAATGTTTGCCTTCAGTGTCTGTGAAAGAAAGGATCCCCCCCCACCTTCCCAGATTTCATGAGATAAGATATATGCGATTGCCTACTTCATTTTAAAGGAAATATCTTGACATTTAGTGTCTGGGGAAAGTGCTGCTCTTTGTCTCTACTGTTTTGGCTGTGTTTGGAGGTGTGGATGGGTGTGGGGTAATATGCCTTGCGGGTGCATGCGCTTCACTCTGGCGTTAGCGGTGCGGCTGTATTGTACTTTCAGGTGCTTCATTGTACACTCCCGGAGTTTATTTTATGCCCCCCCCCTCCCCTCCCTGCCCTGACCTTCACTGGAAGATGTCATTCCCTCCTTCCCCACCCCAAAAAGGAAGAGGCTTTGGAGAGATACGTGACGTGAGTCAATAAAGGAGAAAAAAAATAATAAAAAAAAAAACACGCTTCGATATAGGCAATTTCTCTGCAAGCATTTTTATGCATTTATGCGCTCCCCGCGCCGTCAGATGTCAGCCCTGAGCGCTGCTCCGCGTTAAAATATACATATATAGATGGGGGGGGGGGGGAAGCAATTTATATTTTTCTCAGCGCGGTGCAAAGCGGAGGGAGGGGGTGGTGGTGAAGCCAGGCGATCCCGTGCCCCCCCCACTCCCCGTCCTTTTCTTCCATCCCTCCCCAGCCGGACCATGCACGGGGCCGCTCCGCGGGCGCGGGGGGAGCCGCGGGTGCGGGGCGCGCTCCCCGCTGCGCGCAGCCCCGCGCTAAGATTGGGGCAACAGCGCCATCTCGCGGCCGCCGTGGGGCGCAGCGCCCCGGGCGGTTTGGGGGGGCGCCCGTAGACCCCCCCGAGAGTCCCCGGGCTCTGCGTTTTAACCGACCCCCCCCCCACCTCCTCCTGTTTCCCCCGGGGGGGCGAACGGAGCCTCCAGCAGCGCAGCGCGGCGGCGGGGAGCACTATATAAACACAAGGATTTTTTTTCGGGGGAGGGGGAAAAGACTGTTTCCCCCCCAGTCCCCCCCCCCCCAGTTTGTCCCGCATTTTGAAAAAAAAAAAAAAAAAAAAAAAGCAGCACAATGTGTGTACACACGCACGCAGGGCCAAACAAACCCACCAGATGTGCCACCCCCCAGCCCCCCTCCTCGCAGCCTCCCCGCTTTTATCAGTTTTGGCTTGGGGTTGGGGTTTTATTTTATTTTTTTACCTCCCCTCGTCCGAGGGGGTCTGTTGTTTGTAGCTTGTAGACAAAACATTCCAATAATCCGGTTTCAAAGAGAAGAGCACCCACCTTATTTAAACCATAAAGCAATTAAAGCCAGACGTCTAGCCAGATCTAGGGTCCTGTTTTGTTCGCTCCTATTCAGCCCCGCATAGCAGTGAGACAAACAGAGTTGTAAAAGTGGCATTTTTTTGGCTGCGGAAATGTACCTATGGACAGCTGTAGGGTCCTGTCGGTTTTGTGTGCCTTACAAAAGGGCAGATTTGAAACCCGGCACACACAAACCACACACGCACCCGACACACATAGGACCTTATAGACACGCACGAATATTAAACATACATATTTCTATCTCCGTGAGCGTGGGCTCAGCCATAAGCACATCTTTACCTCTCTCCCTGGGCAGAAATACATGTGCATGTTCACCAGCGCAGGCACACAATAGCTGTATCAGTATGCGTCTGCACACACGCGCCATATGTCAAAGAATGCCGAAATTGGAGCATTTTGATGCATTAATCCGGGGAAAGGCTGGCCACGAGCCCTGCTGAGCAGTGATGGCCGGTTGCTGTTTTTTTTTTTTTTTTTTTCCTTTTTTTTTTTTTTAATCTTATTATTATTATTTATTTTAAACCACACTGGGGTTTTTTTCTCCACTGGAGGAGGCGAGGGCTGCGCTGGCGGAGAAATTCAATGGCTGAGCCGCACCAGCGCAGACTCCCAGCAGGGCCAAATGGCATTTTATAACTGGTGCAACCCTGCACCGGGGGGTGAGGATACCGGGGGCCTTGCACATGAACTAAAACTGCGGCAGGATTTTAACCCAACCCAACCCACCAGCAACAAAAGAAAGCCCCGGCAGCAGCTCGGTGCAGACAAAGGGGCATCTCCTCCGCTGCCCGTCGGCTCTAATGGGACCGGAGGCTGAGCGGAGGCTGCGGCAGGGAGGAAGAGGCTGGGGAGGGAGGGGAGGGCTGGGGGAGGGAGGGAGCAGGCTGTGGTCTCACTGGAAATGAGATCCGTTTGAATGAAAGGGGGCCAAAATGAACTTCCATACATCATGTCTTTTCAACATCGCTAAACACTCCTGACAAGCCCCTCCAGAGAGCCGGGTCCGAAACTGCCCCCAAAGTCCTGTCCAAATGATGATTGGGATTTTCTCTTAATTAATAACAATAAAACGGAGAGATTTCTCTCCTCTCGCCAAGAGGAGGTGGGCGAGCGGCTTCTCAAACCTGCAAGATTTCATCCTTTATTCGAGCCGGGATGAACGCAGACAGAGAAGCAGACGGGAGGGGAAAATAATATTAATAATAACAATAATAAAAATGAATTGACATGAAGCAGAAAGATCCCCCCTCCTTTTTTTTTTTTTTCTTTTTTTTTCTTTTTTTTTTTTTTGGTCCATAAATCTTCACTCTGCTAAAATGTTTTCTAACCTGACCATTTCATTGCGCTCGTTAAGGTTTTCCAAACAGACCTAGCACAAAACTGGGATTGTAAAAGGGCTTTTAGCTTCCCTTGCTCCAGGGATGGCTTCGCTGATAGACCGCGGTGCTCCTGTCCCCCGCCGGTGACAAAAATAGAGCCCGCATTAAAAGCGAGGACACAAATCAGGGAAGGGGAAAAACCCTCCAAATGCTTAAGCAAGAAATATTAAAGAGCAATATTTTATGAGATCAGCAGAAGTAATCGCTTCCAGATTTTTTTATTTCGGAGGAACTGGGACGAGGGCGACAAACGTATCTTGCTCGCCTGATCTGGTTTTGATTACAAAGATTAAAACGCTGCTCCACTCATTTCATTAAAGAAAGGGACCTATAACAAGTTTTTATGATTAAACATCCCTCGCTGCTCATTTTTTATACAATCTCCTGCCTCTTGTTTCTCATTCAGCAGCCTGGAAAGCGCCCAGAGAAGGAGCCATTGATAAATCCCGGCTCTAGCGCGCTGTGGGCAGCGTTTTCTCGCCTCTGCACAAGCCCCTGCAGATCCAGAAAGCCCCGACCCACTTCGCCCTGGCAGGACGGTGGGGTTTGACCTTTCCGCAGCCAACAGCCCCCCCCCCCCCTTTTTTTTATTTCCTCCCCGTGTAGGGCCAAGGGAGGGAATTCTGCCTTTTTGTCTTTTAGCCCGAAAAATCGCAGAGTGCCGCATCGCCACCACGCATTGCTTTATTCTCCTGCACTTTCTTTCCCGCAGCTTCTCTCCACCCGATTTTTTTTTTTTTTTTATTTTTTTTTTTATTTTTTTTTTTTTTTTCCCTTTCCTTTTTTTCCTTCCTCCTGGGCAGCTCCGGCTGTCTTGCGAGGAGCAGCACTTCCAGCACTGCTCCAAGTTTTGGCAACCCATCGGTATCGCAGAAGCTCCCCCTGAGCGGATGGCAGAGAGCGGATGCCTTTGCCAGCTCCTCTATTCCCAGCATCCATATTTAGGCTTTTTACATATACTTCGATTGCCTGGGGTCATAAATTAGTACAATTAATTATCCCAATCTAAAAACTGATGGCACATATAACCCTTACCTCAGCGCCTTTTATTATGGTACTGTGAAATATAAAAGTGCTGGGGAAGGAAGCAGAAAGCTCCGCTCTCCTCTGCCTGCGGGGGATGCCCGGGTCCACCCCGCCGAGGCTGCAGCACCGGCACCGGCAAAGCCCCGGGGCTGCTCCTCTGCAGAGGGCTCTGAATAAAGACACCTCCATGATGAGATTTTTTTTTCTTTTTTTTTTTTTCTTTTTTTTTTTTTCTTTTTTTCTCCGTGACGTTAGGTATATTTACATAGAGCTGCTCTACAATAGCGAACATAACAATATTACAGAACGGTTCTGAGACGAGAATAAAATACACAAATAAGTACAGCAGAAACGTTCAACACCATGACAGAACATCATTGAGCCATATTTCCTTCAGTCTCTTTTCTCTGTTTCCTCTCTTTTGTACAAAATATTCACTCACGAGCTCACGGAATTAAAAAATAAAAATACTGGATCAGTTTAACTTATGAAATAAAATACTAAAAAAAAATAATTCAAGTACTTCTTGTGTTTGTTTTCTGAGGAGGACAAAACAAAAAATGAGGAAGAAGAAAGGAAGAGAAAACACCCCCCCAAACATCTTTCTTTTATTTAGTTGCATTTTAGAAAAGACTCGTGTCCCAAAACGCTTGCTGTGTTTGCCTATAATGCTAAACATTCATCCGCACATTCAAAGTCAGAAACATTTCAACCCCCAAAAACAGCCTTTTTTTTTTTTTTTTTTTTTTTTTTTTTTTCCTTTTTTTCCACCCTCGATTCTCATTGACTGGACTTTGCCAACTTTATTGCTGTTCTTTATCGGTTTTTTCTTTATTCATTTTCTTCATTTTCATTCGCCTGTTCTGAAACCAGATTTTGACTTGGCGTTCAGTGAGATTAAGGACTCTGGCTACTTCGTACCTCCGGTCCCGTGTAAGGTACATATTGAATAAAAACTCTTTTTCCAGTTCCAGGGTCTGATACTTTGTGTAAGGACATCTTTTCTTCCTCGTGGAGCGCGCATGAATCCAATTTGCGACGGGATTGTCTGAGAAAGAAGATATTTTTTTTTTTTTTTGGAAAAAGAAATCAATGTATACAGCTGCCTTTCTTCCCTCCCCCCTCCACGTCCTGGCGTGTCCATAGAAAGAAACCTGTTTAATTAGCAGATCTTACCTAAATATTTTAAGTGACCTTCAGAAGAGTTTAATCTGTTTATTTTGGAGGGGTCATTTCCTTTTCTTTTGCTGCTGTTCTCACATAAAAGTTTCAGTAAATAAAACTGTAGCAATGGGTTTAAAATAATAATTATCCACATGACTGCTACTAGCAGTAATCTAAGAACATAGTCATAAAAAGTCAAAATTCCCACCATTTCATAGGCCCATAAACTCTTTTTACAACCTCAGCTCTCCAATACTTTCCCTCGAAGCTTTCACAGACCTGGAAAGTCCAGTTTATTTTTGTAATATCTTAAGATGACACTCGAGGTGCCCCCCTGGCTCCCAGAAATAGCTTTTTCCTAGCCTTTAGGACCTCGCACAGCCCCACTCGGCTGGGCAGGGAGAGCGGTGCTTGCCTCCTTCGCTCTCTCCCCGTTTTAGGGAGCTCCCTGGCAGCCAAAAGCCAGGCGTTCTCCCCCTGATTCCTCGCCTGATTTTTATCACGAGGGTGCCTGGCACCGGCCCGCGTGTAATAAATAGAGGTGTGAGATAGGCAGCGAGATACAGAGCCACAAAGGTGCTCTCAGCTGCTGCCACCCAGCTCAACGCTCGAAAACCGCCTTTCGAGCCCAAAGTTAGGCCAGGAGGTGCAGCCTGCACATGGTGCACCCCGGGCCCCCCCTGCTAGCCCCATGGCTGGGGCTGAGCCCAGTTCCAGCGGGGCTTTTGCAGCACTTTTGGGGCAGAGCCGGGTCCCCGCTTGCAGGCTGGAGGTGCGGGTGGTGCTGGTGGTTACCTGACCCCGCTGCTGCCCCCCCCTCCCCGTGTTCAAGGTTTCGTGGTGCTTGTTTTTTTTTCCCTCCCTCTCTCACTTGGGCTGCAGAAGATGTTTCTTCAAGTGTATGGTCCAATGTCCTGCGCTCGCTGCCTTTTGCCCCCAGCTGCCTGCGCGCACTCAGCTCTTGCCTTCCCCATCCCAATTTTCCTCCTCACTCCTTCTCCCCCCGGCCCCCCCGCCCAGGGTACCCACCTTTTCCTTTATTCCCACGTGCTGGGATATTTTAGGAACAATTGCACGGGTGCAGCTCCTCTTGATTTTTCAAACAGATAAAGAGACACCTCTGCATTTATTCAGAGAGCCTCCTTTCCCCTCCCAAACCCCCACAGCAACACGTTCACTTCCAGCCAGCAGGGAGATAGCTGCAGCTCGTCCTCCTTCTTTGAAAGTGGAAATATTTGAAAGCAAAGAATCTTCTCCCCCTGCCTAGCCCCCTCGCACACGCACTCCCTGCCTTTCCTTTCCTTCCTTCCTTTTTTTTTTTTTTTAATTCCCCCCAGTGGAAGGTGATGAATATTTGATCAAAGCAGCCAACAGCCCCCCTGCAAAAATAGCCTAAACAGCCCAAAACAAAGTACAGATATTCGCTCTCAGGCTCTGCTAGGCGGACTCTCTCAAACCCCCAGATCTTCCTGCATATCTGGAGTTTTAGGGTCGGGCTCTCTAAGGTAATTTCATTTTATTGAGTACGGTCCTGGAAGCTGTAATGCCTCCCCGGTTGTAAACAAGAATGACTTCGACTTACTAGGGTCTAATTCGTGCTTTTCTTCTTTGTGTTTGCTGGAAGCGATGGCTTCGGACTCCGGGGAAGGAATTGTCTGCGCTGCTCTGTCTCTCAGCTCCCCGGGAGCCGCGTACATGTAGTCCGGGTAGCCGCGGCCGTCCGCGGGGCCGCATTCTGCCCTCCGCCCGGGGAAGGCGTCGGGTTTGAGGCCGTAGGGGCGGCCGCCGGGTGCGAAGGCCGGGAAGGAGACGGCCCCGGCGAGGGGCTCCAGCCAAGTCCGCATGTACCTGGGCTCGGCCCCCACGGGCGCCTGGGGGGCGTACGGGTGGTAGCCCACGGACGACTGGGAGTGCACGGGAGCCCAGGAGGTTGTAAAAACGGCCGGCTTGGGGGCGAAACTGCAGGAAGGAAAGTCGGCACAGTCCGGGACTAATCCTGAAGGTCTGGCAGCAGCCGGGTGGGAGGCAGTGGTGGGGAACCTGGAGGCCAAGAGCTCTTCGTTTTCATGGCTTATCAAGGAGTCTACATAGTAGTTGCTTATGGGGCCAGAAGCCGACATGGTTCCCCCTCTTTTACATTCATAAGATTATTGTATGAACTGTATGTGTACTTTTTATCTTCTCATAGAACAATCAGGGCAGGTAATTATTTTTTCAGCCTTTCCCAGTTTGCCATTGGCTGCCCGCCCTCACGTGATTGTATTTACCCAAAAATATAGCGTGGATCAATCCGCAGGTCTTTTTTTAATAGCGCCTATGCGACCTGGCTTTTGCTAAAAGCGCTGGAAATAACGCGGAGCGGGGGAGGCGGGAGGAGGCTCTGCGGGGGCCGGGGGCTGCCCTGCCCGAGCCGGGCACGGCGACCCCAGGGCTGAGGAAGGTGGAAGGTAACCGGGGAAGGTAGCGCAGGAACTATTTCTTGACGTAATTTGTCTCTGTCCTTCGATTCTGCAGCTCCCAGGCTAGGCTGGCTACGTGAAAATTGAATATCTCGGGTGGCGAGGGGAGCGGGGAGAAGTGGGCTTAGAGTTGGGCTCCCCACCGCACTTCGCCAAAGGACCTTGGGGGGAGAGGCTTCTAGGCACAAACGGAGCTTTTGTCATTTTTTTTTTTTTTTTTTTTTTTTTTTTTTTTTTTTTCAGCGATGTCTAAACCGTCAGCCTGCCTAACAGCTGAGAAATCTGGGGGGCACAGGCACATCCATTCCTGCTTTGCAAAAATAAGTGTCTTCCGGAGGAAAAGCAAAATGTGTAGATGTGAGGAGCACCTTTGAAAAGAGGAAGGGAAAATAATAACACCACCACCACCACTTAAAAAAAAAAAAAAAAAAAAAAAAAAAAAAAAAGGGAAAGAGCTTTTGCAGTGAAAGGCTGCATTATTCGGCAAGTAGTCGTGGATGTTTTTATGTCCTTCAATAAAATTTTTACGAGGATCATTTGATTGTTCATAAACGTGTCGTTCATTAAATAAAACTGTAAGACTGACTTTCAGCTATAAGGCGTAGCTGAGGATGGGAACGCTTTTGCGTATTAGGAGCGAGCAACAATGTGTGGTTGGCACATGATTGTTCTGATTTTTGTTTTTTGTGTTTTGTTTTTTTTTAAACACGTGGAAACTTTTCTTTTTGCACCAAATCGATTGAAGAAGTTGGGAGCGTTAAAAAATCCGTGACACCCTGCCTGCATTTTGAGAGAATAACCTTTCCTTTGTAAGGAAAGACAGGTAGGTAAATAGCTCACGCCCATTGGAGTCTGAAAGAATGGAGTTAGGCGATTTCTCTGGAAAGAAAGAAAGAAAAAAGATACCTAACCAAAAATAACCTCTCATTATTATTATTTTTTTTTGAAGAAACCAAACAAGAAAATAATAATCTGGATTGTCTAGGCTCTCCAGGGCTATTCATCACCTCGGGTTTTATAGGGCTGGGGTGACATGGTGGGGAGAGAGGGAAATGGTCAAAATTTGCAAGAACAAGAAAAAGTGTGGGCTCAGAAAGCGGTGGTGGTTCCTCCTAGGGAGAGACAGGCAGGCAGGAAGGCACAGGGGGTGGGCAGTGTGTCTCCAGTGATGCAGCGTTCAACAGTGACACACGCTCTGTACAGTCTGTGCAGGTCCCATGAACACACATGACAGAATTGTATTCTTCTTTTTTTTTTTTTTGTTTACTTTTTTTTTTCTTCCCAGCAACTTGCATGGGAAATTCGAGCATTAGGAGAAAAGGGATTAAAGCAGATCCGGGCAGAAATAGGCGAGAAGGCGTGATGCTGCGAGGAGAGCCCCCCAGACCCTCCAAAGTTACATGCCTCAGCTGAGCCAAGATAAAATCCTGCACCTTAATTCGAGTAAAAACCAGCACCAGGCTGCTCTCACAACTGCTAGAAATAAGATTTCCCTCTCGGAAAATAGGGAAGGCTTTAAAAGAAAAACATGAGATGGGGGGGGATGTTTGTGAAGGGATTCAAGGTTTTCCAAATTCGAAGGGAAGAGACATCAACTCGGTCACCCACAGAATTTATTCCTCATTCCGTTTTAAGTCCCCTGCTTTATGTGAGCCCTTAAAGGGAAATATTCCTGCAGGAGCAGAATGTCTTCTTTGGCCTTTATCGAGACCAGTTTATCTGTCAATCACAACTCTCCATTGACGGTTATTTTTATGTTCACGACAAAAAAAAAATAAATATATATGGTCATCATTCTTTTATCTATTTCCATTTTTAAAATACTTACTGTGCGAGGCTGCTAATATACTGGGAGGTGACATGTGCAGGGGAAAAAGCAGCTTGACTTTTCTACTTTGGTGGAATATTCTAAAGAAATTCCTTACAAAAGAAGGGTTGTCTGCAGACGTATATGCAGAAGGAGAGAGAGAGAAAGAAAAAGAGGCAGAGGGAGAAGGAGAGAGAGAGAAAGGGACTGAGCATGCAGAGGGAGAGAAGCACCGAAAAGCAGAGGCAATGGGGACGTTTTCCAGACGAAAAATATGTCAGAATATACCACAGACGAACCACAAAACGAGCAGAAATTACCCAAGCAACAGAGTTATAATGAGGAGCAGCAGTTTTTGTAACCTTAAAGCAAGCAGACAAGGTCACTAAATTAGTCGTGGATGGTGCATTTTGGTGTTACACAAAGGCAAACATATCTTGCAAAGATTTCTTTTATTCACACGGAAACCTCCAGCACATAGAATTATTCACTCCCCATATTGTTGTGGGATCTACAAAAAAAAAAATTATAGCGCTTGTAATACAAACCCCTTCCATTCAGAGCCTGCTCGTCTCTGAGAATTAAGCAGTACAAAGCAGAGATGGAGACACTTCACCTTAAAGCAAACTAAAGACACGGCTCAAGACAACGTTTTCTCCCCGGTTAGCTGCAGAATCCCAAAACACGATGTGAACCCACATGAAATATTCTCCTTTCACGCTTATCTCGACATGAAACCATCCCCACGGATGAATGCAAAGTTACGTGAATAAAGTCCACTCGGAGTGCAGGGCAAAGAAAGCAAGATCCTGAGATATTCTTCTTTTAAGTAGTAGTGGCTCCAAGCAAACATCCACACAGGAATTAAAACACGCCTTGCTATTGAATTCAGCAGCTACAAGGTTATCTCGCATCTTTTATGCACGCTCCAGCTAGACTCCTATGCCTCCACAAAAGCTTCGATACTTGTTTAATGGGAGATTACCTCTTCTGAAATGATGGTGAACTATCAGATCCCTTCCAGGCAGACTAATATCTTTTTCCTCTCACCTCCCCTTTTGAGTCTGCAGGGGGAAGAAACTTAACTGCATTGAGAGAAACTAACACTAGCAGTCCACAAGCTGTAGGAGCATGTTATTTTGTTTTGTTTTATTCCTGGTGCAGGGAGGGAAAAAAATCGCTTCGCAAATTAGGACGTTACAGAAAATCAAGCCTTTGTCTGAGCACTGTCCTGGCCAGTTGACTTCTGACACCTTTTCGGAGCTAAATGCTTCTTCCCATGTTCGCCCTGCTCCCTGCAAGTGCTGTGTGTGCTCAGCCCGAGCTGCATCCCTTCCCTGCCCTGGGCTCTCCGCTTACTTCGAATCTTTTAGTTTCGCTTTGAGAAATTCTCCCCTGATTGGAAGGAACGGAGACAAAAATAATCCTAATAAAATAAAAAGACAGAAGAGGGAGGGTGGAAAAAAAAAAGAGAAACACTACTGGAGAGCCTGCTCACTGAAGTGACACTGCTTTCTTTGATTTTTGCATTTAAAAAAAATATATTATTTTTTTTTGTTTGAGAAAACTGATGGTAGGGAAAAGGCAGCAACTGGGGGTGGGGGGCATCCGTGCTGCAACTGCAGGCCTGAGAGCCAGCAGCAGCCGCCGCCTTCCTGCAGAGAGGGGCTGCGGCTGCTGCGCCCGCCCGGGGCACCCCGAGGCCGGGACCGGAGCCGCCCGCGGGGGCAGCCCGGGGGCTCCACCGGGGGGCCCGGGGACGAGCAGGCACCGCGCCCCCCTTGACAGGCAGACAAACGGAGCCTCCTCGCACACACACACACACACACACACGGGGAGGGGAAAAGGAGGGGAGAGAGGAAAAAAAAAAAAAAAAAAAAAAAAAAAAAAGAACAAGCGCATTCCCCCGCTTTCCCTCGGTTCAATTAACACTGTCAAGTTCGGATTAAAAAAGAAATCGGCGTTTTCTCGCCGCTCCTTCCCCCCCGGCCCCGCTGCACACCTCCAGCCGTGCCGGAGCAGGGAAGGGAGGTGCTGGTTCATATCTCTCCATAAGCGAAACGAAAGTGAGCCTGCAGCCAGCGCCAACTTCCAGCCAGCAGCACGCCCCTGCGCCTGCCTGCATCCCCAGCCCAGGATAAAGTTCCCTTCTTTCCTCTGCTTTGTCCTTCCCCAGTCCCTTCCTCTTTTGCCTGCCCAAGTTCTTTCTGTCTTTTGTTTCTTTCTTCACCCCTCCTTTTCTTTTATTAAAAAAAAAAAAAGAAAAAAAAGAGAGAGATAGAGAAGGAAGAAACTGTACACAATAGATTGCACGAATGTAAAGCAGACCCTCTGAAGAGGCTGCAAAATATTTCTTGATCCCCCAGATGCCTCTATTTATACCAGGATTGTCTCTTAAAGTAAATAAATATGGAGAAAGATTAATTTCAGGCCAGATACCGTCCGTGGTTCTTGCAGCTGTGCAATTGCAGCCCATAGGCTTTGCCTTTTCCCCTGCTAAATTCTTTGGCTGCTTGAAAATCATATTTAATCAGGGTTTCTTACAAGTTATCATACAGGGAAAACTCCCCAGGACAACAACTGACCGGTGGAACTTGCACGCCCAGCACCCGATATCAACGTGGAAACTTCAACCTAACCCATTATGGGAGCCATAGCTAAGGCAAATAAAATGAGCGTTCAGTTAAAAGGACACTGCAGGAGTTTTTTACCTGCTTAAGTGCTTTCTCGCCTCCCCCCCACCCCCTGTTTGTTGCTAAGAATTCCTGTCTCTCCAGTGTTGGAGGTACGGGTAATAGACAATAAATTCCGAGGTGCAATTAAAGCTCAGAACAATTTCTTTAAGTGTGTTATGGTGTCCTTTTCCAAAATTTCAGGTCTCCACCAGACGAAGCCTACTGCAGATGTTCACAAACAGCAGCTTGTCTGCAGCAGCCGGGGAGGGCATGAAACGAAGCCCCACGCCACGCTGAGGCATACCAGGTTAGCTCGGTTTTGGGTGTGATATGAAATGCAGGTCAAGAGAAGGGGAAAAAAAATTTCCCAGAGAAGTAAATTAAAAGAAGAGCAAGAAAACAAGCCTGAACCCAGAGAGGCGAACTGTATACTGCCTGAAGAAACATATTTCTATACTTCTCCCTTTACATTTATTATGTTTCTGTCAGACACCCTGTAATTAGCATAGATAACTATAGTTGCAAGCTCCAAGTTGTGTCTGCAAATTCTATTGTTTGGCTGCTACAGTTGCACACCAGCGAGCTTGAAAGCGAGCACAAGGTGTTAGGAAGAGTCTGGTGCCCTCAAATAAGACAATAACCCCACAAAATGCATGGGGGGGCGGGAGGGGGGGCGGACGGGCGAAGGGTGCTGCTTTAGGCGATGGATTCCAGCCCAAGCTGCACCGCAATATCTCTGGCCTGGTGCAAACGTCTCCTCCAGGAGATCAGCCCAGTGCTAAACCTGCCTGCATCTGCCACAGATATGGTTTAAAATACAGAATATTGAGGCGATGCCCCGTTCCTGCCCCCATCCACCCCTCCTTTCCAAGCAGCTCCTTGCACAGCTCCTCTGCGGAGCCCGCTGCCTCTGCAAGGTCTTGGTGGACACCCCGACACCCAAAGGGAACGACCCGGTGCGGGGACATTTGCTGCCATTTACGCGGCTCCCCCCCGGCAGCCCCGGTCCTTTTGCAGCCCCAGAGCGGGCACTTCTCGCAGGGAGGTGCTGAGCCGTCAGCAGACTTGCTCCAAGTCCAGCGGAGCAAATATCTGCGTAAACCAGGACTGCTTGTTTGTTTTCCTTCTTTTTTGGGGGGAGGAAGGAGGGGGGAAACCAAACCAGAATATAGCCCACTTCTTCCCCTGCTGCAAAACGGGAGAGTTTATCAACGCAACTCCATCTTCCCACAGCCTCCTACTCAACTTCTCCGACCCATTGCTTTGGCTAGGAGGTATTTTGCAAAACCACCCAAAGTCATTCCTAGCAGCAAAGGATAAAGTTCATACATAAGCAATGCGCTCACACACACACGCACACACACAAGCAAAAGCCTCCAGGTTTTAAAATTACACCTGCTGGGAGAGGAGCATTATACAAAGAGACGCAAGAAAAATTATGCAATCCAGCGTATCGTAATATCTCTAATATTTTACTCTGATAACAGCATCAGAAAGTGCATGAACATTAGCAACAAAGCAAACAATATTACGTGAAGAAAGATGAAGGCGAACAGCATGGTGTCTTTTTGACTACCCATGTTTTTACATAAAAAACAGGCACATCTATACAAAATAGTTGGAGCAATAAATTCCCACCGTCCTTCTTCCTGATCTAATATCATAATTAAAAAACAGTAGGGGAGATTTAAACTTTTATTGCATTTCTGGAGTTGGGTTGCTAAACATATATTAACTTTAGATTCTTCTCTTTCTCTCCAGGGGGGTGGTCTCTCAGAAATAAAATCAATCTTAATATACAGAGAATAGATATTGTTTTGTCTTGTACATGCTGTTAGAAGAAAGGGAAAGAAATCTGCAGATAGTTAATACAGAGAAGGCAAACTCATCATACATGTAATGAATCCTTTAAATCATTCAATTATCACAGCACTAATATCAAATAATTACGGTTAAAAGTACCAGTAATCAACCTTGTCCCTGTTGAAATATTAATTTACAGTATTGTGAATGAGTTTCTTCCTTTTTTTTTCTTCCCTTACCCTTTTTTGAACTCGCTTATTACATTTTTCCAGCCTAGTGTAGTCAACCTAAAATAATGATGAAAATAGCCGTACTCCATGCAACATTGCTTTGAACCAAAATCAACAACTATTCCGCCTTTTTCACACTTAAAACA
>CM021796.1:1915946-1925946 GCA_011076525.1 Nettapus auritus | reverse complement strand
TGCCAAGTGTATTTTTTTTTTTTTTTTCGTGAGCCGGGGTTGTATGAAATAGATTTGCCTTTATGAGCTGTGTGGCTACATATAGGTAAATTCAGAGGTAATTGTAATCCCATATACACTCTCCTCACTCTACACACTCGTATACATATACACACATACACTTTGCAAAGGCAAACGTATTTCACACGTACATAAATAAACACAGCAAATACTTGGGCTTTGAATTTGGTCATGAGAAAATCCTGGCACCAGCAGTCGGCCAATATTTATGTCTAAACTGTAAGAAAGAGCAAAGCGTATCCTGCGATTGCAGCAACGTCCTCCGCACTGCAAGAATGCCAGCTTCGGGAAATTCGCTTACTAGAAATAAAAAACTTTATTTGGCCAAATGCACCTTCAAAATCTGCTTGTGTGACATGGAACCACTTTCGCATTTGCAGAAATCCTTTTATGTTACCAAGCCCTGGAAATCCCCTTTGAAACACTATCTTCCCCCAAATGCTTAAATTACATTAGAAAGATCTCTTACCTTCTGCACGAATAAAAAACCTGGTTCAACATTAACGAAAACTTAAGCTATAGCAGATTTTAAAATGAAACAACAGCAGCAGAAGCAAACAAAATCCGCCCTAAATTGGATCCGACCATTTAAAAAAGCTGCAACCGACACGGAATATCTTTTAAAACGCAAATATCTGGGAAATCACATCTTGCTCCACGCACCCATTTTAAGTTTAACATCTGAACCGAAAGAAACCCTTCATCTTAATTTCTTTATTTCCGCCCCAATTACAAATCAAAACCAATATAATCTCGCTTTCAGGTTAACTCCCACCAAATCCTGTCTTGGCATGGACGTTGCAGGCGCTTTGTGCAGATAAGTTTGCAGGGGTTTTGATAACCTTGACTTTGCGTTTTTGTGTAATTGTAACTCTACTGTCAGATAATATCATTTCCCTTTGGATGCCGAATGCTTACAAAGGGGGGTGAACAACGGTGGTTCTGGGTTCTGCTTTTAAAAAGGCCAATTTTGGAGGGGGAAACGCCAGAAGATGGGTTCTGCTGGTGCCACAGAGCCCAGGCATGTGTGCATGGGGCACACACGACCCACATGCATGCAGCCCTGCATGCACATACAGCGCTGCACACCCCAGACATCCTCCTGCTGCCTGAGCCCTAATTATAGCACAGATCCTGACACACGGCGGATATTTTCATCCACATACCACAGGCAAACCATGCAAGCCGTTGCTTAGATCTGAGCAGTATTTTCTACCAAGAATTCTGCTGCAACTTTTTAAGGAAATTCAATCCTTCCATTCACATGATCGCCACTTATTGACCCTGAAAGAAGCCCCTGAATTCACCTAGCTTCGAATCAGGACAGGAACAGACCCGCATATTCAAATACACATAGATTTCCACGCATATGCAATCTCTACAGTGAAAATAAAATGTGGTCAATTAAAGCCTCTTTTCAGACAATCCCAAAGTTAAAACATCTGCTCAACACACAGAAACATTTTTCCCTTCGCAAACAAGACCTCAATTCGCCAGGAAAAAAAAAAAAAAAAAAAATCTTTTTCCTCTCTGAGTCTCAACGAGCTTCTAAGCAATGAAATGAGCCACAGTGCACAACTCCAGCCTGAGATGTTTGTAACTGCAAATCAGACTCCATGCATTTTCTTTCCTTTTCTTTTTCACCCCTTTCCCGAGATTTAACACTGAGCAAAGCCAAAGACAAATACGCTTAGCATACGGAAATAAAGCATTTGCATAGAAAGCGATATGAAGAGAAGGGGAAAAAACAGGGTTCATCTGCCTTAAAAACACAAAACCCCCCCAAGAACCCCTCCCCCAAACAAAACCCAAGTCACTGCGATATCAGAGTCTTTGCAAAGCCACCTAATCTCAACACATTCTGCAGCGTTAGTTGCAAGGAGATATATATATATATTTTTTTCCATAAGTACATGCACAGCAATTTTTCTCCATATAAACAGCGAGAGGACGACTTTTCAAATAGCTGTCTGCTCTCTCTCTCTTTTTTTTTTTTTTCTTTCCCTCAGCTCTAATACATATATTTTTAAGTTAACGTTTCTAGTAAGAATATATATATATATATTTCAAAAGTCAGCAACAATAAACAACATTATTATGCCAATCTCTGGAGGAGAAGTTGGCAGGATAGAGAGCACATTACTGCATATTCGTATTACTGTTCTTATTAGCTATGGATGATTACTAATTGCTGAAATTAGCTACTGATAATGAATGATTCCCTTACCTTTTGCTTCATTGTCAGAATTGTCAGTGCTGGTGTCAGTGTTTTTATTCAGGTCTTTCTCTGCTTCCGAAGGACTTATTTTGGGTGCTGGGGCGCTTTTTTCTGTTTTAATTTCGTTCGTGGATGTGTTCTGAGTATTATCTGTTTTTGTGTTTTCGGGGAAACTCACTTTAGCCACCGGGGGCGGCGGAGGAGGTGGAGGAGGTGGTGGTGCTGGTTCCAGATGCTCATTCCTTGGGTTCAGGCTCGCCCTGGATTCAAAACTTGCCTCAAACTCATTTGGATTGCTGCAGTTTGACGTCTTCTCCATGGAGGGGTAACCTTGGCTTGCTCGGTAGTAGCTAGGAACGGGGACTTCATGGTCATTTAGGCAAGACTCAGGCATTTGGTTGGGGTAGAGGGCTGTCTCTGTGGCATTTTTAGCTCTTTTATCAGCGTTATACATACAGCAAACATTCTCTTCCTTGACATTGGTTGGGAAGGAGCAGGATGGGAGCTGTCTTGCAACAGGTTGCTCGATCCTGTACGTATTTTTGGGGTCACACCAAGTGTCTAGCTGAGAAAGGTAAGATGGATAGGTGCTGAGAGACAAGGTAGCGCTATTCACCTCGTCCCTTTTGGAAAGAGACGGGATAATTCCACAGTTCCTCATGACTCCGCAGCTGAAATCGCTCCCAGGCTGCATGTACATCCCTTGGCTGGAGGAATAATTCTCCCCTCTACAGGTACCGGCCAACGAGTCCATCAAAAACGAGTTAGAAGTCACATTGTTGGGACATGACATTTTCAGAGAGGGTTTTTAAGGAGGAATACTCCAGCCAGGGGCTGACATCTTTTTTTTAGGGGGAAAAAATATCAAGCACCATAATTATCCACGCATCGGTCCCCCCCCCCCACCCCCCCCACGTGATGCCCAGGCCAATGAGGATTGAAAATGGCCTTGATGATTCAGACGGGGCCGACGTCACGGGGGTCAAGTTGTCGGGACCGGGAGCGGCACCGTGGAGCAACAGCGACATCTGCCAGCACCGGGCCGGGACCTTCACGTTGAACAAAGGCAGAGCCCCGCCGCCCCCGCTCCCCTCCCGCCAGTTTGTTTACCAACGGAGCCACGCGTGGAAGGGGGCGAAGGAGGAAAAAAAAAATCGCGGGAGACCCCCCTTTAAAAAGAAAAAAAAAAAAAAAAGAAATTAAAAAAAAAAATCTCGGAGGAAGATTTTTTTTGGAAAAAAAAGAATGATTAAAAAAATTGCGGAGGAAGGGGGGCAGAGGGTGAAAAAATGTATTTCTTTCTTTTTCTTTCTTTCTTTTTTTTTTTTTTTTTTAAATCTCAGCTCCCTCATTCTCCTTTTGCCCTGTCTCCGTGCCTTCTCGGAGTTGGCTTTTTGCACCCCAAAACCGATGGTGATTTTTAATTGTTGCCTCCCAACCAGAGGACCCCCCCCCCACACTTCTCCTTCCTCCGCTCGGCTGTGCCGTCCCCCCCGCCCCGGGCACAAGCGAGCTCTCCTGGGCTCAGCCGGCTGCTGAGCTGCTTCTATTTCTTACTCTTTTAATTCTAATTAAAATTATTTTGGGGTCGGGAGTGGGGGGCTGGAAACGCTTTGGGGGTGCGGTGGGGTGATGCACTCGGAGCCGCTTTGCTTTGGCTGCTTCGACGGAGATGTGGGAAGAGAGGGGGAAAACTGGGGGAATAATTCAGAGAGCTGTTTGCTGCCCTTCAGCCAGGCATTTTCCCGAAATCCCGAAGCCCAGGCTCCTTAAGCAGGTTGGATTTTTCCCAAGCAGCATTTTTTTTTTTTTTCTGATGAAGAAAAAGACAATAAAAGCCTAGGTTGCCTTTCTTATTTCCCCATTTTCCCGCAGCAAAGCAGCTTCGCCTTTCCTGAGCCTGCAAAGACAGCTTTTTTTAATTATCCACTTTCATTCTGAACTGTCTTAAGTTTCTGGGCTAAAATGGCATGTGTGGTGTCGTGCACAAAAATTCCTCGTGGAGAGGAAAAGGGGGTCGAATTTGCTCAAAGGGAGCGACTTTTCAGATGGTGAACTGCACGAGTGCGGTGCTGTGGTGGGTTTCTTCCCTCCTGTCTGTCTGTCTGTCTGTCTCTCCGTCTGCTCCCTCTTTCTCTCTGTGTCTCTTCAGGAAATAAGAAGGGGGGGAGAAAAAAAAACAACAACCTGGGACTCACTAAATATCATGCAGAAGAATTGGCAAACTGAAACTTTCCCGTTTTGCTAGCAATTTATTATTATTATTATTTTCTTTCTGGGGAGATTACACGAGGAAAGTTACTTTTCTTTCCAATATTTCCCCTCTCCTCTTTTGTGGTGAAATTCGCTGCGATGGGAGCTCAAGTTGTTGTTTACTTTTAAATTGCACCATCTCCGAGCAAGATTTGATGCTTTAAATGCGACAGAATTTAAACCTTCGTGGTTATTGTGCCCCCCCCCCCCCTTCTTCTCTTTATTGGGTGTTTTCTAGATCGTGTAGCCATTAAACTCTATAGTTTTTTCATAATTTTCCCGGCATGTTGCAGTGCTGGCGGGTGAGCTCTTATTCTAGGTGAAGCGGCGGGTTAAGGCAATAGTGAATAAATAAATAAAAAGTGAGATAGCCCGGAATTTCAAGATCATTACGATTAGAAAGACACGGGTTCAGAGTCACTTTCAAGGGAAACAAAAAGAAAACGCCACCTTTCATAAGAAAAGAAAAAAAAAAAAAAAAAAAAAAAAAAAAAAAAGAAGAAGAAGAAGAAAAAGAGAGAAAGAAAGGAAAAGTGGGGGAAAAAAGAAAAAAAAGAAAGGGAGCAAAATAGTGGGAAAAAAAAAAGTACATTGTATCACAGAAAGTGGAACTTGACCGTTTGGGGTGATTTGTAACGGTTTAGCGTGCAGTCCTGCTTAAATATTCTCACGTCTGCAAACCTGTTTTCCCAAAGATTTTCAAAAGCAGGGCTGTAAAATTCCCCTCGACTTAACTTTCAAGAGACTTGCGGGTCTTCTCTCCGCATCAAGTGGGACAAGTTTAAATATCTTAGGCCGAGAAAGCCTAAAAGTGCATAATACTATTTCGTGTGCCCTCTTCTCCAGCATAGTAAAAGCTTTCGTAGGCTTCAGACGCCATTTGGTTCCCCTGGAAAGCTATTTGCGACTTTATTGCCTCTATTTGTGTTATCTGCATAGGTCTTTTTAAAACAGTTTGATAGAAATCGTTCAATTTTATGATATCCAACGAAAATTCCACATAATATTTATAAGCAAAGAATAAAACTTTAGTATGGGAGCCAATATTTTCTCATTTATAGGTGATGAAATTAAAGACCAATGCAATTTTGCATTATATTGCTTTTTTCCCCCGGTTTGATTTTTTTTTCCCTCTTCTACTTTATTTTTGCAGCTGATGTGGCTAGCCAATAATTTATGCTGCTCAGTCAAACAGTTACACATGTGCATTTTTTGGGACACCAAAATTTGACCTCATAGTTTCCTGTATTGTCTGCCTAAAGATTAAATATGTTTTCCTGATTTTTTCGCCGTGTATTCTGGTGTGCTTTTGTCGAAGGAGATATTAACGAGTTGCACGGAGCACATCAGAGGGAAACGTGACATTAAATAATTCGAATTTGCTTCTCCGCAGAGCCAGGCGCTTCACAATAGCATCTCGAGCAAACCTTCCTATCCAGGTTGCTGGAGAGAGAAAACTGTGGTGGAAATCTCATCTTTTATGAATGTGTAAATGTTGGGAGTATAAAATAAAGATTTACACCGTTCACAGGCGTTTTGTTTACCAGTTTTTGCCAGCACAAGCTTCTAATGCAAATGTTGGGGAAGGGTTGGAAGCCTCTTCCGCAAGTTGCTCATCAGCATCTTCGGGAGCAAAGGGGGCCGAGTAAATATACAATCAGATTGTTCATAAAAATATTACTCGAGCATATTTCACGACTTGCCCGTGATGGTTTTTTGGCCATGCAAAAAGAAAGTTGACGTTAGCAAGCAGCACAGAGGCGTCTCCAGGAGACCGAATATTGTTTAAAGTTAAAAATAATTAGAAGTATGATAAACATGGGTCATTAATGGAAAGAGAAATAAAATTCATCAGCCTAAGTGGAACCCCCGTTGGGAAAAATGCTTTACTCTAATTACAGAAAATAAATACGAACAAATGCTATTAAAACTTAAAAGGAGAGAGTCTACCCGTGGTAAGGACTTTAATAACCTACTTTGAATTTTACACACTTTTCGGGGAACAATATCCACGCTCGACGGCCGCGCACCCGGGCTGCCAGCCCGGTGCTTTTCCTCGAAAGCTCGGAGCTGCGAGCGGGTCCTGGAGCAGATCCGGCCTTTCCCCCCTTCCCCATCCCACTGAGCACCCCGAAGTGGGGTTTGCCCCCCTTGTTCCCGGCTCTGAAGGGAGGATGCGCGGAGCGGGCGGCCCCCGGGTCCTCCCATTGTCCCCAGCGCCGCAGACGGAGCAATTGCCCTAAAACGTCCCCAAAGCAGCGCCCGGCAGCCCGGGGAAGCCAGGCAGGGACGAGGGGAGCAGGGGGGGGGGAGCAAACATGACAGCAAAGCCCCTCTTGTGCCCGGGAGTACATAAACGTGTACAATTGCCAAGACAAAGAATCTCTCAGACTTCCACCTAATATTTTACCTGTCCCCTTCTCAATCTAATTATTTAACCGTGAGTTATGTGGAGAAAGTACTTCTTATGCCCATTGTATTTTTTACCAAGTTTTCTTACGTTTTTATTACAAACATTCATTTTCGCTTCGAGGAAGTATTTGGTAGCAACACTTTAATGATTACCTTAAATTTGTATTTCTGCCCGGTATTATGCCCCATGTTGTAGCGGAAATAATTCTGATTTATGACAAAGTACACTGGAGTACAATAACAGCGATGCAAAAATAAAACCCACGCCTTTATATGTTGGCTTAGAAACTGTAAACTATCACCACAAGAAATCTATCAAACTTTACAATCCCTCTTACCCTGCTTCCTTCTTTCTGAGTAACTTAAGTCAAAGAATTATGGAATGATATTATGTTCCTTGAGGTGGTATTGAAAACCGCGTTCGAGATTTTCTACCCCCAGCATAGCAGGCTGCAGGCACCCAAATACTGGTCTGGGTCCGGACCCCTTCCCCTGCCTTTGATCATGAGGACAAAATTTGGAAAGTGTAATTCATCTATAAGAAAGAGCGGCGAGGGTGACAGAGCGCAATAATGTGACACGGGGATTTTGGAAAAGTTTATTCAGTGCTCAAGTGTTTCCTTTAATTTTCCAACCGCGTTAACAAACTTAAATATTGCCCCCCAAAAAGGGGGAATTGTTTCTCGCAGAGGTGGGGAGGTCCGTGTGGGAGCTCTAAAAATGTGGATTATTGCACGTTTCGAAAATTAAAGGTGTTTTTGTCTGGGCAAGGCTCACGGCCGCGGTTTATAAGCTGAAAAAAACCCGAAGCTTTTGATGGAAATGTGGCGCAGCTCGGGATTTCGGAGAGCCCCTTTTATAAAGTTAAAAAGCGAAGTTGAAAGAGGCGAAGAGTAACGATGAAAGGTAAAAATTGAAAACAATGAAGGACGTGCTAAAATGTGGCTCTGCTGCCCTGAAAGTTAACAGCAAACCTCAAAGAACTCCTATTTTACCCATATGACGATAGGAAAATGATTTCTTTCAAACTTTGTTAAAACGCTGATAATTTAACAGGCTTCTTAAGGCGTGTTTGAAGGGGCAACTCCAGTCTGCTGAGCGCTTCAAAATAAACATTATTGTTTCAATTACAATTTTAACAGAATATGGAGAGCACCACGAGGACGGACTGTTAACACTCCCGTTTCTCGTCGAGAAAGAAAAAGAAGCAATTGGAAGAAAAATCTGAAGAAAGACAAATTTCACACCTATAACATTGGAGTAACCTGCGGAGAATGGAGCCACAGCCCAAACGCTTTGTTTTGCACGATTTGCCTAAAATTTGAGGCTCTCCACCTTCCAAACGCAGACACCGCCGCAGAGGTCGAGACTGCTGAGAAACATATGTGCGGAGAGAGAATTTTATTTCAAAATCCCCGGAATCCTAATTTATTTTATTTTCTAATTTTTATTGTCTCGTACCTGAAGTCCTCAGCCTGGAAGATAACGTCGAATATCTTCTGCATTCTTAATCACACGCTGGCTGCAAAGCCCAGCGTGTGACACAGAGTTTCGGCTATTTTAGCCGTCATTTCTACAGTCACATACGGTTTATATCAAACACATCTTTAAAGCAGAGGACTGCAGATTTGCTTAAGCGTGTATCACTTAATTCAAAGAAAGGGATTAGGCCGCTTTTTAACAATTAAAACGAATGAATTTACTTTGCTACTTGTAGCACATAAACAATTGTAATGTTTACATTAAGTCTTCCCCCCTTTTTTTTCGAAAATGAATAAAGTTTTTTATGGGCTCCATCAGCAATATGCTTCAGCCTAATTCCTCAACTCCAGATAAAAAAAGGCTTATGAGGTTGCAAACCACATTCTCGTGGTTTCATGTTGTAATTTAGAAGTTATCAAAAGCAGAGGAACGTGCTTCAATCTAACATATGCTGTGCATCCGCATATTCCCCAACTTTATGAAAGGCGTAGGAGCAAGGCCTTAATGAGCCGCCATTTTGGGGCAAAATAATGTAAGTCATCATTTCATATTTTTCCCGGAGAGCAGAGGGGCAGCGCAGCCCTGCAGCCCCCCCTTCCTCCCAGTGCCCTATTTCTGGGGGGAGTTACTGATTTTTTTTCTTTGGGGGTGGGGGGGAACTGAAGCACAACTTTGCAAACGCTTTGCCTCAAATCCGCAATTCCTTCCCCAAAGTTTCATTCCTCGCCCCCCCCCCCCCACCTCCCCGCCGCCCCCTCCCTCGGTGCTTGCCGGTGGCTCTCCCAGATGTCAGCAGCAAGCTCCCCCCGAGTCCCCGCGCCCTCTGCCAGGGACCCTGGCGCCCCCCCCCGGCAGAGCGGTGCTTCAGGAGAACCGATTTAATCGCCTCTCGCCGAGGTTATGGGCCACCAGGGTCCCTGGCAGAGGGCTCCGGGACTTGGGGCGAGCTGCCTGCTTGCCTCTACCAGCCCTGCCTCTCCGTCGGGACCAGCTATTGCTCCTATAAAAGTTCCTCGTACACAAATAAATGAATTCACCCTAGGATCCACAGGCGAGGATTAGCTCAATTGATGGTCGATTCGAGTCCACTTGCCAAAACCACTGGCTTTCTTCTTCGCCTTTTCTAATCCCAGCTCTGGCCAAGTTGCAAACCAACGTCAAACCCATGAGGAAAGTGCAAATGGTCAAAAGGATGGATTTCCCCTCATGGCTATTGTTTGCCGCTCTTGCTGAGTTGTTCAGCTGAAGTTGGTTATTTACATGCCACCAAAGAGGCTTCGCCTTTAGGACGGCTCTTAGCGCACCGTCAAGGTTACGTGCTCCTGCCCGGGGCTCTGGCACCTTCAGGAGAGGCTGCGGGGGGTCGTGGGGTGCTGTGTGTGCAAGTGGGTGTGTGTGCAAGCGCGAGTGGGTGTGAGCGACCCCATCCAACACCAGGAGAATCCCTGGACACTTTGATCCAGCATTTGCAGCTCTTGCAGCAGATCCCCCCCTCCCTTCCAGCCCCAACCCCGCTTTTCTTTCTTTTTTTCTTTCTTTCTTTCTTTCTTTCTTTCTTTCTTTCTTTCTTTCTTT
>CM021796.1:1891857-1906357 GCA_011076525.1 Nettapus auritus | reverse complement strand
AAAAAAAAAAAAAAAAAAAAAAAAAAAAAAAAAAAAAAAAGGCAAATGACTTTAAAGCATAGCCATCCAGAACATTTCAATTCCTTCATTTTTAAACCTGCTTCATTTCCTAGCGCATGTGAAAGGTTAGAGCGTGGAGGAGAGAATTAAATAAAACCTGTATTTTCGCTCTTGCAAGGAGGAAAAAAAAAATCCAAGGGAACTTGAGAAGGGGGGAGGAAAAGTCTGATTTTGCTTCGGGAGGTTGCTCTGATATGACTGTGTGTACGAGGTGAAGCTGCCCTGTCTGGAAGATTTTTTCCCCCCTTTTTTTTCCCCATTCTTTCCCAGCCGCAGAGGGAAGCGGAAGGCAGCAGCCCCGAGACTTTCCCTCCCTGTGCCTTTCGGGCAGGAACCCCAACTGGCTGGGTGCTTCTGTGCTGGCATCTCAGTCGGACTCCTTTCCAGTCCTGGACTTGTCGCTTTTGTACAGAAAAAGCACATTGCAAGGAAAAAATAAATAAATAAATCAAATACAACTCCCCAAGCCCCCCCCCCGCCCTGCTCTGGAGTGAGCACTCATTTGCCTGATATAATGCAAACACTTAACACATTTAACAGCGTTTTCAGCAGGCAAATAGGCAAAGCTCGAAGCTTGTAAGATGTGTTTTGCGTTACTAAAATGAATTTTAAGTGTATGTTAGAGGCATTTCGTGACCAAAAACATTGCAGCAGTTGTACCAAAATCAAAACCTTGGAGTTGTGAAAGTTGGCTTTAGCTGATCTGTGTAAACATCTGAAGTTATATTTTGATTTAGGCTAATCCTGTACTTGAACTCTTCTCAATAAATCATTGCTCATTTTTTTGCTCCCATTGGGGAGAGAAGATCTATTTTTTCCTCAAAGCTACAATTATCTGAGCGCAATGTAAATTCGTTAGCAGCTTCCCAACTTCTGTCAAAAACTTTCTTGTTTGTATTACCATAAAGAACCCTTTGTCCGAGCCCGTACAGTATGGAAACTTCTCTGGAGGAAGAAATAATAATAATAATAATAAAATAAATAAGAAGAGAATAGATTTTGTACCCAAGTGACTTACCACGTTACACATTGCTACTTACTGTGGCCTCGAGATATCTGATGCATTATTTATACCCTGAATCTTTCCCTGTTTCAGGCAGATGATCAGAGTTTGCTTTGGCTCCCGGTTTGGGGAAAAAACAGGAGCTTTTCCAAACCTGCCCACATTGCTAACCTGTGCTCACTCGGGGCTGCAAATGCGTTGGAAGTGAGTGCAAAAAAACACTTCTTTAGCAGCTGCAGCTCCTGCAGCTGCATAGAGATGTGCCTTGCTTTTGCTAAATAGGCTCAAAGTTATGATGTCTAATGACTTTGGCCTATCAGATGTTCTCAAACTGATTTTTCCCTCCCTTCCACGACGGTACTACAATTACTTCCTAAGCCTCAGATGGACTTCAAAAAAAAGAGAGAGGGAGACGGAAAGAGAGGAAACCCAGGCCAGTAAACAGATTACTAGACACCGCGTATGTGTACAGGAAATCTGAAGGGAGACAATAGCTACAAGTGGGAAGCGCTTGGAAAAGATTATTGTCCCCAAATGGCAAAGAGAGATTTAATTGGATGTAAGCCAGACTGCTAAAGAAAACTATATAAGCTGTGAACAATTCAAAGGGAAAAAAATGACTTAGATCTCTCTAGACCTGAGTTGCAAGTTCAAAATCATGTGGACTTAATCAAGATAAAAGCAGATAAACTATGCTTCCCAACCGCAGGCAGGGCTGCGACTGTCTGGGCTAAAAATGTGCGGCGAGTGCCGGCTCGGGTGGAAGTGATGCCGAGGAGGCGTTAAGAGTTGGGCTCACTAATAACCAATATAACTAACACTCTGCTTGGCTCGGAAGCCAATCAGGCTTCCAATCAGGCTTCCCTCTTTTTTTTTTTTTTTTTTTTTTTTTTTTTTTTAAAAAGTTTCTCATCAGCCCACGCGAAGCCGCGGCTCCATCCCCACGGGGCGAGCTCCGGCCGGGAGGAGCGAGGCGGGGGCGTCCCCCCCTTATTTATTTGCTTCTTGGCCCTCTATTTATTTGCTTGTTGGCCTCCCCACGGCCCGGTTGCGGGGGGATGCTGAAACACGGGAAACGGCGAGGGTTCGGGAATTAATTCAAGGAAAACTTCACAGTGTGCTGCGCTCCTGGAGCCGCTGCGAAATTCAACCCAGAGGAGACAGGAAAGCCAGAGGAGCTCGTTAAGCAACACCTATTTCTATTCCTCTCTCTTTTTTCCCCCTTCCAAATCTCTAAAAATACTCATTTGAACACAAAGGAAGACATAAAACACACCCGAAACTTGCAAAAAAAAATATTCCTTTATTCGCCAGACATTCCCTCTTGATAACTTTAGCAGTGACACTAAAACGTGCAAAAGTGTGTAAAAAGTCGGAAATTGTGGCGGGGAAAATGTGTTTTCTGTTGGGTAGCCCGTTTATTAGCAAAATAGCCCCAAAATGCAAAGTTCGGAATAGAAGGTGGGCGGCTAATCCCCCCCAGCCTTATTAAAACCGCACACACGTTTGCATGCGTGCTATTTAATCCTTAAATACCCAGGAAATCAGTTCCAAGTAGTGCACTTTAATGCCTTGGCTCCCGCATCCCCTTTTTATTATTATTATTTTTTAATATTTTCCACAGCTACTAGCACCTAGATGTATTTCCCTCAGACAACCATTGATCAAAGGGGAATCTCAACAGTTCCCGGGGATCAACTTCAATAGTTCGCAATTGCGGGCGCGGCGGCGCTGGGCTCTCTCTTCCATACCCGCATTAATCAGAATAAAATGAAGCAAAATCCTTCAGCTGCTCCGCGGGGCGACGTTTTCCAAAGGCAGATCTTGATTGCAGGAGGTAAATGCTGCCGGCAGAAGAAAGCAAGGTAAAGCGGTGGGAAATGCCCATCCCTCTCCACCTACCTATGGATCCACCGCATGTACCTGCCTTTCCCGGTGCTCACGCGTCCCCTTCCCTATGAAATACATCCACTCGTGCAAAAGCACATCTATATCTTATTTGCAGTCGGCGAAGCAGAGGGATCAGGGCACAAAATCCTTACAAAAAAAAGTTGCTTCACTTCATGCCCTGCGCCAGCATCGCGGCTCCCCAAAGTCCCCTGATTATCAGAAATGATATCCACATCTTTTTCCTCACCGGGACGAGGGTTTGAGTGCTTTGTTATTGCCACATTCATCCGAAATAAGCGTATATAGAAATTAATGTGGCCGGAGTTCTCATCTGATAAGGTACTGGGCTTTGATGTACCCTGTGCACTAAGAGCAGATAAATGATGAACTCAGAGTCTCGAAATCCTATCTATTCTCTTCGTCTGGTCACTTCCTAAAATTTTATTTTTCTCTCTCTCTTTTTCTTTCTTTCTCTCACCTATTAATTAGAAAAATATTAGTCTTACAGCTACATGGGCAACTCTGTGCAGAAATACTAAGTTTTATAGCAACGCACGCATAAGTACACATAGATCTTCATTCATTGCTATGTTACACACATGTATATATTCCGGTTGAGTATCGCTCTGGATTTCTATTCCGTATAGCATAGATTGGTCTAAATAATTACATATTTATTTATTCAGATTAAACGACGGCATGTATATGGAAAATAGTCTTCTCCGTTATGCTAACCGCAGATTTTCGCCTTCCATCCTTCCCAGCGCTGGCTGTCTAGCACAATTTTTCTTTTGCCCTTTGAGTAGCGTCTAAGGTAGAGGCTGAAAAAAGAGGGGGGGCATTTTTGCTATTTCCTCGCCGCGAGGCGAAAACAAAGAACAGGGACCCTTTCTCCTCTGTTGATTTTGGGGTTTGGTCTCGCAAGACCAGGGGGCTTCTCAGGAACCCCGGGGGTTGGGGGGTGGGGAGCAAGGGCTTCAACCCCTCTGCCCCCCACTCGAGCCAGGCCTGGTGGAGGAGAAAAAAGAGCAGAGACCCCCAGCTACCGGGGCAAGACCCAAGTGTCGCTGTTTTGCCCCCTGAGCCGGGCTGCAGCTCGCCCCGTTGCCCGCAGCGGTGGGAGAGGGGCCGGGGGGGAATCGAGGGGGTCGGGGAGTGCAAAGACACAAGCCCAGACCTGCCGAAAGTCCCCTCCGGGCAAGGTTTTTCCTCTTTTTGCCGTTTTCCCAGGGCCCAAGAGCGTTGGATTTGAGAGCTTTTGCCGTTGAGCGTGCGCTTGGTCACCTTCTCCCTCTCTTTATTATTATTTTTATTTTTTAATAGGTGCCCCCTCCCCAGTTCGGCTTTTTTGGAGGCTCGCGGTGAAACCAGCTCTGGATGAAGCCGGAGGAGTAAGGGAGACAGGGGAAGAGCAGCACGCCTTACTGCGAAGCAAGGGGTAAAGAGCCACGCAGGGATTTTATCCCCCCCCCGCCCAGTATCTCCCCCCCCCCCCCCCTCCCGGTTTCACCCCCTTGGCCGCTCACATCTCTTATTTCTCATTTATCCCTGCCCAGGCCCTTCCAGGTTTCAAAAACAGGCAGAAAACAGCTTCAAAACCCATTGCAAGCCCCGCTATTTCATTCAGCCCGACCCCTCTCCGAGCCAACCCCCGAATTTCTCCCCCACCCGCTTCACTCCGGCTCCCCGCTCCTTTCATTCCACGATTACGCTTCTCTGCCCATTTTTCCCCCTTTGAAACGAAAATTTCTGCCCCTTTCCCCCCCAACCCCCCTTTTCTTTCTTTCTGCCTCTCTCTCCTTACCGAGTGAACTTCATTGTTTTCTGGAGGAAATGGTAATGTTCAGACATTAAACCTTAATTGGGCTTTTCTTTATGACGTTTAATTTCCTCCACGGCAGACGTGTTTGCATCTTGCTGGGAAGAGAGGGAAAAAAAAAAAAAAAAAAGAAAGAAAAAAGAAGAAGAAGAAGAAAAAGAAGGGGGGGAACCTTGTTTGAAGTCCAACTGGGGGCAGAAAGGAAGAAAAAAAATCAGGAATCGGGACGAAAAAGGCTCGGTAAAACCGCCCCCACCCCATCCTTTTGGCTATTTCGCTCCCCCCGATGCACTTGGCTCACCTCTCTCCCCCCAAAAAGGAAAACCCGGGGTGGGGGGGTAAAAAATAAATAAAACTAAGCGGGCAGGTGGGCGGCAGTGGCATTGCGGCGGAGCGGCGCGGACGGCCGCGGAAGGGAGGCTGGAGCCTTAACTTGACCTTCACTTTGCGAGGCCGGCCCCCGCCCACCCAGACGGGCAGCCCCGACGGCTCCTCCCGCCGGCAGCGCCGCCGCCGCCGCCCGGCAGCGCTCCGCGGCCGCGGAAGTGGGAAAATATAAAATAAAATAAAATAAAATAAAATAAAATAAAATAAAATAAAATAGGTTGAAAGGCTGGGAGCAGGGATACTGCTGCCCTTCCAGTCATGGGGAATCAATCTGTCGGAGGGAGAGCGGTGAAGCCAAGTTTTGTCCGCTGCCGAAAAGCAAATCTCCACTGTGGTCACTCGGACCCTTTCGTCTCCCTCCTTTTCCCCCAGAAATCCCCTTACATTCCACTGCCTCCCCATCCCCACCACCCCCCCGGCCTCCCCCCGATGGCCCAACAACCCCCCCGCTCTTTTTTACCCCACCCCCCCCCCTTTTTTTTTTTTTTTTTTTTTTTTTTCCCCAGATAGACAAGAGCCACCCCAAATTCCCTGCACTTTTTCCCCAAGAAAAAACTAAATTAAATTAAATTAAAAGGTCAGCGCAGAAGTGCGGCAACCAGCGCGGTTCCTCTTCGCAAATAAGTATTTTCTTTATCTCCATTCGGGAAAAAAAAATAAATACATGGGTCCCGATGATTTTTTAAAGTTGGAAGAGAAGGTCCTCGGTCTTTGATAAATGCACTTTTGGGGAAAAAATGAAGTGGTTGTGCAGATGTGTAACTTTGTCCCTGTTTGCCTGCCTTTGTGTGTGCCTGGGCGTGCGGGGGGAGACAGATGCTTTATTTCACAGTCTCTCTATAAAGAGATAATTATATATCTAGTTATTCACCGAAGCAATAAATACTCTTCATCCACAATTACAGATGAAGATGGTTGTTTTAAATACCCATAAAGTCAGTGTTTGGGCTCCGACTGGAAGGTGCAATTGCAAACGGGGGGGGGGATTTGTGTGAATGAGATGGAAAAAGCCACTTGGGGGTGGGGGGAGCCCGCTGGAAAAACCCTGTGGTCCCTCTGCCCTGGCAGGCAGCCCCCCAGAAGGAGCAAAACTTGCTAAAAAAACTAAATAAGAGTTTAGTGGGGCCCCCTGGATGGGTAGTGGATCCCAGTGGGTGCAATGAGTTGCTCGGTCCTCAGCTCGCCTTGCAATATATTCCCACATACAGGCCCGGGGGGGTCATATACAACCCCCCTTCCCCACTACCCCCCCATATTTAGTCTCGCAGATCCCTGCAAAACCCCACGGGATTTATTTTCCACCCAAGAAAAAAGCCCTGGCCCACAACTCCCATTAAAATATCATATTTTCTATTATTTCTAGTTTAAGATATTTTGATTGGAGGTAATCTGTATGGACTTTCTTTCTTTCTTCCTTCATTTTACTGGACCTGAAGTCTGCCCGACATTCCTCATTGCTACCTTGGGTCTCCAACTGTACTTTTCCATACCTAATTTTTTAAATGCTTTCTCCTTTAGCAGCGTCTCGTATCACCTCATAAGAGTTTACTGGTTAATCATAAAAGTAAAATGAATTTCCACACTCTATGTAATTATCGACACTTCTCCACCCAATATGTAGGTTTGAGAGGCACAGGAGTGTACTGGCTGCAAATATGAATATTAATATGCTTTCCCGGTGAAAAAATTAATTTTGGCAAACGTTTTTATAATGAGATATCCTGATGGTTTATATGTTCTCTGTGGCAGTGTTTTGCTAACCCATGTCTAAAATTAAAGCACAAACTCTCTTAAAAAATTACAGGTAGATTTTAACGCGGATTTGAGGCACATGCTCTCACATTCCAGCTAGACTAAAGCACGGACTAAATGTGATTTATTCAGACTGAGGGGGATTTAAGGTTTCTGCATTTTCCTGGTACCACAAAGGCACATTAAAAAAAAAAAAAAAAAATGCATTTAGATTCCCAGTCTGATAAAAGCAGGTAAAATACTTCATTTTCAAAATCAGTCATTTTTGCACCCAAAGTGTGGATAAGAGAGAGACCCCCTCCCCTCAAACCGAAGGGAGGATAGTTAGTACGAGATTTATTGGGGGGCGAGGGGCGCACATTCCTAGTTGAGCAAAATGAAAATAAAGTCGCTTAATGAAGTCTGACTGTAAAAAGAAAGAAAAAAAAAGAGGAGTTTGCAGAGAGTCAACAAGACGCAGCCATTAGAAAATCCACGCAATTTAGCCGCAGTAAGGAGTACAAGTCTACTGATCTTTTTATCTTTCTTATCCTTTTCATCTTTATTATCACTCTTGTTAACAACACCAATGAGACTGGATACATATATCTCCTTTAAATGCAGTCATCCATGGAGCCATTGTAGTTGCTAGCTACAGATATATTAATTAATTTATTCTCTCAACAGTAAAATATTGCTGTGTCTACTTGCTACCTACCAAGCAATAAAAAAGAGGCTTTTTTTTTTTTTTTTTTTTTTTTTCCCCTCTGCACTTCATTAGGCTTTACCTATAAGTTTCCATTTGAAATGATTTGCTTAAAACTAATTACTTGCAATGTACTTCATTTTCCTCTCGCAGGGTCTGGAAGGTTTCAAAGTGGGGTGGGTGGCCATATGCTGATAAATGCTGCTAATTATTCCCACTCTGTGTTTATTTTATATTTATGAACCCGCACTCGGAATCAAACCAAGGCATTCTTCGGCAATAACACACTGGCACATTAATGATAAGGGGGGCATGGGACTGAAAACAGCCCCTATAATAGCACGGGGGAGGAAACCAAACAGTTAATATATCACGGAATTAGCCAAAGGACGGAGCCTCAGCCACACACAGACTGAGAGAAGGAAGTCCAGTCATTCTTCTCCGTTTAATGGGAATTATTATATTTATTGTTAATTGCTTTAATACTTTAAGCTGCAGCCCTGTAAAATGCAGCTGCGAGGAGGTGCTTTGCTTTTGTCTGTTATTTGGGAGTTTGGGCCGGGGGGGTGAGGCGGGAATGCGAAATATTTCCACGCATGGACACAGGCATCCCTCAGATGTTGGCCTGGAGCCCAAATCCCAATTTTCGCCAACGTGGTGGCCCCGAGTGCCCCTTCCCTATGTCTTGGGTGCATCGCCACCCCCTCACCTCCCCCAAACCCTGCCGTCGCCCCCTCCCCCCCCATGGCAATACCCGGCAAGGAAAGGTGCCCCCCAGCCCCGCTAACCCCCGGCGGCACTCACACTCCTTCCACCTCTTTGTGCAGCTCCTTTTTGGCCAGGTCCGAGGGGCTGAGAGAGCACAAAGCCCCCGCACACACCGGGACACCTATAAGCACCCACAGCCTATAACGCTAGCTGCTCTCTAGACTACACCTTTGATTGCTTTTTCCTTTTTTATTATTTTTTTTAGCGTATTGCAGGACCAAAAAATAAAATAAAATAAAAAATAAAATTGGCAGGACCCTCCCCTCCAAGCCAAATCGCTAACCTGGGTGCCAGCAGCGGAGCTGGGGTTGTTTTTTTCCCGCACTTCTAATTCTGGGTATTTTGCACCCCTTGGTGCAAAAAGCCCCGATTTGGTCCACAAAAAGGGGATTGTGAGAAAACTGAGAACTGGAGGAAAAGGATTTTTGACCGGCCGCCATGAATTTTCGGCGTTGCTTGTGATTAAACTTTGCTTAAAGTGGCTCTGGTCTTTAATGGTCTTTGAAATGAGCTCAGCGCTAATTCGCGTCGGGTTTTGTCCTGGGTGTTTTGCAGAGGTTTCGCGTAAGTTCAAAGAAATTGCACATTTCTCCAGCACAAAGGTGTCATATCTCCCGGCTGAGCGAAAAAAAATGCCCTTTTGTATTCCTATTTTGCGCATTATCTTTCCCATGTTGAGTATAGGCTGAAAGTAACGAAGCATGAATAATTCCCTAAAATTGACCTGCCCGCATTAATATTTTCTACGATTTTGCAGTGGTTGTGAAATAGCACCTCTGTCTTTGTCATTAACGGTAGAAATATTCCTCGCAATTAAAGAGACGAGGGTTTTCTCCCCTCGCTAACGAATTCATTTTAAAGCCGGAGCAATGAAATACGCTGCTGAATAAAAGAAACCAGCCTAGAAATAATACAGATTTTATGGCGAAGCAACAATTTGTTCTATCCGCTCGCTGGTAATAAATAAGTTTTATCTATTTTGGTGAGTGTTTGAATGTCTTTGAAATCCAACTATTCCTGTTCAAGGTGAACCGACTTACAATACATACAATTTATGTCACCCTACGCCATTCAGACCTGTTAGGCATAATTCCTCCTGGTGCCCATTTTCCTGGCACATTGGCGCAGGGACACACTTATTACTCTATAGAAATAAGAAAATAAAGTGTGGAAATGTCTGGCTGGAGTTTGTTTGTACGATATACGTGTACACACATGACTGTGGCAGGAGAAACAGAGGGGAAGTGTATTTACCCGTGTTTAAGAAATAATTATATATATATATAAATAAATCAACTACTGCAGAAAAAAAAATATATATATATATATATATTTTTTTTTTTTCACAGAAAACTCTGCAGAAATCACAAGCCCTGCCGATTTCCCCAAGCCCTGTTTCTGTTTGTCCCAGGCATTCTATCGCTCCTAAAATACGTTTGGGGAAAGTTCGAAGATGGCAAAAGTGTAGCCCATTCCTATAGGAATATTCGCCTTTCTCCTTTCCTCTACAAACCGAGCAACTCCCAGGGAAAAGAAAAAAAAAAAAAAAAAAAAAAAAAAAAAAAAAAAACAAACAAAAAAAAAAAAAGAAAGAAAGAAAGAAAAAGAAAAAAGAAAGAAATAGCTCAGGTCTGGTTGAACCTTCTCATCATCGTGCAAGACCCCAAGTGCACCCTGTTTTGGGGAATCCTAACGCTCTCGGTGAGGAATTGGGGAAAAACGCACAATTTGGTGCTGATCGTGTGTTTTCCGCAGAAAAGAAAAACTAATTTCAAATTCTCCATGCTGAGGGTCAGACCAGTGGCTCCCAGTGTGCCCAGTCTGTAGGGTGGGCTGAGCTGTGCCTTGCTGGGCTTGGGGCTGGATGCGGCCGGGAGTGGGGAAGGAGTCAGTTAAATCACCATAGACTCCTTTGGCATTTCTTTAATAAAAATCCTTTATCGATCCTCTAAAAGCTTTTTACCTAATGTATGGCTCCTGCCTTTAAGAAGTGTATGGTGTCTCCTCCAAAGGAAAATAACAAGGAAACCATTACATATATATATCCGCTTGGAGAGAGATCGAGGAAATCGTAATCTAATTTATTTAAATTGGCCTGCCGGGGTTATTTTTTCTCTTGTTAGATGAATTTGTTGCGAATTTACTCCGAAGAATTGCAATAACGTTCGTCCTAATAACCATAACCATAACAATAAGCATCAACACGCCCGAACCTAAACCCATTCCAATATATTTCCAATTTAAGAGCTGCGCCTTCACATCTCATTCTCATCTTAAAGTCATACCCAGGACATTCCTCTGGTTCCTGTTTCTATACCCATCCATACAGCATTTCCCATATGTACATAGCGATTGTATGAGCCCCTTGGGCAGGGGGCTGCTCCCTACAGAGGTAGAGACCCCTGTACACTCCACAGGAGACAAAAGATTCACAATTAGCCAACATCCAAGCAGCTCCGATCATCTTAAAAAAAAAAAAAAAAAAAAAAAAAAAAAAAAAAAGAAGAAGAAACGCATCTTTGTTGAGTTTTGTTTCCAATTAATGCTATGCACACGAGTATACTCTCATTAAACCAACAATTTTGAGATTAACTTATGCTTCTTGTTTCCCCAGGATTTTTCTAATTATATTTAGAGCGACGCAGCAAGTGATATTTCTCTCCTTTTACAACGCATTTTACACATTCATTTAATTATTTTTTTTTACGAAAAGATGATCTACAAGCCACAGAAGGCAAGGCTGGCCAATATATTTTTTGTTACTCTTTTATTAACCTTGCTAGTTAATACTAATTTTAAATAGTAAGCAGTAAATCACCAAGTAGATGTTTGGGCAATTTTATTTATTATCAAGAAATCACATAATAATACATTATTTTTTAATTATTATTATTGAGAAGCAACTTTTTACATGACTATATAAAGCCAGAACGTGCTATAACAGACATTTGCATAGACCCTACATATAATAGCTTGAGGTAAGAAACATTACATATGAACGATACGGCGAAGGATGCATATTAACAACCTCAATAAACTAGACTAGGGGATACAAGCAGAAAAACGGTACCACGGACACGGAGAACAAACACAGACCAAACAGAAATCCCACCGAGTCACATTCTTAAAGCAGTCTGGAAGATAATATTGCATATATTTTCATATTCCTCGGAATTTTCTCAGCGCACGGTTGGCGAGGGACGACCCTGGGGGTCTCGGGGGTGCTGCTGGTGTCTTGTCCTTTGTGCTGGGGAGGGCGGTGGGTATGGGCGAGATAGAAGTGACCCTCGGTGGGTGAAGAATAACGAAACGGATTGATTTGTTTTTTAAGTCGTCGGTATTGAAATCCAACACAGCAATTCTGACATTTCACCGTAACTCACCCTAATTTCTATCTTCCTCCAAATACAAGCCCTGTCCCAACCGGTGTCTCGTTGCAGAGCTATTGGGAGGTTGGTTAAGTAAAACCTGTGTGGATTCACTCCCTTTCTGTGGAATTACAAGATCCCGAGGCTTCTTGGGTCCCCACGCCACCGCACAGCATGCAATCATCCTCTGCAGAGCCAGCCGGCCCCAAATCACCCCCTTTCTACCCCAAAACCACAACACCCCCCAAACATTGAATTCTTTCCCCTTGCCTTCCTCCTTGAATTGCACATGGTTGAGCTGGAGCATACAGAGATATATCCATATATATCCATATAAAACACATCCTAGGCTTATTGCACAACGTTGCGAGAGGCAAAGCCCTCTTTTGTGTGGAAGGTGTGCAGGGAGGCGAGGGGCAAAGGAGACGGGAGGGGCAAAGGAGACAGAGGGGCAAAGGAGGCTCCTGGCTTTGAAGAAGGAGTTGGGGGGATCTGTCCTTGCAAAAAGCAACTGGGAGGAAATAAAGCTGTGACCATTCCCGGGTAGCAAAAATAATAAAAATAAAAAATAATAAGGGGGAGGTGGGTAGAAGGGGAAGCAGCCGAGAAAGGGGTGAGGGAGGAAGGAGGTGAGCGGCAGGGGCTGCGGGATGCTCCTGCCCTGGGAAGGGAAATGAAGCTGAAAGAAAGGCTCCTTGCAGCCCAGGAGCCGGCTCCATCCTTTGCAGCTCGTAAATAAAAGCATTCCTCGCCGCTGCTGGTCATGACCATGAACGCGGGGAAGCGAGAGCACGTGGTGAGCATCCAGACTTCCCAGAAAACGCTGCTTTGCCATAAAATTAATCCCCCCTCCGATATAAAACGAATGGAGCAAAGCACGGCGTGGCAAAGCAGCGGGCTGCAACACCGCGGCCCCCTCTCCCCATTTAACCTGAATTAAAAATTCCCATTTTTCCCTGTTAAACAGAATTAAAATTTCCCATGCAGGCAAAGCACCTCAGGGCCCTAAACTTGCTACTCCCCCCGTCCTGCCCTCACTGCTTCACCTCCGCTGACCATCTAAAAGTGCCTTCATAACACACCTGACGAGGAATAGAGAAAATTGGTGTTTTTTCTCCAGGAAACCCGAGCACACATACCAACAAAACACGTCGCATCCTACCAGGCCCCTCTCTACTGCCCTGGGAGGGAAAAAAGCCAGACAGGGCTTTAGGGAGCCGACAAACAGCCCCTGTCCCCAGACTCTAAGACCTCTTCTTAACGATGGGACTGGCTATATTTGCAGCTAGAGTGACTTTTTAGGGAGGTAAAGCAAGCATTGCCCTTTCTAGAATCGTGCAGGTTTTTAACCTGATGGGCAGCTGGGGAAGGAAGGCAGGATTATCTTTTCCCTATAGCTGAATAAGACATACTTCCTTAAAAGAAACCGCAATCTCCTTCTCTCTCTCTCTCTCTCTTTTTTTTTTTTTTTTTTTTCCTTTATTGGGAAAATAGCACCCGAATGGCAAAGCTCGTCTTTCGAGCCATCTCAAGGACAGAGATGCAGCTCTCTCAGCCAGACTCCAACAGGCTGTTATCACCGGAGGGTACAAAAAAGGAGGATTTTTTTCTACCTCTTTTCCTACATTGTCATCAATAAACACAGCAAAACAGCATAAATACTCTGTAAGCAGAGTTGTTCCAAAGAAACGTCATTTTTTCGGGGGGGACACACGAATATAATTTGGGGCTAGTGCAGAGAACTCACTTGGCTGTGATTTCAGAGAGCAAAAATCTCCAAAAGGCTCAGTTTAACGTGGAGGGGAATTCAGATTTTCCTGGAAGGGTTTGCTAGAGGTGCGTGTGCGCATTTTCCTTCTTGTGACAGTCTGGCGTTGGAGACACCACCACCGCCTGCACCAAAGCCTGGGCACAGCCACCACCCTCAAATCTATAGGGACACAGTGTGATACACGTACCTCATATATTATATAGCTATATACCATATACATCGGATATATACACAGTCTTTGTCTCTCGCCTTTTCCTAAAGATATTGATTGAGCCTAGCCGCAAACCTTCCTTTCATATTGACCCCCCACACATCTGGGTAACACCGTGCACTGAAAAAAACAAACAAACATCTTCCATGCGGATGGGGGTCCGGTGCTTTAAGACGACGTACCCCATCCACATGCCTATCCCCCCCTTTTTTTTTTCCTCTTTTTTTTTTTTTTTTTTTTTTTGCTGTTTTCCCCTCCCCCGCTTCCCACGAAGCCCCGAAGCAGCCCCAAGAGGTGCGGATTTCGCTCTCCTCGCCCTCGCCCCGCTCTCGCCGCCTCCGAAGCCGAGCGGGGAGCGGGGAGCAGCGGCCCCGACGGCCCCCGACGGCTCCCGGCGCTGCACGGAAACCCTACCTGCGCTTCTGGCAAATGACCGGCGGCTGAAGTCGCACTGAAAACCTCCCCTTCAGCACGCCGAGCATCTCTGGAAGCAGCAGCCCGGCCGCTGGGGCTGCCTCTCGCCAGCCGCAGTCGCTCGGTCTCTCCCCCCGCAGTCCCAGCGGAGGAGGCGCATGTTCTCGTACTCTACGTGCTGGCTGCCGGGCTTCGTATTTTAAGGGAAACTGGTTATTTATTAATATTATCTCTTTATTCATTTATTTCTGGGCGGGGAGGGGTGTGTGGGGGGGTGAAGTCAGGTAAAGTCCCGGGAGCTCGGGTGAACGCTAGAAAGTCTATGTTTTTTTTTTTTTTTTTTTTTTTTTTTTTTTTTTTTTTTTTTTTTTT
>CM021796.1:1877867-1888381 GCA_011076525.1 Nettapus auritus | reverse complement strand
TTTTTTTTTTTTTTTTTTTTAAACCAAAATGCCCACCCCGTTCGCTTTATTTTTGCATGGCTTTGCATTCCTCCCTGCCTTAAGCAACTCCCAAGCGCTCCCTTGCCAGGTTGCCTCTGCGAAGTACCGTAAATATTCCTGTATAGGTAAAACCGCTGCGCGGGAGCGGAGACGCTCCGCGGAGGCTGAGCCGGGCTGGTTCAGCCGCACCTCCCCAGCTGGTGCCTTTCCAGACAGCAAACAACCTCCCCCCTCCAATATTGGAGATATTCCTCCAGCATAACATCATTTTCCCTGCTTCACCCTCCTCCTCTGGCAGAACACTGGGGCTTCTGCTCAGCCCCCTCCCAGCCCTGTAGAAAAATCAGGTGCCAGTAAAATAACTCCTTTAGCTGCTTTTTCGTATTCCATGGACAGCTCCTGAAGGTGAAAAACCTATTTTCCACGTTTCCCATCTCTCTTTCTCCCTGGCACATCTATGGATATGCTACATACATACCTTGCAGAGATACGTGCATACCTTCCTACACGCTTTGCCTGTGAAGGAAGAAATACGACTACTAGAAATATTTTGCTAGAATGAAAGTTTAGCACTTTTTTTTTTTTTTAAAACCTTGCCAAGGAATTTTTCTCCCTGCAGGTATAAGTGCAAAAGCTGCTTGCAATTTCTCCAAGAGTGTCGTCTCAGTGCAGAAGAAGCGCTCGCAACGCTGGGCAACCGTGGAGGGGAATAGTTTATATAAAAATGAGCACGTGATCCCCGTAGGTTGCCATATGAATTGGCTTTGTTTGCTGTTTTTTAAAGAAAACCCTTCCTCTACCATGCTCTTGCTTTGCAAAATTCCCCATATAAGACGTGCCCGGGTGCTGTACGGCTTTGTTCTCCACCGGACCGTGGAAAAGTCCATTTTCTCTTCAGAGGAGTCTCGGCGTATTTGGGGCTTTTCTTCTATATTAAATCTGATTTTTGCAAGGGTGGGAAAAAAAAAAAAAAAGTAAAATAAAAAATCTGATGGTTACCTCCAAAGAAACATTTCGGGAGGCGGCTGCAGGGCTGAGCTGCGGAGCAAGTGAACCACAAACTGAGTCCTGCGAGCTCAGTCCTGCGGGAAGGGACATTGTTAGCCTGGGCACCACAGCAAGACAGAGGGAGAAAAGCACCCCCGGTTCCCTTTTATTTTTATTTTTTTGGAGAGCCGAGAAAGGCTACAGCCGTGCCTAGAAATGGATTAAGCGATGCACGGCGTGGAGTGGAGGTCCCTGCTCTTGGTGGCCTTCGTCTCCAGCGGGAACAGGGCTCAGCGCTGCTCCTGCTGCAACCAGACAGCAGGTCCAAGAAGGGGGGAAAAAAGAATCCTAAGGACTCCTGAGCAAAGCTGCAGCGTTTCCCTGGGAATTTCTTCCCCATTAAAAATGCATTTCCCAGTTCAGGTTGAGCGCTTGGGCTTTTCAAATGCTCAGCGCAAACTGAGCAGTGCTTAAAAACGAAAGCCTGAGCCGAGTCCTCCTGCTTGGGGCACTGGCACTGCTGCTTAGGCAGCCTCATTCGTGCACAACCCACCCCGAGCGCCGGCTCCAAAAATATATCCCGATTTCTACCTCATGTTGTTTGGACAACCCCCCCTGCTTTTTTTTTTTTTTTTTTTTTTTTTTTTTTTTCATTTTTTTTCCGCGGTGTTCCTCCCTCCAAAAAGTTGCCCAGCCCAACTAGAAATCTCGGAACCTTTCCCCGTTTGCAGCAAAGCCCATTTTCAGGTAGAGTCCTTGTAGAGGCAGATATTTAACAATCCTGACGAAGGGTTTATTTTCTCCGCCTCCCCACGTCCAACACGCAGCTTTCGGGAAATGCTCGTGGGAAGAAGCCGGGGAACGCTCCGTGCCTGTGGGAGCCGGGAGAAGAGCCCCCGAAAAAGGGGAGGAAAAAGAGGCTGCAAAAGCAAGATTGCAACGTCTCAGTTCAAGGTCACTGTCTAGTGTAGTAAATAGGAGCGACATCTTATGCTAATGACTGTCTCGGATGAGCATCAGTCATTGCACCGAGAAGAGCCTGGGGGAAACAACCCCAAGTTTGGGGCTGACTTTGCTGTGTTTTGCCCTGTGCCCGGTTTGGGGGATCTGTCCCTGCGCTCCTTCCTCGCCTGCCCTTTTTGCACCGTATCATCCACTCTCTACCGAGAGTGAGAAATAAAATCTTCCCTTCCCCGCCTCCCACACTGCATCTTCCCTCCGCGCAGCCTGCAAGGCTGAGCTCGACTCAAGGCTGCCACTTGAGCAGACTCTTTCTTTCCCACCTCTCCAGCCTTGCTTCTTAAAGAAAGAAAAAATACAAATTAAAAATCAATAGAAATGGCTCCTGCCTAATGCCCACAGCAGAATCTTCATGTTTCAAATGGGAAAGACCTAAACGCACTTCCAGTTTTCTCCCAGAAAAGACCATGAAATTTAACCCTCCTATAGGGCAAAAATCTGCAACACATATACTGCATCTTTCTCCCTGGAAAATTAATTTAAAAAATAAAAATCAAAAAGCAAATTGAAACGTCTGCTTGCGCGTGTGCAGGTTGGAAAAACAGATCCCGTCCTGGCGCAGATTTTCTGCTTAACTGAATTTCGCCCCAAATAGGCTGGGAGTTGTAAGGAGTTGTGGTGACTCGAACAAGAAGTTAGCTGCCAGGGTCAAAAAGGAAGTATTTAGAATAAATATATAGATACATGACACGGGGAATAAAATAGAGACAGGCTTTGGAAAGCCCGCAGAACTGTTATTTTGGGCAAGCTATATATCATTGAAACCTGCCCCAGCTACTTTTCCTGATGCGGAAAATGTATGTCCATAGACAACTTATAGACATATAAGCGTACAAGACCGCTTATATATTTATCTGCATAGACGTACACGGAGAGAGAGGGTAGTAAAACTGAATATGTAGGAACTGGGCAAAAAATTGCAACGTGGAAAACCGGTAAATGTATGCGAATAAAAATGTCTACGACACTTTAGCTCATTCAATATACAAATCATCTGGGGCAGCTTTCAGTTTTAAGGGAGGCAAGTCCCAGGCTTGTGAAACCTCCTGCTTCAGTCTCTCCTCGGTGCACGGAATAGTTAAATGCCTGAATATCATTATATTTTCCCTAGCTTTGCCAGCAGAGGATCTTCTCCTCCTATTAGACTAATGTAAACTGATGCCTGCATCCTTTGTAAGGCAAAGGTTTAGCCCCAACTTCAGGGAAGTTTGCTTTGTCCGCAGCTCTGCTTTGGGTGAGAGCTGGCGTTTCATACTGTAACCCCTTGGAGGGCTGAACCCCCCCAAGAACTGTAACAACAAACCAGTTAATGGTCTAGAATTCACGACTCTTGAACAAATCTCCATTGGAGAGCCTGAAAAGCGTGATCTCACTTATTTAATGTTCCTTGTAAAGGAAGAGAAAGTGGTAGGGAGGAAAGGCAGTTTATTAAACCCACGGCTGGTCCAACTGTGGTCTAAACCAGCTGAGCTCCCTGCGAGGCAGCAGCTTGCTCCCGAAGTGGAGGCGACAGGAGACACGACATTTTGCTGCATATAATTCTTAAATACCCATAAACACGAGGGCTTCCAAATCCGTCGGTAGTGTGCTGAACCACGTAGGCAGAGGCATTTTTATAAGCCAGGAACCAACAGTGCTGTAGGAATTTGTGGGATGTGCGCGCACACACACACCGTGTTGGCTGTCAGTGGCTTAGGAAATAATTTCTTGGCAAACCCTTCAGAAGTATCTTCTCTTTTGCTGCAAAAAATAAAGGTCTTTTTCAAGACCAAGCCCTTCCCAGACAAATAGCAAGTTAACCAACAAGCTAGCAAGGATTATACTCACCTCTGCACTGAGCACGGGGCTGCGGGAGCAGAATTCCCCTTCTAGATTAGGAAGTTATTCTTTAAAGAAGCATTTGGAAAATATATATATATGTAAATGCGAGCGAGTTAAAAAAAGGGGGGGGGGATTTGAAAAAGTTAGGAAAAAAAAAAAAAAGAAAAAATAAAAAAAAAAAAAAGAAAAAAAATGAAGGGAGAGGGAAATCCCTTGTCCGGGATTTTACCATAAAGGCTGCGGTTGGGAAGTTATTCAAAGTCCACGGTACAAAGGGAAGAAAAGGCCAAACTTGGGAAACTTCCTTTTCAGGGCTTTATTGTTGGCCATTAGCCTGTCTGTCTAGACTGCAAATAACACCTTGTTTATCTGTAAACAGGAGCAGGAGCTGCTTGGGGTGGCTGGGGACGAGAAGATCAAGGGTGAGGGTCCCCTCGCTTATTATGTCCACGGCTCATGATGTCAAGGTCAAACAACGCCTAGTCACGGTCAAGGGTAATACAAGAGTGACGTCACGGCTTGCTGACCTAATACCCAGCGAGCGACGGGCAGAGCGAAATGCACAAATAGATAAATGGGCACGAGAAAGGGACTCAAGCGAGTCCCGATGCAATTTCCTAAAGGGAATGTGAAAAAAATAAGCGAGGAAAGGTAGAAACCCATTGGGCTGGTCTCCTTGGGGCACACAACCAGCGGAACTCGCCCTCCGTGCCCGCGGAAGTTGAGCGGGGAGGTGAGGAGCTGGCTTTTGGGGTTGGGAGATTTGAGTGAGTTTTTGCGCAGGTTTGGGTTTAAATTTCTTCCCTAGACAAGTGCCTTTTCCAAAGCTTCTGCAAAAGGATGGCCAAATCACTCGCTTCGTGGATTGTATTTTGCTCTTCTTTAAGCAATCACATAAACAAAAAACCCCTCCGAAAAACCCAAAGCCAACTCACCCGTGTTCACGATTACGGAGGACTAATCTCAGAAATTAAGCGGGGGTGTTATATTGTCCGACCATCCAGGAAAACTCAATTTCTCACCCAAAACTCCGGGATTAAAGGGACGAAGTAGGCGGCGGGGTCCGCTGCAGCGTGTAGAGATAAAAGAGGGCGGGGGGTGCCCGTGCCGAGACCCGCGGGTCCAATCCTGACCTCTTCTCGCCGCCATCCCCACCAGACCCCAACCCCGACGGCCGGGGGAGACCCAGCCCCACACGGGGGGTCGAATCCCATGGGCCCGAGCACGTCGGGGACGGGGTCTCCCCTCCCTGAGGATAACTGCGCGCGGTCTGCATCCCCCCAAATCACAGCCGGCTCAACTCCAGCGCCCGCATCCATCCGTGAGCCTTCCCGGCTCCTGGCACAGCCGGGATGGAGGATGGAGGGGTCGAGCGACCCCAAAATAGCGGATATTTTAAAATATCTGGGAAGTGCGGGAAATGGCTGGGAGCGCCTGGTTTCATGGTCTCGCCAGTATTTGCCAGCCAAGACCATCGAAAGACCTACGTGCCCTAAAGTGTAATAAATGTATTTCTTCTGTCTTCTTTGTTTTTGCTTGCGTTTACTTTTTTTTTTTTTTTTTTTTTTAATTAAAAAAAAATCCTCCCACGCGATTTGAAGGAGCGACCGACAAACCGACCGACACACCGAGAGCGCTCCCCTCGAAATGAAACCATAGCGGAACAAAATTTCCAGAATTGGAAACTTGGTCCCATATAGCCGTGAATAATAGCTGGGCTCAGTTGGGGCTGAAAAATATATTTATCAGTACGCCCTCATTCCCTCCAACAACCTCCGCTCAATAACTTCGGTTTCATCCACTTTTCCCAGCGCTGGCAATATTCAGGTAGAATAAGGAAGAAGAGAGGCAGCGAGCAGCACTCTCGCTGTCGGGATGTCGGATTTGGACTTGTCTGGAGTTGCATTTCAGCGTTTCAGTGTCTGCACACACAGCAAGAGGGTGAGCCGTGAGCCTTTTTTTTTTTTTTTTTTTTTTTTTTTTAACACCCAAAACGCGTGTTTTCTTGGCTCTAACGCCCATGCGGCGCAGAGCAGGATTCACAACATGACCCAAGCCCACTAGAGCAGCGGCGATGGGCTTCTCAAGGTATTGCAACGTATCCTAGCCGAGAGTCTTTAAAAGTAATAAAAATAATAAAATGAGAATGAAAAAATTCTGCCCGTGCTTCCAGACCAGCGAAGCTCTTGTCCTCCAAAAATAAATGCAAGAACCCCCCGAGTTTCCCCGCTCATCAACTGCTTACTCGGAGAAATTAGGGATTTCGGGGACATACATCCTGCGGAAAATCCCCCTTTTTTTGCCAGCTCCCGCTTCGCCCCATTCCCGGTGCAAGACAAAGCAGTGTTCCACCTTTCCCGAGTTTTGGGATCACTCCGGGAAACATCCCAACACAGCCGGGGCTTTCCCGGTGGTGGTGTTGGCGATGTAGGCTCCATAGGGAGCTTTGTCGCTGCACTGCACCATTATTATTTTGCATACACCCCCCCTGGGTATCTGTCTTTTATATGCATTTATAAAGCAATATGCATTTATAAAGCTATATGTACACCCGCACGTGCACACGTACCATCTTAAACACACCGGTACAGGCACCGAATGAGATCCCCACACCTCTTTGTGTAATAATAAAGGGATGCACTGGCATAAGTATATATAAATTTATATATATAACATACATAGGATCTACCCACCACTTCATATAATAATATAGAAGGGTGCACTTGCACATATATATATAAATTCATATATACAGTATAGACAAATTGTTACATGGGCCATATCACGTCATATATCTATATACAGAGATACATAGATTGCTTTAATACCCAGACTAATATAAATTATACACACACCATCATGCCCTGCATACATACATGTAACATATAGAGTATATATGCACACCGACTTCCAGATCATTTAAAGAAAGGGACATATAAGCTTAAATGCACACACCATTACATACCTTTGTATAAATGTATATATATAAGTACTCATGCATATCAGCTTGAACACCTAGTACATCTACGCACCCATTTGTGTAGGCACCAATGCTGTTATTTTCCATGTAGCTTTACACCGTTTGTGCCCGCTCCATCTTCCCCTTCATATAAATATAAGCACACATCCAATGCAAATTTCAGCCGCAATAATATTGTTTTAGGTTACATCCCTTTAAAAGCCTTTTTCTCCCCCCCCTCCCCTTTTGATCATTTAACGAGGTGATTAAATCTAGCAGATATTAAGGTAGATTGTAATCCGCCTATGGAAACAATTTCCTCTCTCGTATTTCTGTCGGAGCCGCCCGGCCGGCTCGGGGCCGCGCAAACGCCGCGGGTGCGGAGCCGGCTCCGCGGGGCGAGGGCAGGTTGCGAGATTTTTATCTGGGGCCGGAGCTGAGTCAAACAGGTTTAGCGAAACGCATCCTTTGAGCCAGAGCCCTCTCACACGCGGAGATTTAAAGAGATTAGCAGCGTCTCCGGAAAGTCATCGCGTTTTCACCCGGGATAATTGCGGAGCGGAGGAAAATAAGGACAAAAGAAAAAAAGAAAGAAAAATAAATAAATAAGACACTCAATTGGCTCAGTCTCCGCGGGTTTATTTGCTCCATTTTTTTACCCCCCCTGGGGACAGCCCGCTTTGGGGACACGCATCTGTCCCTCGCATCCTCCTCCCGCTTTCGGGGAGCCCCTGATAAAGCGCTTTCTGCCCAAATTTGCCGGTTTGCCCCCTTTTTCTCATCGCTTCTCCGCGGAGGTTCGTGTCCAGGCTGCGCTTGCGGCGGCTGGAAGGAGGGGTGGGAGAGGATAGGGGCTACAAAGAGGTGCACAACGAGGTGGCGGAGAGCCTCTCCTCAAGGCAAACAACAACAAAAAAAGATATTTATTTTTAAGAAATGTCATCTGCAGTCGGTACATATCATCTGGACACCACAATATTATATACATATACAAGACATAAAAAAAAAAAAAAAAAAAAAAAGTGATGCTTTTACATATCCAAAGAACACTGTCGATAGTTAGTCGGTTTAGAGAGGGAAAGAAACAAACCCCAAAGACAATATTGTGCATTTTCCATCTTGTCAGCGGAGAACAGGCATTCCAGTTTTATGGCAGAGATACAGAAACCCTCAAGAGAACATACCGAAAATAGTATTGTACAGCAACTCACTTCCATGTAGGACCTAAATCAGCGTTTGGGATTGTTACGTGATACCGAGCAATGGTTCTCTTCCCGCAGTAGCAGCCTTATCTCTTATTTTCGGTCCCTAGTGCCGAGAAAAAACGAAGCTGATGCAACTTTGCCATAGGTTCTCCATACATTTTACATCGGTGGGTGAAATGGCCCGAGATATGAAAGACTGGTCACTGGCAAGGGGATCAGACTATACAACGGTACAGGGTGACATTCAGAGTTCATATCTCCTTTAACATAGCTACACTTTTAGCTTATATTTTTAAAAAATATACACAGTTTAACCTTATCGATGGATTTCTCAGAGCAAAAATTGGGTATTCACAGTCAGAGCGGGACAGAGGGATAAATCAAAGATGCGGTCAGTGTTTTGGGGCGTGTGGGTGTGCATTTTTTAATGTCGATTTTTAAATAATGAATTTGAATCAGCAGAGTCCCGATGATGTTATCATACAAGCTACCAGATAAATATTTACGCTTCTTGCTTCCTTTCCTCGCCCTCCCTGCAAAGCTTCCTCTGTCAGGTCGTGTGGAGGTGTGCTGTCTTGGATTTGCTCACCACCTTCTTCTCCTTGACCCTCCGGTTCTGGAACCAGATAGTCACTTGGCGCTCGGACAGGTTGGTGGTGGCCGAAATCCTCCTCCGTTTCTCTTTGGTGATGAATTTGCTGGCCGCATACTCCTTCTCCAACTCCTTCAGCTGGATTTTGGTGTAAGGGACCCTCTTCTTTCGCCCCCTCCGATAACTGCTGACTTCGGGTTGCAGGGGGACCACGTCTGTAAAAAAAAATAATTAAAAAAAAAAAGGGAAAGAAAAAAAAAAGGCGAGAGGGGAATAGGCGAGGTTACTTCATCCCGGTGCGTGGGATGGGGATTTCTGCACGTCGGGGAAAGAAAGAAGGGGGGGAAAGGAGGATAGAGAGTGTGGAGGAATGGGAAGAGAAGGGGAAGAGAGGGAAAAAGAGACAAGACAGGCGGAAAATGCATCCAGCGAGGGGAACGGTAGCACTACAATAATAATAACAGCAATAATAACAACATAATATTAATAATGCACTTGGGGAAAGGCTGTTTTTCTTGGCGACACTGTCCACACTGATAAACACAGAGCAGCAAGTCAACCCACAGACTAACGCACACAATCAAAGGGCCCTTCCAAGCATTTATATTTCAGACAACGTCCGGATATACCCCTCTATTTCCTTCCTTCCTTTTCTTTTCTTTCCTTCCCCTTTCTCCCCCAGCAGTCTGCAGCAGGTTTATCAGGGAGCCTCGCAGATGCGCACCCACAGACCCCGAGCCCGGTGCAAAGACAAGTGCATCCCCGCACCCCAGCCCCTGCCGCCGGCTTGGTGCAGACAGGGAAGGTCCTCGGGGGATATGTGTGTGTGTGTGGGGGCAAATTCGGCAAAAATCCCCCCACCCAGATCCCCTCTCCAGTAGCTTTTGCCCGGGGTGAGATGCTCCGTGCTTTGCAAAGGGGCTATTGGGAATGGATTCAGCAAGGATGCGGGCAGCACATTCACTCTTGCCATGCGGTTTCTTGGGGGGGGGGGGAAGCTCCCCCCCCAAGCTTTTCTCCCATTTTCGGGCAGCCCCAGTACCTTCCCAGCACACTGCCAGGGTGTGGGGGTAACCTGGGTGACGAGGGTCCCTGCAGGGAAGGTGTCACCCGGCTGGATGGAGCAGGAGCATGGAGCCGAGCTCTCCTCGCAGGCATCAGAGCCCCGGTTATGGCTGGCACGAGTTAATGCCGGAGCCCCCCCAGCACCTGGGGGGCCATGGGCTACGGGATTGGAGATGTGGAGTGCTGGGGATTCTGCCGAGGCCCGTGAAGGGGGCAGAAATCTCCTTCGCTGGGAGGGGGGGGTCTGTAAGGATACAGGCGACGGGGAGGGAAAGCAGGGGGGACGGCAGATCCCAAACACAGCGTGAATGGGAGCCCCCCCCAAATAAATAAATAAATAAATAAAATGTACCCATCATCCAGCCCAAAACATCTTATTTCTCCCATGCCAAATGCATTGCCACATCTCCCCTTCCCCACGAAAATCTGCCGGGAAAACCCATTCCTCCATCCTTCTTTGTCCCAAAGAAACAAAACAAATAAAGCGGTGCCCCCCCTGTTTTGTCTCCCGGGGGGACTCACAAGACCCGTCCCTGCTCTCCATCCGAGACACATGGAGCTGTAGGGTTTTCCCCACACCTTACTGCGGTTATTTTCCCTCCTGGCTCCTGCATCTTTCTTCTTCCCAGCCGTGGGACTGGGGGGGCTGGGGTGGGGGCTGGGGCGAGGCTCTGGGAGGAAGCACGCATCATCATCTTCCTCCCCGTCGGGGCACGAAGCCGGTAGGGACGGCAGCGGGGTATTTGCTTAGCTAAAAGATGCTCCGAGAAGGGTTGGGGCTGTCAGGAGCATCCCTGACCTGGCGGAGAAGCGCACCCCCTGCTTCCAACCCCCCCCCCCCCCC
>CM021796.1:1808523-1856996 GCA_011076525.1 Nettapus auritus | reverse complement strand
CTCTTTTTTTTTTTTTTTTTTTTTTTTTTTTTTTCCAAATTTTGAGGGATTTGTGTGATCCATCCTCTCCAGTCCCATGGAAGGGTCTTGTTTCACTTCATGAGATCTATGTTCAAAGCTGCTCAGTCCAATGGGATCCAGGAGAGATCCAACCCCATCCCAGTAGCGGTGGGGAGTGGGGTCAGCCTGTGCTGTCGTCTTTCCCATCCACTTTTCCTGCTGAGTTTCAGCAGCGGTTAAAGACCCATCCCGATAAGTCCCAACTCGTCTTAGGGGCTCTGATTTACGTGAGCTGCGATGAGCAGTGAGGAGAAAGGCTGCAGAAATAAAAGGTAAATTCCCTCCATAATCCAGCAATTTAAACATTTTGTTCTGCAATGCATATGTGGATCCTTATGGTTCATGCAAGAGCCAAAAGAAGGATTTCTACTGGCTTTACTAAGCCCAGAGCCAAACCCTTGTGCACACAGACACACAAAAATGCTGGCTTGGCCAATGCTCACGACAGGGCTGGGTGAGGGGAGCTTTCACCAGAGCACCTCAGCCCTGGGGGCTGGAAGCCCCAGCCACCAAGGAGTCTTCCTTTGGCCAAATGCAGTGCTGGCATCGGGCAGCCCGGCTCCTTTGAGGAGTTTGGGTCCGGGCCAATCTACGCCCAGTTGGTTGTGGCCCACGGTTCATGTTTAGCAACACTACTTTCAAAAACAAATACCGAGGAGGGAATACATGGGCGTTTTCCCCCCAGGTCATTCAATTTTCTGGCATTAAAGGAAGTATTTTCCTTTCCTTTCCTTTCCTTTCCTTTCCTTTCCTTTCCTTTCCTTTCCTTTCCTTTCCTTTCCTTTCCTTTCCTTTCCTTTCCTTTCCTTTCCTTTCCTTTCCTTTCCTTTCCTTTCCTTGCCTTGCCTTGCCTTGCCTTGCCTTGCCTTGCCTTGCCTTGCCTTGCCTTGCCTTGCCTTGCCTTGCCTTGCCTTCTCCTTTTCTCTCTTTTCTCCCCTCTTCTTTCATATCCTTTCCAGTCCTTTCCCTTCCTTCTTTCCAACATTCATGCCCATTAAATGACCCCCAGGTTCCTCAAGACTCCCCCAAAATATCATCACCAAATTCCAATGGGTGTTCTCTGGCCGCAGCCCTCCTTGGTGGGAATTAGGCACCCAGTCCTCGGAGATGTCAGCAGCAGGACCACAGCAAGGGTCAATGTCCACCTTCAGTCCCGTCTCGGTTCGGATCTGGTGGGATTGATGCCCACAGGATTGGAAGATCTTACCCAAACTCAAATGGGAAGGAACCCCCCAAATCACTGGAGCAGCCATTGCCTGCAAGACATGGCCTTGGGTGTGCTCCTGCTCTCTTCATCAGAGCTGGGCTCCAGGAGCAGACATTGCCCAGCCTTCATTGCCCTGTGATTCATGGCAGCTGGTGGCTGCTCATACCAAATCCTCCCAGAAACAACTCCTGCCAGGACGAGCCTGGCTCCCCTTTCTGTTTACAAAGAGTTTTCTTTTAAAGTCTCCATCTGGGGAGCTAAAAATGAGACAGCAAATAGGAAAGAGATGTGCCACTGGATAGCATTGGCTTTGGGCTTCGGATGTGTGGGCACGAAGGCATTTCCGCACGCGGCTTCAGCATCTAGAAGGGTCAGGTGTGCTGCGTGTAGGGGTGTGCACCCCAAGGGCCGCCAGCCAGGACAGCTTCATTGCCCCAGGAGGTGTTGGGAGCTGAGCAGAACCTGCCTTTGTGCTCATGACACAGTCATGTCCAAGGAATCAGGATCTCACCCTTGGGATTTTGGAGCTTTGGGAAGCAAAGCGTTGCATGGCTTCCTCTCAGCAAAACACGCATTGCTGGCGTCACCGCAATGGATTAGGGCAACTAGTGTCAGCTGAGGGGATGGCAAAGGAAACTCACCCCTTCAGCTGCCCAGGCCAGTCACACACGAACCAGTTCTGCAGCGCTGCTAACATCTGATGGCACCAACCCAGCGGAGCAGAGGGCGGCCAGGATCCAGGACACGTAAACCCTCGTCTCCATGATTTCTGAGGATGCAGAAGGGGTTTGGGCTGCTGCACATTTGGCCCAGGGCAAGGAATTGCAGTGGGTTGTAAATTGTGTTGAATGAATCCCAATGAATGAGGGGTCTCAGTCCTCTCCTGTGAGGTTGCTGCTGCAATGCTGTGTGCACGCTTGCTATCTCCTTCCCTCTCTGGGGCCAGAGAAGGGCAGTAAATGGGATTTCTGGGGACTCAACACCTTTGGGGAGGCAAAGCCAGCTTAGTCTCCCCCCGTCATCACGCTGAGATGAAACTCGGACCAGGGAGTTTTCCGTTTGCGTGCTGATGACACCACCCTTTAACTCCATGACTAAGCTCTGGGGATGAGCCATGACAGCTCGCACCTTGTTCCTTCTTGCCAAAAAAGGTGCACCGTGCTGCAGACACCAGGGAGATGTGGATCTTTCCAAAGTGTGCTATGGTATTCCTTGCATTTCATAAACCCAGACATCAGGAACAACCCACCAACCTCTGTTTGCTCAGTGCCCTTTTTAAAAACATTTTCTGCTGAGCACATCTGCAAAATCTCCTGCCCCAACCCCTGGTTTCATCCCTTCCCACATCTGGGACAAGCTGAGCTCTGTTTGTGGGGGAGAAGGTGACAGAAGGGTATATCCATGGGAAGTTTTGGTCTCCTCACTTTGCCCCACAAATTGCAGATCCTAGGAGTGGAAATGGTGCATGTCAACAGGAGATAGCTAGATGCTGGGGACATTCCCTCACCTCTTCACCCAAATCTAGGTTGTTTCCCACATCAGCACCCTCATGTTAATGCGTTCTCACCCCACAGCCTCCTTCCTCAAGGGACAAGATTTGATGCTGTTATACCTAGCAAGACATTTGCTTTCCGGGCTGAAATCCAGAAAGCCAAGGAGAAGACCAGACAGCAGCCACAGGTTGTGGAGAGCTTAGAGTTTCCAGCTCTACCTGCTCCATCCATCTCTGGAAAGTTTTGGGAGCTCTTAAACCATCACATCACATCTTATCTGCTGCCTGCTTGTTCCTGGCTCTACCTTTATCTTGCTGGTGACCTCAGCCACGTCATTTCCTTTCCTGGTGCCCCGATTTCCCATTATTTAAAATTGAGATAATGGCTGTGATTTCCCTGGCAAAGTACTCAAACAACTCTATCTGAAAAGCTTTCTAGCAGCCGGTGCATGCACAGGGTACTTTTATCACTCTGACAGGTAGATGTGGGGTTGCTGGGAATAGTGTGGCTCTCACACATTTACTGAGCTGTTTTTAACCTCGTAAAAGCAAACCAAGCCCATGAACATGGAGAGCACTCCTCACCCCAAGGCCCACTTCCACCAGAGCCAAGGGAATGCTATCCTGAAGCTACAGGTGGTGAGGTGGGATAGGATCAAGTCACCTGCTTGCCTACCTTGGCTTGTTGTGAGCCTTCCTGATGGAGATTTGTCTGAGCTGGTCTTCCAGCACCAGGGATTCGATGTTCCCTGTGAGCACCAGATTTTAATGCCTCCCTTTCTGTAACAGCCAGGGCTGTATTTCATCAGCCATCCCCAGAGATTCTGCATTAGAAAAATTTATAAGCTTGGAGGACCGTACTCAGAGATGAGCTAATGGAGGCCAGGGGTGCCTCTTCTGGGAAATGCTTTGGTGGTCTGATAAAGGCTTGAAAATATACCTATTTTCTCTGCTTACATCCATTTATCAAATAAAAGACACCAGCTCACCCGGTAGATTTTGGCAGTCCCTGTCAAGCCGGGCACAGTGGAAGACCAGGGTGGATATGACCAGGTAGCATTAGGCATCCTGCAGAAATTGCCTCTGAAATGGAAATAAGTTTCCTCTGCATTAATAACTCTTTTCATCGGGGAGAAGTAGGAGGAGAGGGGGATCTGACCCCCAGCCGCACACTCTGGGGTGAGCGGCACTGGTTGTGGGCAGGTTACATAGGGGGTGAACTGCAAAAATAGGTGCCTGATGGCCTCCACCCAAACCTGTGCCCTTCCAGGAGGGATTTCCAGGTCAGGAGACTCATGGCATAAATGTGGCTTTGAAGCTTCCCCAGGCTGGTTCGACTAGGGCCAGCTTGGCGTGGAGCCATGTGATGCATGGCCAACGAACCTCGATGCACATCAGTGGGCCAGGGGATGGATGGCGATTTGTGAGCCCATGCGGTCACCTTGCAGAGTATTGATGCAAAGTTTCGGGCACTGATATTTCTGTCCGAAACCCTTGGCCTTGATCAACTTATTTGTATTTTGGAGGGCTCTTAGTGCACACAACCGCTTCAGGCACGGCCTTTGGGCAACACTGGTAGCAAGGGAGAGACCTCAAAGTGCAACGTGCCATCACACAGATCTCAGTGAACGTGATAAGACTCTGGCTGCTTAGCCTGTATCCACCCCCATGTATCCCATAATGCTTCTCATTGACCATATGGGGCAAAATAAAACAGCCCTGGCCCTTCCTGGAGAGGCCAAGCATTGGGAGCAGGAGATGGTTCACCTATAGGCACCCTCCAGTGGTGGCCAAGCCTGATCCCACATGAGGTCCATCAGGAGCAGGTAGCAAGTTTCCCCATTGACTCCAGCAAGCCCCAAACTCATCCCACAAAGCTAAGGATGCTTTTGGTCCCACCAGGTGGGATTCAGACCAGCCCAGTGCTGGGGCCATGTCTTCTTTTCGTGTTGGAAGATGCTTTGGCTCTTCTACTCCAGCAAGCTCTTGCCAAGAGTCCCTGCCCTATGCCCCATCACCACCTAAATCCTCATCTCCTGTCCAGGGAAGCTGCAGATGCTGAGAATTTGTCACCCAGTATTTAAATCCGCAGCAAGCCTCAGAGGCTCACCTTGCCCCTGCACAACAGCTCTTGCAATCACACAGAAATTCTCACAACACCATGAAAAGAAAGTTTGAAGCAGAAACCAGCAATTATTGTTCAGCAAAACAACTCAATTCGGGGAAAGCCGGGAACCGGCACGTTCACTTTCCTCCTGTCATTCCTCCGCAGAACTTATTTATTTTAAAATAAATTACCAGCCATCCTGTAAAACACTTTACTGGCAGCTTTTAAAAACGGCCTCTCCCTCCAGCTCCTAATGCCACGTTATCCGGCAAAAAGCAGTGTTTCGCAGACGGCAGCCATCAGCTGCATTGATTTGTGTGGACTCGGAGATGAATGATAAAGCCAGGCCGTGGGACGGGCGCTGATTTATGAGTCAGGGTGGAGCTGGTGGCTTGCTCCTCACAGCCCAGGCTCTGCACGCTGGTACTGGTCCCACTGGGAGAGAGTTACTGGGAAGGGAGGATGCAGGGAATGTCTTGCTTGTGTTCACCTTCATAGGATGGCCAACAGGGTCATGGCAACTAATGGCTTCTTGTACCATCCTCTGTCTTGTTGCAGGGATGGTTGCACCGAAGACCGGTTGATGTTGGGTGCATGTTCCCCAGGATGCAGTACATGTGATTTTGGGGTTTCATGAGTCCTGGGATGGAGGAAATGCTTTTTTCCAGTAGGTTCACAGCTTGTCCTTTTGAGCAGGGTTTTGTTAATGCCAAAGCAGGACCAGAAAAATGGATTTTCCATTCACCCACATGGTCTGGGCTCCGGGTGCAGTTTCCTCTGGTCTTTGGGCAGCGGTAATGTCTCACTCTGGCAGGGAGGCTCCAAAGGTTGCACTGGCGTGGAGCTCACCCAGACCTCCCCGGGACAGAAATACCGCCCCTCTCCTTCACCCGGTTACATCAACACTGCAGGAATTAAATTACCTTGGAGACCTTTAGCTCAGTGCTGATATTAATACGGCCAACAGGTCTAAAAGACATAGAGGTGGGAATTTATACTCCTGCTCACATGGACACACACAGAGCACGAGTGTTAATTTCTGTAGGAAAGCGGCTGAAACCCATAGGCGGGTTCAGTACAGATCTTGTGGGAGATCTCTGCCAAATGGTGGAGAAGCCCAGCATCTGTGAATGACCGCTCAGCACCACCTAGCCTGGAAAAATCACTTAAATCCAGCTGGAGCAGATATTTGGGCATTAGGGACATGCCCAAAAAACCTTCCCTGCTCCTACAGTGCTCTGCAGCGAGAGGGAAAACAACCATGCTGTGAAGTCTGCAGGTTTATGTTCCCTGGAAGAAAACATGGCCCTCTGAAGCGAGTTGCAAAACTTGGCTTCGACCGGGCAAAGATCGCAGCCGCTGCTGTCCCCAGCGCTGGGCGCTTGCGCAAGCCCCAGAGCAATACAATGACGTGGCAGGATTTTCCCTATAAAAAATTCGCCCTGCTCTGCAGGATTGCAGCGGGCTGGAAAATTCGGCTGGGCATGTGCAACTCTGGGTCGTGCTGGATGCAAATTACCTTGATTACAGGTTGGGTAATTATAGCCGCAGCACTGGCAGTTGGAGGGCTGCGGGGGGAGCCCCTTTTGTTTTTTTTTCCTTCGGAGACTGCTTGTGAATTCGTCTTAAAACTTTCAACAGAGCAGGGGTGTGCGTGCGTGGGGGGACTCTGCTGGGCTGCTCAGCTAGGAGCATAAATCACTTTTAGGGAATCATAAATCCATCTCTTCCCGAGCCCTCCAGCCCGTGAATGCAATGAGGCGACGGCAGAGCTCATGCTTCACCGGCTGCATGCGGCTGTGGCAAGAAAAACACTCTCCAAACCGCTTAGAGCATAAAGAAGTCTTGACAGTGTAAAAGCCCTTCATTCAGAGTGGGCAGACGCAAGAGGGTGGTAAAAGGGGCCCTGGTACCTGCAGGTATTTAGATAGGGTGGGATTGAGTGGGGCTGGGAAGGGCATTTGCACTGGAAAACTGTTTGGGTTTGGGGGAAATTAAGTCTTAGCGTGGCTTCATGCCATCTTAGTGAAAAATTGGGATGCAGACACCTTGGTGTGTGCATCCCCTCTGCTGCCAGCCCCAGGGACGAGGCATCACCCGCACAAGTTGCATGCGTGGGTCTTTGCTGGTGGGAGACACCAATTTCCCTTGGATGAGCACTTTGAACAAGTGTATTAAATGCTCAGCATCCTGCTGAGCCCTCTGTGCTCAGCATGGGTAATATATGTATTAACATGCCAGCGAGATGCAGCATTATTCTTATTAAAAATAATTTACGCAGCCCCATCACTTGACATTTATGTTTCAAAGCTGGTATAAATCTGGCGTGGCTCAGGCAGGGGGGCTTTGCATGGATGGGCTGTCCCGAACGGGATCCTCCTGCCTCAGCAGCTTTGCTTTGAGCCTGGGGAGACGAGGGGCAACCCAGGGGGGTGTTTATTATGGGGGAAAAAGGGAAAATTTAGGAAGGAGGACTAGGGAAGCATGCAGGCTCTTTCTGCTGTTGTGTCTCAGCTGTTAATTTGACAGTGAATGACGGCGGGGCGGCTGTAAATCTGCCGCCTTCAGATGCAGGCGGCTCGAAGCCGTCTGCAGCGGCACAGCCCTGGGCTCGGCGCCTCCAGGTGAGGCTCGGCCCCACGGGGTTTGGCTGGGGGTCACCCCCAATGCCGGAGCGGGCGGCCGGTGCGCAGCAAGAGGTGGCACGTCCCCGTGTCCCCGGGTCCGCCGCGCGCCAGCCACTCCATGAGCTCATCGCTCGGGGGATCTCTGACTCAGTAAATGACCCGTTGGAAGAAATGAGGGGGAAAAATACTGTTGGAGAGGGAAAAAAAAAATAAGAAGAAATAGCTAAAGGAGCTGGGAAGCTGGCTGGCTCGATTGACATCATTTCACCCGTCCTCGGCCCCTGATGCTCCCTGCACTGTGCTTGATGCTGTCCCACAGCCCTGATGTGAATTAGTCTTATTGTCACTTCGTGCCTCAGTTTCCCCATCTGTACACCAGCTCGTTGCTTGCTCAGAGAGGTGTCAGTGGGCCTTGAAGTGTGATACAGTGGGTGAAAGGGTGTTGGCGTGCATTATTCTTGCCTGAGCAGGGAACAGACACCAAAGATTCCCCAAAGGGGTTCTTATGGTCCCATGTACTCAGAAATGCCGTCCTCTGGGGCATTGTTTTCTCCCTGGGGACAACAAAGGATGCTGAGGACAAGTGGATCAGGCCCAGGTCTGGGCTTTAACTGCCTGGGGCACAGCCCTGGTGGACGAGGGCTGGAGTGTGGGCACAGGCAGGGTTGTGCCAAGTGATGGAGGATGGACACACGGATGTGTCCCATCAGCCACCACGATCCTCTGCATCCCTGGTGGCTGGTGAGGGACCAGGTCTGGGGTCTGCAGCTCCCAGGGAAGGGCCGGGGTGCAGACAGGTGCTGCCAAAAACCTCTCCTAAATTGGAGAGCCCAGCAGGTCCCGGAGCAATTGCCAATGTGAATGCTATGGGGTGACCTACTTGCCACGGAGTTTCACTTGGTGCTAAGTAGAAAATAAATGCCTTTAACTAAATCTGCTCTGCTTTCTGTGGCCTATATACCAAACTGACTCTTTAGCAGCGGCAGAGTCTCCTTTGCCAAGAAGCGCCGCGGCAGTGACCTGTTTCTGGTGCTGCCAATGCCTCCAGCCCATCAAGAAGGCACGAGGAACCGGAGGAGCCCATACGCCCCACGATGATGCATAAAGGGTCTCCTCCAGCCTCCTCCTTCCCTGTTCCTCACTATAGGACTTAATTGCTTTATTTTTCCCTTGCTGGGGATAGCCAAACAAAGGTTATCCAGATTTTCTTGATTTCAAAGGTGGAGTTTTCATCTTCAAGGACACAGCATTTGGGGGAGCTCCTTGTCCCCATAAGCCAAGGGTAGTTTGACCCCATGCCACATCCCTGGTGGCTCCATCCTCTTCCTCAGGAGAGGCACGGCAAAGTGTCGTGGGACAGTGGCAGAAGTGGGGAAGCGGACCACTTGGCTCCGCAGAAATGCCTTTAATGCCTTAATATCCCTTTTTTAGGGTACAATTATGGATCAACTGCACCTCGCTGCTGTAAATTAGCATCAAAGGCTCCCTCGCGTCAATAGGAGAACACATGTACTTACAAGACTCTGGGTGTTTGATGCTAATAAAAAAAAGATTAAACAAGAGGTCGTCATCATGCGCCAAAGCGACGTGCACAGCCCGGCCAGGCTGGAGGGGCTGGGACCAAGCCGTTGGGGACGCCCCCACCTCAGGGTCCCTCCCGGGAGGGCCCCGTTGGGCTGCCCCAGCCCCCAGCCCCTGCACTCCCCTGCCCCATGCCCACACCCCGTGCTGGATTTCGGGAACATTAATCACCCTCCCTAAACTGACAGTCCAGCTTCTGTAGCCGTAGCGATTATCCAAGCGTTTTAATGACACCTTGGACCCAAAGTATCAATTAGGCATGTCGGGAGAAGCACTGCCTTGAGCTGATTCAGCCCATCACGACCACAAGTCAGGGCCCCATGCCAGGCTCTCCCCAGGATGTGATCAAGCCTCTGGGGCTGGGATGGCTCTGAACCGCCCCGGGGGGGCCAGATGAGGACCTTGCGCCTTTCATTTAGTACCTCGCATGCTGCTAACCCCATTGCTTGTGCAACAGCCGCTGCAGAGAGTGAGGAGCACACTTGGATTTGCACTGCGGTGTAGGATTGGGTAGTAGGGTGTGCAGGGATTGTAGGGAATTAGGATTGGATAATGGTGTTTTTAGGCTGGATCAGGGTAGTTTGGGTTGGGTGGGATCCCAGGAGGTCTCTAGGAAAAGTTTCTACTCAAAGCATGGTCAGCCATGGGTTCGGATCAGGCTGCTCATGGCTTGGCCCAGCTCGGTCTTGAGAAATTCCAAGGACAGAGACTAAAATAAAACAGGCAGTATTGGAGGGAGATGGGATGGAGTGGGATGGGATGGAATTTGGTGCAACGATGCAACAGGGGTCTGTTGGAGTCACAGCTAGCCCCACGTGCACCACAAACCCAGGATTTGGCCATCCCCATCTCTTTTACCCCTTCTCATCCTTGGTCCTTTTTTCCTGCCTCTGCAGAGGGGGCTGAGCCAGAAGAGTTCAGGACCAGTTGGCCATGTTTCCCATCTCTGCGTGTCCTGCTTGATTTCTGCTTCATTCCCTGGATGGGAAATTTTGGGAAAGTCCCTTGGGAAATTTTACTTGTGGGCTGTGGTTTCCACCATAGAGTCCATCCTGCAACAAAGGGCTCTGGGAGAAGTGGGGTGAAACACCCCAAATCTGGTGCAAATAATCCAGCAGCTCTGTAGGATAGACTTCATCATCCATCCATCCATCCATCCATCCATCCATCCATCCATCCATCCATCCATCTCCTGGGTCCTTTGGGGACTCTTTGGCCATGGCATCCCATAGGGATGCAGTGCCATTGGGTGGGATTTGGGGTCTGGAGCAGTGGGGTGGGGGAGCTGAGTGTCAGAAATTGGGATGGATTTGAACAGCCATCTGTCCCACACTGGGCACGTCAGAGGCAGCCCATGCATCTGCAGGATGGGAACACATTTCAACCCAGAAGAGAGGTGCTCAAAGGCCTTGAGATGGCTCCTGCAGATGCAGCTGCTCCTGGGATCATAGAATCATAGAATCACAGAATCACAGAATGGTTTTTGTTTGGAAGGGACCTTAAAGATCATTTAATTCCAACCCCCCTGCCCTAGGCAGGGATGCCACCCGTGAGATCAGGTTGGCCAAGGCCCCATCCAGCCTGGCCTTGAACACCTCCAGGGATGGGGCATCCACAATTTCTCTGGACAGCCTGTTCCAGTGCCTCACCACCCTTACAGTGAAGAATTTCCTCTTAATATCTAATTTAAATCTATCCTCCTTTAGATTAAGATCATTTCACCTTGTCCTATCATTATCTACCTGAGTAAAGAGTCTTTCTCCATCCTTTTTATGACTCCTTTAAGCATTGAAAGGCTGCAATGAAGTTTCCCTAGAGCCATCTCCTCTCCAGGCTGAACATCCCCAGCTCCCTCAGCCTTTCTTCATAGGAAAGCTGCTCCAGCCCTCTGATCATCCCCAGCCGTGTCTCTCTCTTCCTTTGGGTCACCCAGGGTGCATGGACTCAGGAGACCTCACGCCTCCTCTTCCTTCCTGACCTTCTCTGCAGCCTCCTTCTGACACCAGGCGGACAAGACGAGGATTTCCATTGAGGGTGACCAAAACACAGCAGAAAACCATCACGCCTGCGCAGAGGCCAAGGGCTCGGGTTTTCTGCCACAGCCAATGACTCAACATGGTCGTGGGCTCAGGTTCTGGCATCCCTCCCTGCATGCAGGGAGCATTTCCACCACAAACTGCAGTAAGCCCATGGACCAGCACCCTTCCCACTGGGAAAATCCTCTGAGAAGACACGGGAGCCTCGAAGCCATCGTCGACATGTGGGCAAGCCGATGAGCACTTTGCGGTGACAAGGGGCCTGTCTTCGTGACCGGCCTGCCAAAAATGTGTCTCTCGAAACACTAGCAATGACATATTTTTGGGAGTTGGCTGCCTCCTACTTCCCTGGAACTAGAAATGCTCTCAAGCCAACGATCTGTCAAAGCCTAAGGGCTATAAACATGTGGTTTTGCCACCCAAGGTCTTTCTCCTTGGCTTTTGCCGTTGCTGTTCTGGGGCTGGGTGTTTTCTTTTTTTTGAAGAGCTTGTGGGAGAGGGTGAATTTAATGCGTGCAGCCTTCAGTTCTCTGCACTGCGTGGGCCTGCAGCTACATCATGTTGGGGCCAAGAACAACACAGGAGCTGGGAGGCTTCGCCATGAAGCCACAGGCTTGGGGTGCAGGACACCTTGGCTTCTCTCCACCACCTTTGTCCATAATTCATCTGTTTCTGAGCCCTTTGGGGAAAACATGGGTGTTTTCCACGTGGGCCTTGTCCATACTCCCAAATTTATCCCAGTGGAGCATGATGAATTCATTTTGTGGTGCATGTTCGGTAGCACCCAATGCAATTGAGACCAGGTCATTCCTGAGAGGTGTTGAACTAAAAGTGACAGAAGTGTCCCACTTATTTATTTTTATTTATTTATTTATTTAGGGAAAAGAAGAATGAGAGGTTTCAGTTATCAGACCTCCAAAGCTCTCCTTTGGTAGCCCAGTTCTAAGCCATCTTAGATGACCTTAGATCGCTTGTTCCCAGCAGACAGTGGGAATAATTTACTCCTCCCTTTGAAGAAAACTTCTGCATGAAGCAGATAGGTCTGTTCCTTCTGCTTCCTCTTCTCTAGAGTTCTTGCAAAGATTGCACAAGCAGGGCTGTGTTTCATTAGGCTCTGGATCATTCTCAGCATTTTTCTTGATTTGTCCCCCAGATCATTCTTGAAAGAGGTGCTCAAAAGTGGATGCACAGGTAGGACCTGTCTCTGATAAAGGCTGAGATATTAAAGGCTCCCGTTATAGTCAAAGGTGAAGAGGCACCTGCAGAGGGTGAATCACTGGAGATCGGTACCCAAGATAGCATAGATAAATTGTCCTCCGTGTGTGTGTGCTTCCCCATTGCTTGTGTCAGGTGGAACCAGCTGAAATTCAGATGTCGCAGGGTTTCGATGGGCCATGGGGTGGCTCCAGACACACTGAGCAAAGTGGGGTTCATTCACTCTGCCCCTTTATGCATCCCTGTAGGAAGCTGGCTGCACACATGAACATGTGCAACAGTCTGGCACTGCCCTGATGCAATGGCAGGGAGCACAGTAGTTTCCTTTTTTTTTTTTTTTACTAATGTTTTTTTTTTTTTTTTTTTTTCTTTTTTTTCTTTTATTTCTTTTAACCACAAAACATTGGTTTGATTCCAGGACATTTTTTAAATAACTTTCAGAATCAGCAGGAGGTGGGGCAGGGAAGAGATCTGTTCTGGAGCTAAGCTGGGATATACAGGCTTAATTCAGCACTCCGAGGGAATTAATTCGCCACTCTGGTGATGCAAATGGGCGGCAAAGGCGCTGAGCTGAGCGGTTGCAATCCCGACTTCTCCAGGGCACGCGGGAACATGGGGGTGACTCAGAAAGACATGGTAGCTGCTCCTGGGAGAGGAGCTAGTCTGAGCCCGTCGCTGCACGTGAGAGTGGGCAAGGGGGGGCAGGCCGGGTTAGGATCAGCGTGGCAGAGGCAGGGAGAAAGCTGCGGCTTCCCAGAGCAAAGGGGGAGAAATCAGCTTGGGAAAGAGCAGCGGCTGGTGGCACAATTGGAGGGGAGGAGGAAAGCATCTGTCACCCACCGCCATCCTCATTTTCCATGCCCAGTGTTACTGCGGCTGCGACGAGGCTGGGGTGAGAACGGGCCTAGCCTGTGTATGGGTGGGCAGGCATCTGGCTCGTTGGGTGAGGGTCCCTCCATGTTGTTGGCCATGGGCCAACCCAGCCAGTCCCCAGTGGGCCAAGCTCTGGGTGAACTGCACAAATCCTGCTCTGTGAGATATCTCGGGGACCCCAGGGCACATACACGTGGGCAATGCAGTTGGGTGTTTGGGGACTCACATCGTATAACCCTAGAGACCCATAAGGAAGATGTCCCTTGACATGCTCTTGCCAGGCTTCTTGTACAGGCCATAGAGGGGACAAGATGCTCCTCAGAGGAAGAACCCAACCAGTGGGCCATAAATGTGGGAAGACCTCAGCTACGGGCACCTGAGAGCAGCTCCTAAGAGCAAAGTGGGGCTATGGGCTGCACTGATGCAAGCACCAACACCAGGATCCCTGCAGTTGAGTTTGTGCAGCTCAGGTTTTTCATTCCCCACATGGAGGTTTCCCATCATGAAGGCTTAGAGGTCGGGAGGAGGATCTGGAGGAACCAAAATACTCCTCTCAAATCTGTGCCTGTCTTCTTGGGTAAGGCTTCATCTTGTCTATCAGCAGTCACAAAAAGATTTATCATCAGTGGATCCCTCCTAAAAACCTCCTCCCATCCTGATTTGGCCATCTTAATGGCCCAGATGGTCCTTACAAGGTGCCCAGTTGTCTCCATCGGCTCCAAAAGGAGAATTGGACAAGTTTGCGACACGTGGCTTGGGTTCAGCAAAAGACCACTTGGTCCATGCTTCTCCACTCCAGGTCCGACACATTACCCTCTCCCTTCAAGCCCTTTCGGGATGGCTGTGGGATTAGGAGGTGCCCCAGAGAGGTAGAGGACAGGATGATGAAGGCCCCAACTCTGCCCAGCCCTGCTTGCCTTCCCCATGCGGATCGTGCTGTGCGGAGACGTGCACCCAAAGAGGTCACGAGTGGAGAGGAGACGCCTTGGCGGCTCGGTTGGCGGAGGAGGCTGGGAGGAGGCGAGGGGATGGGTTTGTTCTAGGCAAGGACACAACCAGGCAAAAGAGTCATGAGTTCTTGGCTATGGAGGGGCCCATTCCTTGCAGAGAAAATTACTGGCAAGTGGCTGAACCATTGAGTGCTTCTCCCCAGCCCTTCCCTCGCTGAGAGCAATATGAAGGCAATTATTAGAGCTACTTCTGAAAGGAAAAGGGGGAGGGAGAGGAGGGAAAAAAAAAAAAAAAAAAAAAAAAAGGAAAAAAAAAAAAAAAGGAACAACCTGGAGAGCTGAAAGCTGCTGCCTGGATGTGGGTTTTCAACAAGACTGCTTGGCACATCTGTTTGCCTAACCCAATGCATCACACAGGCTCCGAAAGCTATAATCAGGCAATTTCAGGGTGTGGAGCCGGGCACTAAATAAGTACTGAGATAAGTGCACGCATTGTTCACACGCCAAGAGTAAAAAGACATGCAGACGGCGAGCCCCGCGCCGGCCCGAGCGATGGGGCAAGCCCCGAAATCCAAAACCCTCCAGAGCCTTGGGGCTCGTGGGGATGGTCCTGGGGCCGGATCCGGGCGTCTGGCAGTGAAGCGCCCGCGGGGAAAGGACAAGCATTGGGGAAAAAACTGCCGACGGAGGAGAAAGCAGCCCAGCTTTGCATCTCCGCACCTCCCCACGCCAAAAAAACCCTCGGTGTAAGTGTCAATGGCGTCATCGCGGAAAGGTGGTGCTTGTCACAAATAAATCACCCCTTGCCTTTTAGCTGTGATGATAATTATATGGTGTCTTAAGTATCTGTACAAACTGTCAGGGGAAATATATGGTGAGTAAAGAAACTTGGAGCTTGCTAGCAGGGAAATGTTAAGGTGTCTCAGCTTAGCTGCTACAAAGGAACCTTGTCTGGATTTATTTGGGGGTGGGAATGATGAAAGGTTGGATTCGTGTCCTTTCTTGTCCGTCAGGAGACATCTAATGTGGTTGTATAACCCTAATGGTTTTTTTAAAAGGAAAATTAGGGAATCGAAGGTTTGGGAACACACTTGGTCTGGGGGGAGGGAGGGCAGAGGGGTCCCTCTGTGCTTGGAGGCCAGGGATGGATCCTGCCCACAGGAGCCCCTGGTGGCAGGGCAGCTGGGTGCCACCGCTTTCCAAAACGCAAGCCCTGGGGATGGCAGGGATGTGGCTCTAGGCCCCAAACCCATTAAGGGCATGCACGAGTGAGCAGCCATGCAGGGCTTGCACCCAGGGGTGCAAACATCATTGCTAGGGTGAGAAATCCCCAAATTTTGGGTCCCACACCATGCTCCATCCATCACCCATGATGGGAGCCGGGAACGTTGAGCAGGCTGCAGCTGAAATACCAGTGAGGACCAACCCTTGTGCTGCAAACAGCCCCAGCCATGCCGCTTGGACAGCTCAGGCCATGCAGGGCGGCTACGGCAGGATACGGCCCCATCACTCCTGCTCCTCACTGGGCTCTGCTGTGGGTGCCCATCACCATGGTCTCTGGGCACCTGGTAGTGGTCACGGTGCTTTGAGAAGGACCCCGAGGTGGGAACCTCGCTTTGCTTTTCCTCCACTCGGCCCCACTGTGGGTTGATATTTCTGCGTGGAAACCAAATTTACTAAAAACGCTCCATCTTGCCAAAAACACTCTCTGCATTTCTTTCCCTCTCGGGGCTCCCAGTTTTGGTGGATCTGCACGCAAACTGGGCTCGGTCACAGCTATTTTGGTTATAGGTGTGGCCACTTACACAAACTATAATTACCCCAACAAAACCCCCATGGGGGACACGGTTACGGTGCCAAAGTCAGGCCTACAAATAACGTGCCCTCGGCGGACCACAGCCACCTTGGGAGCTGTCCTGGCATTTCAGGCAGGGAAACTGAGGCACGGGGGCCATGGTTTGCTCAAGACCAGCCACATTCCTTCTTCCTCTCTCTCCTCACACGATATCCTACGTGCGGGCTCCGGAGCCGAGGGATGCTGCAAGCTGGCACACGCTGCAGCGGGTAATCCCCGCCGCTACGGCTGTTGCGGTTGGGTCCAAAACGTGTGTTCCTTTTTCTGATTTAATTCAATTTTTTTTGGGGGGTGCCCCAAAGAGGTGATCCTAAAGGGGTCATATCCTGCTCCAGGGTCACAGCCCACCTCTGGCAACCCCTTCCCACAGGGAGCCCCCTGCCCCACTACAGCATCCCGGGGGTCACATCCTGCCCTGGTCCCCCATGGGGCTGAGCCTTTGGCCAATCCCACCCTGCCAGCTGTGTTCCTGGCCAATCCTCTGCTGCCACATCGCTCTGCCCCCAGCCAATCCTATGCTGCCACCTAGCTTTCTTTCCAGCCAATCCTGTGCAACCATCCTGTCTTCCCAGCCAATCCTGTGCAGCCCCATCCCAGGGTATATAAACCTAGGTGGTCCATTCTGGGGGGAAAAATGGTGGTTTTGGGTCAGAGGGGGCGCCCCAAAACCACCCCTACATGAGCTGTGGGGCTGTCTGCACCCCACAGGACCTCTCCCCTCCATCCCTGCCTGACACAGCCCCAACACCACTGAGCTCGTTAAGGCCTGGTGCTAATTACCCGTTGGAGCCATGCGAGCACCAGGGTCTCTCATTAACCCCTGCCCAACATGCCTTCTCTGCCAACACGTCCCACAAAGCCACAATTAACACAAAGCTTGTTTATGTGCCAAGCTCCAGGTAACGAGCTCCTCAGGCACGAGCTGGCATCCCATTTTTTATTCCATTTTATAATCCCCCCCCCTCCCTTTTCTTCTCCTCCCCAGTTCCTTTGCTTGTTTATTTATTGGCCTTTTATTGCAACGGATATTTGCATGGAAACTGTTTCCTGCTGTTCCCTTCCCACTCCCAGCCATCATCCTCGGGTCGGGATATTGCGGTTTCCACGGCAACGCGTTGAGATGCCACAGAGGGACCGCGCTGCCTTCAGGTGGGGAGTTGGGCAGATGGAGCTGGCGAGGAACAAAGACAGGGCGAGGGGGGGAAGACCCCCTCCACATCCCCCTTTTTGTGGTGTCATGGTGGTCCAGGGCAGAGGAGAAGGGAGAGGGAAGCAACATGAGGATGAGTTGTTGGGCTGAAGGTGCCCAAATGGGCTCAGCTCCCCTTAAAAAAAGGGCTGGGGTTGATGGTGAGCAACCCATTTGGGGGATTTTTTTATAGGAACGGCATAATTCCCAGGTCCCAGGTCCTATCATCCATGCCCTAATGAGCTCCTTGGCTTTGCTGCCTTGGTGCTACCCTCCATGAGCTGCAGGCTTGGACCCTGCACATGCCATTACCCTATAGCACCTCCTGTGCCATAATGTGTTTGCACCCAAAACAAACTCTACGGGGAACGATGCACGTGATGGTTTTCCACCCGCATCCCATTTCACCCAGACAGGTTCATGCATCTTCAGGAAAAACCCTTCGTATCTCCACCTGAGGGCTCCAGGAGGTGTAACACCACTTCTCCATAGGCAGCTTGCTTGGATTGTCCCCCCAGCCCTGTAAAATCCCATTTTCCTCCAGATTTGCCCCATTTCTCACTAAGGCTACCAGCCAGTGCCGTGCTTCCCCTCCCTGACTGCAGGTGGGGATGTCTGGAAATGGTTAATCCTGAGAACGTGGACAGGGTTTCTGGTGAGGTGGGAAAGGGACGGGCTAAGTCCATAGAACCCGAGCAGACGGAGCGCTGTACCTCGGTGTGGCCTCCTCGGTGGAGACCGGGCTCCCCTGCATCCTCCCTGGCCATCCTGGTGGCTGCAGCATCGCCAGGTGTTCAGTGTCCTTGTGGGACCCTTGATGTGGTGCCACAGGGTCAATTTGTCCCTCTGATGTGGGAGAGGACGAGATGCGAGGTGTCTTGGTGAGGTCTGCTTGCTTGGCCTCCCTTGACACTTCACAGAGACACTCCTCTTGGGTCCCAAAACCTCGATGTGCTGATTTCAAGGGGACACCGTGAAGTTCCCGTCTCCCTTTTCAGCATAAAAATTGCCCTGTAAAGAGCAGGATGGGCTGCATCAGATAGAGACCCAACACCTCATTTTTCCCAAATTTCATGCACTTGGAGAGAGCAGAGGAGACCCCGAGGGCTCCTCGCCCCCTAGCAGGGGTGCAGCATGCATGGGCTGCTGGCGGCCCCGCAAGGCAGGAGGCTTTAGGACATCTCCAGTCACCAGATGGGTTGGCAGTGGTGAAATCCAAACCAGGCACGAGCAAATGCTCCCTCCAGACCTTCCCCAAGTGGATGCCGAAGCCAGCAGAGAACCCTAGGTGATTGCAGGTGTCGCTCCTGCGCCACGAGCCTGTGTGCTGGCTGTGTCTCAGCTCATTTTCAGATCACATTTTGAGCAAAGCTTTCCCTTTGCCAGGACCAGCCCTTGGTACCTCTGTGCTGTCCTTTGTTATGTTTTTATTTTTATTCCTTCACCAGTCTATAAAATGGCAGTAATAGGTGCTGCAAATCAAGGGCGTCTGGATGCTGAGCGTGCTGCTGCTCGCCGATGGGCTCTTTGTGACCCTGGTGCAGCAATGCTGATTTTTTATTTATTTATTTATTTATTTATTTTCACTGGAAAGAACTTGAAAAAAGTAATTTATGTGGAAAACTGCACCATGACTTCCTGCAACAAAGGATGGAGCTATTACTGAAAAAGAAAAAAAAAAAAAAAAAGAAAAAGAAAAAGAAAAAAACACAAAATCACAAACATACAAACAAAAACACCCAAAGACAACAACAACAACAAAAAAGCACACACACACACAAAAAAAAAGCACAAAAAAAAACCAAAAAAACAAACAAACAAACAAAAAAAAACACACCATAAAACCACTGAAAACCTGCTGACTGCAACCAGGATACATCTCTGCAGTATATTACTGCTTATTGGAATACTCCCTGCATCCACTTTACCATATGTTTGTCCTCCCTCATTTTCAGTTGTGCTGCTTTGTTAAATTACACGTTTCAAACCAACTAAAGGAGGAATGAGGAGGGGGAGAGGCTGGAAACACACCAGGGGCTTTTCCTTTTTGCAGAACCCTCTTGACAAACGAGGCATGGTGCTATGCGGGCGGCCAGACCCGACTCGAGTTTTCTTTCCAATTAGGTTTCGAAGGGAAAAGACCTGAGCACGGCGCATGCATCTTCCATTTTTGATTCCCCGTGTAAGTCACAGTGGAACAATCGGCCGCTCTGTTCATGCTACTCTCTATTCATACGGTAATTAGGAAGCTAGGAATGACAGCCCGTTTAATGACGGCTGTAATATGTACCTGCATCTCGCACAACAGCTGGTGCACTGGAGAAAATGCAGCCATGTTTCTTTGAGATGGGCTAATAGGAAAATCTTGAGCTAACAAGGAAATAAATCTCCCCAAGGCTAAACTTCGCAGAAAATGGTTTCGTGTGCAGAGAAAGGAATTTTAAACGAGTTGGGCCAAATCCGTCCCGGCTGGAGCTGAAGCGGCGATGCTGCGGGTACCTTCATCCTGCTGCGGGCTCAGGACCTGTGCCCCATTGGCGCTGGCCATTTCTGCAGGTGTAAATCAGGGCCGACGTGTCCCGAGCTGTGGGGTTTGCATCAGGCTGTAAAAGGTGTCCTGTGCCGAGGGCAGGTGATGAACCCCCCTGTTTATTGCAGGAGATGAAGCATCAGAGGGGCTGAAGGTGCCAATGGCACATTGTGTTGGCTCTGGGCTCCAGTTTTCCAGGTTCCTGGAGGCAAAGGAGCCATGGATGGGGTGAAGGCTGGAAAAGAGACCTTCCTGTGACCCCAGGTCACATGAGAACCTTTTGGAGAAAGAGCTGCAGGAAAATCAGTGCAATCTCTGGGTCACCATGCTCACTGTCTTCATGTGCTTCAAATCTAATTTCCAATGGGATGTGATCTCCTGGGGGCATCTTCCCAAGGAGCAGCCACCTGCCCAGTGTCTCCTTTCCTTTCCAGATCCCTCCAACACCAAAGTTCTTCTTTGTTCCAAATGACCCACCAGACCTGGTTGCCCTCATCTTTTCCTTGTTTCTCCTTGGGTGCTGGCAGTGGGAAGAAAGAAGAGAAGAAGCTGAGATGTCCCAGCTTCCAGCAATCACCACAAAGCCCTTTTCACGCCATTTGGCCTCGAGAGCAGGGCAGGTTGCACCATGCGCAAAGACATCCCCATGCAAAGCATCCCCTCCAAGGCAGAACACCCCAAATTGCACCCATCAGCCAGACCTTTAGGTGACCAACTCCGGAGCAAGCTGAGCCTGCAAAAGCTGCTTGTCCACCGCGTGGTCTGCAGCCAGGGCCGGGGGCAGGATGGGACCCGCTCTGCCATGAATTACAGCTGAGGACGTGCAGTGCTTCTCGCCGATGATTTGCAGCGCAGCCCAGCCCTGCTCGCTGCGTGCCTCCTCCAAATGGATCCGTCTGAACCGGCTCAAGTTCTCCCCAGCACTAATTGATTTCTGCTTCCCGCCGGCTCCTTTCCAGCCCCCCGCCAGTCCCCAGCCCTCGGGAACCAGCAGACAAAGCCCCAGGCTCTCAGTTTCCTGTAGTCAACCTCCAACCATCTGATCAAGTGTCTAAAAATCTGCAGATTCCTCATTTTTTTTTTCCCTTCCCCTTTCTCAGGCATCCCGGGGGAAGTTCCCAGACCCCGTTCCTCATCGCTTCCAGCCATCTGCTCCGACCCACGGCGAGAAAAGTCGCCCTTCCTCCCCACCTCCCCTTCAAGACCGTGCTAATCCATCCCGCTTGGGTCGCACATGACTTTTGCAAGGGACGTGGGAAACGGCTCCTCGGCAGGAGAAGACCTCAAAGGCAAGAGGAGAAAGCGGAGAGCTTTCCCATGGGCAGAGCGCAGCATCTCGGGGGGGCAGCCCCCGGCCGTTATCAGCCCGTAAAGAGGAATCCTGCAAACAACCCCTCGGTGCCCTTCCTTGCTGTCCCTCCTCGGGCTGTAATTTCAGTGCTCCGAGGGGGTGCGTGGCCCTTCCCGGAACCACCGGCGCTCCGCACGCTGTGAATAATATCCCGCTTTTTCCATCTGGGGCGAGATTTACGAGCCGGCAGCTCCGTTCAGATCTAGGTCTGATTTCGACGGTCGATGCTGGAATGTGATATTTTCCTAAATGTCCCTGTAGTGCCATGAAATCCAGTTATAAAGAAAACAAGGACATGTTTTAACAATAAAACCAATGTGCATGATCTAATTAAATGGCATAATAAAATTAGGAAATAAATGCACAAAGCATGAAAACCTGTTCCTTGAAAAGTGAATCAAATTGGCTACTAAAATGAGCATTTATTCCTCGTGAAGGAAGCCCGGGGATCCTGCCCTCCTCCTCCAGGAAGGGCTCCGTGAGCTGACTCCAGGTTTTGGGAAGGTTTGGCCACTGAGGGTTGTTTTTCTCTGAGAGCTGGACTGAGCCGGAGGCAGCCAGGAGGGGGAAAAGGAAAGAAATGTTTGCTAACGGATGCATTTCCCTGCTGGAAAACCCATCCCCTGCACAAGGTTAATAAATACTTCGCAAAGGAGCCCAAAGTGCCAAATCAGATGGAGGTTGGGGTTTGCTGGTGGGGTTAATAGAAGCAAGGCAGAGAGCAAAGCTGGTTGGGAGATAATGACTGCCCTGCAGAGCTGCTGTTGGCACAAAAAAAGGAGCAAATTTGCAGACAGATCAGTTACCCAACACCCTTAAGCTCCTCTGAAGTGCTAACAATATTAATCTCTTCTTATCCATGAGCTTCCCTGTGTCCGCCAACAAAAGCTTTGTGAGGTGGATCAGGCAAAACTGAGGCAGGGAGTGCAGAGCCCTACCAAGAGCATGGAAGATTATTATTATTTTTTAAAAATTTTTCTTTCTTTTTTCTTTTTTTAAATTATTATTATTTTTTTTTTTGCAAAACTTTGCAAATGGAGCCTGGAGTTTGCAAACAACGGCGCTGCAAAGTGGGGAGCTCCAAAGTTTGCAATTAGCCACGCCATGGCATGTGGTCCGGGGTGGGTGAGCACAAACAGTTCTGGGGGTGCTGAGCCCGCCCGGGGGTGCCCAACTCTTCCCCCTGCTCTTCTGGTGATGCCTCGTGACACCAGCAGAAAATTCCCTTTTCCTCTTCTGCTTGGCACCGCCGTCAATCCTTCATCGGGGCCATCTATCAATTAGCTTGGCGCGCTCTCCCTCGCAACTGTCTGTGTCATCTTGCATACCCCCATGGTGTTAAATAATTAAACCGTAGCACGTTGTAAAAGAGAAAAAATAGCGATCTGTCTTACAGCTGCGGAATAAAATCATTTGGCACCGATGCCGAGATCAGATATCTTTCTGGCAGGCGACGGTGCCTGTGTTCTGAGCCAAAGCTGTGCATGGGTTGGGGCTGGCGGGATTTCGGCTGACCCCGATGCCGGATTTTGTGATTTTGCCTCCCCCGTAAGAAGAAAAAGCTCCCCAGGTCTGCCTCGGAGGCGGTGGGCTGGCCAGGCAAGGAAAAAACCCGATTCAAAAATAATTATTGCCCAACATCAGGCGGTACCGTGAACTCGTAACTCAGCGTGGGAACGCGGAGCGGTTTGGGTTATTGCTTTAATCAGCATTGCGGGGCGTCGATAAGGACGCGGGGTCTTATTTATTGCGGAGGTGCTGTGCTGGATCCTGCAAACCTCCCAGCAGGGATGGACCCGTGTCCCCCTAAGCACCTCCGAGCCTGCAGGAGATGCATGGCCACATCCAAACGTCATCAGGGCTGGAGCAAAGGGACACAAAATGGGTAAAAATCCTCAGACTTTGGGGTTTTTGGTTTTGCCTGGCAGTTTTACATGCTAAAGAAACTTTCTGATTTATTCTTGGCCCCCATTTTTCACGCTTAAGGGCATGACACACATTATCATTCACCACCTTCGTTTACATGTAGCAAACATAGGTCAATTTATTTCTAAATCCCCTTTTTTATGGCTCTATTGAACTATTTGCCACATTATTTATACGTTAATGCGATGAATCCCTCTGGATATCACACTGTCTAATAAATAACGCGACAAATCATTAAGCAGGGTGATAAAATCAAGCCATTTAAAAATACATCAACCTGTGTTGCTTTCGTGTAAAATAAGCTCCAGGGGCCCATCAGAGAGAGAAGAGGAAGGAGACACACACACACTCACACAGACATGCGCACACGCACGGAAAAAAAAAAAAAGGTAAAACACCTCCTTTTATCGAATGGCCTGGAAAACGAAGAGCTGCTTGTTTGGGGCTTGGTACTTTTTTTGTTTGGTTCTTTGCTTTTTTTCAGGCTGGGACAGGAAAGCTGGGCTGCAAAGGGGAATTTGGGGACAATTTGGGAAGGAGGAGTGGGTGGGTGGACTCGAGGCACTTTGCGGGACCCGAATTGTGCAAAACTCACCCCAAAACCCCGACGGCGGCCGGCGCCTCCCCAGCCTCTCACACCGGTTGGGCGTGCACGCCCGACCTGCTGCAGCATGCCAAGGCGTCGGCGCCGCCAGCCCCGGGGCGAGGAGCGGAGCCGAGGACCCGCAGCACCCGCGCGGGACTTTCCCCGGCCGCAGGGTTCCAGTCCCGGAGCGTGCAAGGGGGGCATGGAAGGAGAGGCGGCGTCATGCTCGCCACCTCCTCAATAGGCTGCAAGGTGGATTGGGTAGGGGTGCTTTTGCTGCCACATCCCTGATAGCACCCAAAATCCATCTGAGGATAAGGGAGGTGACCAGGGCCACCAAGAGGGCACCGTTGGAGGAGCAGAAGCATCCCTCCTTCCCCTCCCCTTGCCTTCATCACCCACCTCTTGATGGCACCACAGAGGGGTTTGCAGGCTTCAAGGCTTCATCCTTCCCATCCATCAGATCCACTGCTTCGTTTGGATCCCCAATTGACTCCATTTGGATCCTAAATCAGCTCCCTCTGGATCCCAAATCCTCTCTTTTTGGATCCCAAATTGGCTCTGTTTGGTTCCCAAAATCAGTTCCCTTTGGATCCCAAACCAACTCCCTTTGGAACCCAAGTAATCTTCCCTTGGAACCCAACTCAGCTCCCTTTGGATCCCAAATCAGCTCCCTTTGGATCCCCAAGCCATCTCACCCAAGCCAAGCGTGAAAACCCGCATAACTTGCCTGCTCACTGCTCCAGAGCCATCACTTGCCTCTGGCACTTACAAATGATGTAATCCACTTTATTTGTGTGACAACAAAACGGTTATTATAGTAATAAGTATAATTAGCACAAGACAATTACCATAATAATACATTTCCCTTGTTCCAGAGGTACTTTTAAAAAACAGGTTTATTTAAGATTTTGAAGAAATAAATAAAAATTGCTCAGCGAGGTGCAGCAATAAAGTATTTTGTTGTGCTGATGCATGGGGAACAAAAAAGCAGCTTCTGCCCGAGGCAAGCGTGGCCTTGAAGGTCATCGGCTTCCTCTTTGCCCAGGCCTCAGAAAACCTTCTTCCATCCCAAAGGTCTTCTCCAGGGAGGTGATGCAAATGGGAAATGTGTGAGGAGTGCTGGAAGGGGCACGGCAGCTTCATCTTCGTATGAATGGGGGATGCCCCAGGACCCACCAAGTGCAGGCGCGGGACCTCCAGATGATGCTGGTTTGGTGGCCACCAAATTGGACTTGCCCTGAAAACCCATTCAGGCCTCGATTTGTCACTTTGGAAGATGGATCTACAAGGGATGGAGCTGGAGGAGCCACCAGCTGCAGGCAGGACTGTCAGTGGGATGATGACATCAGATACAAACCAGCTTTTTTGTCATTAAATCACACCCTTCGCATCCCCCTCGGAGCTGGGAAGCTTGGGTTGGGAGGTGCTTCAGGGATGGGAGTTGAGCGTCACGCGAAGGGCTCGTCCACTCTACCAGGGTCTTCAAGCAGCATTTAAACCCACAGAGGTTAAAAATAGTCCCAGGGTGTCCAGGCACAGAGAGGATGCACTGCCATCCAGCTTCAGTGGGGATAAGAATGTTGCTCACCTTTGTTGGACCTCGTGTCCCCGCACTGAATTGAACAGGAGATGGAGAAATTGTCAGAGTGGCTTGGTCCCCTGCTCTCCCATCCCCAAATCCTCCCGTGTTCAGTTACCCATATCATAGTGCTTCTTCCCACTGTGGATTCTCCAGGGGCTTGTAGAATTTGTCTTCAACTGAGCATTTTCTGTTGGTGGGAGAGGTCACGTCCATGGAGATGGGGCATTTTCTCACCCCAAATAAATGGCAAAAAAGCAGCGCTGTGGGTGCAGCAGAGCTGGGTGACAAGGATGACAACCAGCAAGCCTCTTGCCACTGTTCCTCCCCGGTGCTGCGTGGACACATGAGCAGCATCTCCCCATCCACCGAGCTCAAAAAACAGCTCAAAAACAGTTCTGATCCCAGCCAGTTTCCCAGTTTCACTGCTTCTGCCTTTTGCCCTTGGGTCAGTCAATATTTCATTGCAGGATGCCTCTTCCAGATCATCAGTCCATCATCTGGGGCAGGATCTGGGGACTTGGGGTGGAGGCAGCTGTGTTGGAGATGCCTGGCGTTAACTTGCTGCCGTCCCTAGGGCTGAATTACATTTTTGTTCATCTCCTGGCCAAAAAGGACCAGGTTTCCACCCAGCAGTAGCCACCAGTAGAGAAAAACAGCACTTTTATTTGTCTGCTGAATTCTGAGCTGCTGGCATTTTTGAATTTATCCCCTCTGCTTGCCCCAGGGGTGGGGTCTGCAGGATGTCACCTCTTGCTCCTCTCCTTTCCATGAACTCTGATGTGGGGACATTTTCTCCTCCTGCCTTTGAAGCCCTTGGTGTCACCCATCTGCCCCCTCTCTGACCGCGCAGGCAGCCCTGAGCATAAGCACAAGCCTGGCCTTGGTATTTTTAAAAGATGCTTTGAAAATTCACTTTAGGACTATTATTCCCGCAGCCTTATTATTTTCAGATGCAAAGAGCGCGCCGTTTGGCAGCCGGCAGCCGGAGTTAATACAATGCAAATGCGGCGGATCCACCGCAGCTGAACTCCTTACGTCCTGGAGTGCGGCTGCGCCCTTGATTTCTCAACAACGGGTCTTTGGAAAGACACCAGAACATCTTCTGCAAAGGATTTGCTCCTCTCAAGTCTGGTTCATCCGAAAGTTTATTAGTGGAGAGGGGGTAATGAAAATAACGTGAGCTGGCATCGTAAACACGCACACTCAGCCGAAGGAGCCGAATGCAGTTTGGAACAAGCCGTGTAAGCACCACAGTATCGTATTCCTTCCATCCTCCCAGCCAGCCAAATGCCAATAATTAGCCATAAATAATACCTAGGCTCCTCACAGCAGGTTAATCCACTATAAACATGAACTGAGCTGGAGAAATAACCCTGGGATGGAAAACAGCCTGGTAGCCAAGTGAGAAGTTTTGTGCAGACAGAGCCACTGCCAGATTTGGAGTCGCTGAATCCGAGCAGCTCCTTGGCTCGCCCTGTGGCTGCTTGGCCACCAAGAGCATCCCTGCCTTGACGGGAGGTCGGGTTTGCTCCGAGGCTGTGGTCCTTCCTCGAAATCCCAGCAGGATCCTGGAGTGGTTGGCTGCGCCCGTGATGTCCATGCTGGTGGGGACTGGAGAGCCCAAGCTGCCTCCAGATGGGCCAAATCTTGGACCATCCATGAGGTTTCACCTGCTGTCAGCCCCCATTTCAACCTGCGATCAATCTCAGGAGGCATTGAGGTGTTTATTTAATCTACAGCCCCCCCAAATTATCCATTGGCAGGGAAGGGAGATGTGACCCAGCCAAAATTCACCTTTCCTCCTGGCTCCATGGTGAGCTCCCAGTGATTATGATGACGATGATGCCCAGCAGATGGGTCGTGGCCAGGGGGGGTGGATGTGCCACCGAGGTGCTGAGATGGAAATGTGCCCATTCCCCAGCCCGGCCCCTCACCTCCCACCGTCTGGGCAGGCTGGGACCACGTCACCCGGGGGGCCAGGTCACGCTCCACTCCCCTCCGCAGGAGCTGCCAAAACTTGAGCTAAATACAGGACTGTTAAGTCAGGCAAATTCCCATCCAGGACCTCTCAGCTGCTATTTATAAAAGCTGCAGCTTTCATTCGAGCCGAGCGGGAGAGCGAGGAGGGCTCACACAAGCTGGGAGAGGCGAAGCGGAGCAGCGTGTCTGGTTTGAAGACAGCACCATGTCCATAACATTGTGCAGATGTTTAACTAAAGCAATTTAGTCACCAGTCGCTTTCATTTTCCTAATGTGTTTTTTTTTTTTAAATATATATATATGTAATTTTTTCTCCCATATGTTTGAAACACTTCCCCCCCCTTTCTTTCTAAGCTGCAACCCTGCCATGCCCTCATCCTCCTCACAGGGACAAACCCAGACCTCATTGGGGAACCTTCCCCTCCATTTGCCAGAATGGGTCTGCAGGGTGGGAAGGAGCGAGGACCCCAAACCCCCATCTCTCATCAGTGCCTCAGAAACACAACCCCTCCCAAGGTCCCTTGTAGCCATTTTTCTCCACCCCAGTCCCTCCAGTATGGGTGGGAGCCCCAGACTGGACAGACTGGGAGAGGCATTTGGGAGCCAGTGATCAGCTTTGATTTTTTTAAGAGAAAAAGCCAAGATCTGTCCTGCTTGGGGGTTGCTCGGATGGCTTAATCCAAAACAAAGACAGAAATCCATAGCAAAAAACCCCTGAGAAGGAGATTGAGGGCGGAAACACGCTGTCAGTGGCCCCATCACTTGAATCAAGTGGTTCCCCATGGCCAATGGAGGGATGTGGGGCCAGAGATTGGGACAGGAGAGTTAATGCTTTGCATGGGACCAGATGAACTGCCCCCAAGCAAAACCACCACTTTTAGGGGTGGGAAAGGTCTGGGGCCACCCCTTTCCGAAAAAATAAATGGTGTCAGCCCACTGTGAGCAGGACAAGGAGGCGAAGAAAGGGCAGCTTCTGTCCCGGCATAATTCCTCCTTGTCACTCGCCGCAAGGAGCCGCATTCCAGCGTCACCAGCCCAGGCCAACTTTCCAAAAATATCACTTTCAAGAGGAGTTATGGTTTTCAGCTTCCTCTCTTGGGGGCAAATTTTTTCCCTACCCCCATTGCTCTGTAGCAGCATCCCTCCCCGCCAGCTCAAACGTAGCCCGTGATGTTCTGCCCCAGATCTCCCTGTCTGCAGCCAAGAAACAGCAAAGCATGGACCCTTTCCAGCTCCCATGAATGGGATGTTTGGAAACCAGTTCCAAATTTTTTTAAGGGATTCTTAAAGAACAGAAGGGAGGCAAGAGGTTGCATTTTTTTTCTTTTTTTTTTTCCTTTTTTTTTTTTTTTTTTTCTTTTTTCTTTTTTTTAAGAGACACCTCCAACATCATTGATTTTAAAAGCAGAATAAGGGAAAAGGTGAAGGGGAGAAAATGGCTATTTATGCAATTGTTCTCTGAACGTGTCTGTGTCACCTAATAGCTTTGAACCTGGAGGCCAATACCAACTGGATTAGGCAGTGATACTCGGATCTGCCAAATTTCATGGAAACCAGCAGAGGAGAGTAGAAGGAGCCTGAAAGGAGGACCCTCAACCCTTTGTAGACGTCAGAGAACCTGCAAAGCCATTAATTCTCCATGGTCACTTACCATGAACCCAACAAACCACACCTGCCCTTCGGGGACCTCGTTCTACTCAGGGTGGATTTTTCTCATGGCTGAGCTTCAGGGAGAATCCCCTTGCCCAATCTCCTCCAGATTAGCCCCAAATCGCGGCTCTCTTGCATAAACCGCATACCTCGAGGATGACACCACCGCCAATTAGGGATCATGTGTTCGCAATTAAGCATGTTGGTATTGTTGCGAAATAAAATAAAACTAAAATATCAAGTGGAGCCCATTATATCGGCTAATTGGCTGACGGCATGGAGAGGGTGTTAAAATGGGTCTTTTAACTGTGCGTTAATCTCCCTGAAGACAAACTGTTTGTTTTCACGTTTTTATGACTCTTCCTCCCACACACATTGTATATTTTGACCCAGATGATGGACAGAGTTATGGGAGAGAACTGTAAAAAGTAATTACAAATTATGAAAAACATATATAGCCTTTTCAGCCTGGTGGATGAGGCAGTGTGGCCGGTGTCTTGCAAAGATTTAATGCTCCTGGGCTTTATTATCTCTATCTAACCATCCATCCTTATAAAGCGATCACGGTACAGTATGCTACTGTAATAGCCCCAAACAACCCAGCCTGCGGCAGCGATAAGGCAGCCTGCACCCAGCCAGCTCTCGAGCATCGTTTTATCATCTAAGCCACGCGAGACGGCTGGTCCTCCAAGGTCGGGGCGTTTGGGGTGAGACCAAACCCCATCAATCCCTCTGACGTTAACGAGGAGGAGAGGTGGGCACTTGGTGTTTGGCCGAGGGTGCGGGGACGGGCTCTGCGCCGTGCTGTGGTTCCACCCTGGATGGATGCAACCCTGTGGGGTTCCCAGGCCACCAGGAGACAGCCTGGCTGCTGAATCTCCAGTTGTGGCTTGTGGCCATCAAGCTGAGTCGATGCCACAGTTGTGTAGGAGCCAGGAAGAGCAGCTGTGGTAGCCCAAAGGCCACCAGAGGTGCATGGTGCGACACGTGTGTGCGGTGACCACGAGCCCTGGCAAGTCCTGGACCCACCGCGCGTGCACCACGTACGTCTTTGGTGGCCGTAGGGGTTCACCAGAGCCATCCAGAAACCACAGCTCAACCTCCAGAGCCTGCCTGGGCCACGCTTATAGGAAAAAATGATTTTTTTAAAAAAAGGCAGATGGGGAAACCCATCGGTGGGGTAGCCCAGGGTGGGAGACGCTCAGCAGCGGTCAGGATGAAGCTTCTGACTTGCACCCACTCCCCCTGCGGTCGGCTGCTGCTGGAGAGCCAGCGAGGCCGGATGCTGGCAAGGAGCTGCGAACAAAATGAAAAACATCAGGTTGGAGAGGCTCCAGCTCCTCGACGAGGCGACTACTCACACACCACTGTGCCAGATGAGCCCCGGCCAAGAGGCGATGGCCAGCTCCCTGCGGGGACACCGCTCAGCGCTGGCCCCAGCCGTGGCCGTGGGTGGGAAGGGGGGGCTGTGAAAACACCTCTGAGCTCAGGATTTTATGATTTGCTTCCAAAAAGATCCTCCAGGAGGAGGTCTGGTGATGGGCAGCAGGGCACAATAAGGTGCAGGTGACTTGAAAAGTCTCCCAAAATGTTGGGAGTCTCGGCCAATTCAAGGTCAATGGTGAGGTTTGCTCTGGACTGGAGACACGAGGACATTGTCTAAGGCTGAGATGGATTGGCTGGGTCTCACCTCATTGATTCTCAACTCTGTTGTCTAGGCCAAGAGCATCCTCTAGCTCAGCCCACTGTGATGATGTTGAAGTCAGGCCAGAGGAAACACCACGAAGGTCCTCGTGCTCTCAGTTGGCCCCAACCCAACCCCTGATGCTTGCACGGGGAGGGTGGAAGCCCTGGGACAGGTGGACAAACTCCATTTTTGGCATCTCCATCCCCGAGGTCTTCAAGTCCTGGCCGTCTCCATCAGTCCAAGGGTGGCTGAGATTCCTCCAGGCTCCCTTCCAATACTGCTGGTGCCTGCAATCTCAGCTGAGTCTGATCCCATTTTGATACACCAAAGGGGCTCCACAAGACCCCACTTTGGTCCCCCAGGTGGCATGGAGGCACCAGAGGTCCCTTTACACCTTCTGCTATGCCGTGTTGGCTTTCAAACCCAACCACAGTGAGACCATCCATGGTCTCTTCTCAGTACTCAGAAATGCTCTGGAAAATCTTAACTCGCCATCTCTCCTCCAGATTGCACCCATTTAATTCACCGTGTGATTTTGCTATTGATTTACAACACCCAGGCCCTGGATCTGGGTATTTTCAAATTGATTCAAACCTGCTTTCTATTGATTTAGCTTAAGTCGGTAGACGATCACTTTATGTTAGGCAGCCATAAGGTGCTTTTAAATCAACCCATCTGGACAATGCAGCTCTGGCACTGGCAGCTTAATAGGGAGGTATTCCCGTAAAGTGCTGGTCGTCTGGATGCCAGCGTCTACACCATCACTGAGGCTCGAAGTGAATGTAACAGAGTTTTTTTCTGTTGTTTGTTTTGGTTGTTATTTTGAGGCAAAAGTGGGGTTTGCAGGCAGAGTTTTCAAGGAGGAAGGAATTCTAGCGGCCTTTTGAGTTTAAGGGAGTGAAACTCAGGTCCAGTTGAAGCTCCATTGTTTTGGGATGGGTTGGATGCAGCCAAACCACCATGGTCATGCCTGAGCAGAGAGCTCTCCCCAAAACATCAGCCTGCATTTGGAGGGATGTCCCCACTGGTAAAACCCACAGGGCCAGGAGGGAAACTGAGGCACGAGAGCCCACATCCACTTGCATCAAGGACAGCCGCAATCTTTTGCAAATGCCACCAAAGGAGATTCAGAAGGGTTACACCACTGTCCATGAGCATGCATAGGATGCTGTGGTGGCCCAGGTCACCGACTCCCCTCCTGCAACTTCCCCGTGGCTGGAAAAACCTCACGAAATCGTCTTCATTGTGCAGGCTTTATTGCACTATAAAAAGGTGTGGACCTTCCAGTCCAGCCTGGCGAAGGAGGGAGAAAAAGATAAATAACACACCTCCATAAATCACGCCGAGAGTAATGGAGAGAGCTGAAGATAAAGCAAATAAGGGCACGTGCAGGAGCAGCTGCGCCGTGGCAGAGCTGCCGTGTCCTTCAGGGAAGGATGCAGGAGGCTGATGGTGATGGGATGGTGCTGGCAATGGGATGGTGCTGGTGATGGGATGGTGCTGGAAATTGGATGGTGTTGGTTCTGGTGATGAGATGGAGCTGGTGATGGGATGTCGTGGGCAATGGGATGCCATTCGTGTTGGGACGCTGTTGATGATGGGATGCAGCTGGTGATGGGATGCCTTCATGGATGGGATGGCAATGGGTGATCACTAACTTCTCCATGCCTCAGTTTCCCTTCCCAGCCTCCATCTTTATTGGATGTTCCTGGGGTTCTCCCTTTTTCTCCAAGGCTGCATCCTCGCCCCCACGGCACCAGCCCCATCATTCCCATCCCAAAGCTGAGGACAGGATCCAGGCACCCAGCTCCATCACCCTGCATCCCTCAGTCAACAACCAGATCTCGAACATCCTCTGGCTCCTTCAAAGTGCTGGATCCAGCTCCCGGAGCAAATCCTCGGTATCCTGGATGCTCTGACCACTGAGCTGCGCTCCCACATGCGCTGAAAGATTTATCCCTGGGTAGTTGGCTGAGTTTCTAATGAGAGCCAAGACGGATGCTCCACTCACCAGTTAATAGGCTGGGTCTTGGATTAGTCACACTAACTGGCATCAATGCACTGATTTTCTTTTTATTGCACATTATAACTCATGCCTGGGGAGGCGAGATAGGAGTCTCACGGCACTGGGAAGATACGGCTGCAGCCGCTTGTTCAAAGCTCCGCGCTGAGGACCTGCCGCTTCTGGCTGCTGCAAGCAGGTGGTGGGGAGCCAGGAGGGGTCAGTGCCCAGATCTGGGGACCCTCGTGGTCTGCGGGAGATCAGGAGAGGAAGGAGGGGGGATTAATAGAGATGTTGGGTTGGGGTCTGTGTTGCAGCATCCTCTTTTGTGTGTTTGGTGCCTTCAATGTCCTTTTTTGCCACCCCAGGAGGAAGGATGGGTGCTGCACTGCTGACAGAGCCCTCATTCCATCTCCTTCAGCTTTTCCCATTGGGTTTTGGTGTTGGGCAAGACGTTAGATAATAAAGGGTCCCTACATCATTCCCCATCCCTGAGAAACAGCAGCATCTTGGGGCTGGGACGAGCCTGGGGCAACAACTCCCACCCCAGTTCATGCACTGGGGACCTGTGCCCATTGGGTGCCCATTGCCTCACTGCAGGGGTGCTGGGCGCACCTCCAGCACCCATCCTTCTGCACGGGGCTGTGAATCCCGGCTCTACAGGGCCAGAGGAGCTGCAGCAGGAGCAGGCAGCAGCTCTGCGCTCATGATAAGCTGTTATCTCCCCATCTAGTGACCACAGCACGCATAGCAAGGCGCACGATGCTGCGAATTTTTTGGGATGCTCCCAAATTATTTAGGAGCTGCAGAAACACTGGACAGAGTGAGAGCTCCTGGAAAATACTTCCCAGAACAACCCCCCTGCGGGTGAGCTCCTGGATGCGCCAACCACGCGATGCCACCCACTCGCCGAAGCCGTGCGAAGAGTGGCCACGTCCTTGAGCGTCCCCAAGCCTGGAGCACCCCGAGGCGTCCCTGTTCCCGGTGGCCCCGAGCACGAGGCGGCTCTGACCGCAGCTGCCGCAGGGATTTTCCTCTGCTTTCCCCACTCAGCAGCTGGCCGTGATTTACAGCTCGTGCCGAAACGCCGCCACGTGGCTGCGCTCCCGTGGGCTGCCTGCCCCGCGCCCCGAAATCCCAGCGGAGGCCGAAGGGATTTGAGTTTTATTTTTGTTTTGTGCAGTTTTATTATTATTATTATTATTTCTGTCTTTACAAAGAAAAACTGAAAGAAAAAAACGCCGCTTTGCTGTGATTTCAAGGGTTGTGTTTCTCTGCAGAGGGTGCAGCCGGGCTGGAGGCAGTGGGGATGGGTTGGGGATGCACTGGTGGCATTGGCACTGTGGGTAAACCCTTATTTTAGGCTCTCCCACACCATTTTCTTCCGTTTAGAGAAAATGGGGATTGAGTCTGCATTTTTTGCTCTGCCTTCATTCAGCCAAACCCTCTTCGGTGATCCGTGATGCTTGGGCCTGGCTTCCCCATCTCCCAGCCCTTCACTGTGGCATCAGGGCACCCCCTAACACCAAGCCTTGACTCACTCCAGACAAAACATAAATCATTATTTCAGCCTCCCCTTTCCTTTTCTGTCCTAATGAGACATCTCGGGCTTTACGCGCCGGGAGCGGCCGGTGGAAGAGGCACAAAGCCGCATCCCGCGCTGGGGAAGCGCTGCCGGGGCCGGTGATTCACGAGCCTTTTCTTTTTCCAGACACTTCCATCATTTTCCTAACCCCTTTCCAAAGGCAGAACGCGGTTGATAATTGTTTTCATGTAAATTAGAGCCAATTAAACCAATACAGAGTTTACTGGAAGGCGAGACGGACTTTCCACGGAATGAAACCTGTTTGAATTTCATCACTTCATTAATTACAGGTTAATGCAGAGGCAAATGGGGCGATTGCATGGCTGCACGGTGGCCTCTCGCAGATTTATTTTCATTGGTTTTATTTATTTTTTCAATTTTTCTGAAAAAAATAAAATAAAATAAAGCAGACAGACTTCTTCAGCTTACCCTATGCATCTCCATAGGACTGGCTGCAAACCATGGGACCAGAGGCAGGATCCGACCCCGCTCGGGGCAGACAGGGAAATTTGCTCCGGGTGCAGGGGCCGTGGTGGGGGCTGCCTTTTGTCAGGAATGCGAGGTGGGGGAGATTGCTCTCTTCGGTGCCTCGCAGAGCCCCAAAGGGAGGCAGAGCCTTGCCGACACATCCGCAAAATATGCAGGGAGCAAGCCGAAACAGGCCGGGGCTGCAGGCACCGCTGCGCCCGGTGCACCCCAGCTGACTGGGAAAGGGGCCGGCATGGCTCGGCATGGAGTAAAAGGAGAAATGTCCTCTCCCTGCATCATTCCTCGAGTTTTTTCCCCTTGGCATCCACGTGAAGTTCTTGCAAATGAGGTCTTGGAGAGGGTGGCGTGGGGCGAGCTCTTTGGCTGGATGCTCCAGTGGTGCAAGAGCAAAGCCAAGATGGGGAGGCTCCAGTGGTGCAAAACCCAAACCAAGCCAGGGGTGTTTCCCTCCTGCAAAAGCAGACCTGATGGGGATGCTTCCCTCACGCAGCAGCAAAAGCAAGGTCAGCGTTTTCCTGTGGTGCAAAAACAGACTTGAGCTGCGGATGCTGCCGTGGTGCAAGAGTGAAACCAAGAGAGGGATGCTCCATACATGGAGAAGCAAAGCTGGAGACGGGAACACTTACCTGGTGCAAAAGCTGAGCTCACACTCGGAGGATCCCATGGTGGAAAAGGAAAAGGAGCTGGGGATGCTCTCCCCGTGCAAGACTAAAATGGGGATGCAAAAACAAGTGAGCACGTGGAGGCTCTCCCAGTGCAAAACCAAACCCAGCAAAGCCCAGCATCAGCCCCGTGGCCTCGCCACCCCACAGCCCCACAGAAACCCAAGCAGGGCACCAAGGATTTCCCCCGGGGCGCACAAAGGAGCCCGGCCTGCAGCACCCGCAGCACCGGCACGGCTGCAAGCTGCAACTGGCGGAGCCCAGGCAGGCTTTTGCTGCCCAGAAAACGTGCCCTGCAGAGGCAAAACCCTCCTGCAAACCTCCGGAGCTGCGTTCTCCTCCAGGCACCCTAAAAACCCCGCTCCCTCCCTGCCTGCAGCAAGTCATTTTCCTTTTGAGCAGCGAATAAAATATAATTAGTCAGGTTTTTCTGTCTTTTATTTATTTATTTATTTTCATCACAGGGGGATTTCAGCCTTTTGTGGTTTTTATTTCTGCTCTTTATTTTTTTTTCTTCTTCACCCAAAACAATCCGGTCCTGCCTCAGCTGGTGATGCTCCTCTGCAGACGAAGGAAGCTTTTGCAGGATTTGGCCCTTCGGAGAGCACCTGCGGCAGGATTTGGCCAGGGTGCAAAGCTTCATTTGCTGGAATTGCCCCCCTGGGGCTCGCTGCCTTCTGCTTGGCTTCTCTAGTGTCTAATATGAGGTTGTGCTCCAGCCCTCTGCGGGTGGCATCAGTGCTCTTTCCTGTGCTCCCAGCTGTCTCTTTTGGGAAGATTTAGAGGTGATTTTTTTTTTTTTTTTTTCTTTTCCCTGCTATTAAACACAGCCAAAAATTGGCTCAAACCAGTTTGATTTTGGTGAGGATGACCCAGAGCAGCCCTCGGGGTGATTGTGAAAAAGCATAGGGAAACTTAACCCCCCCCCCAAAAAAAAAAAAACCACAATGCTGCATGGCCTGGGAGAGGGGAGAATAGAGCCCGCAGCACCCAGGGGTGCTGGAGGAAGGAGAGGGGGAGGAATTCAGCATCATCCCTGGGTCGTGCAGGCTGCGGATCTGCAGAGACATCGCTCCCCCTGTCGATAACCGGGCTGGAAAACCGCGACTGGAGGCGGCTGCGCTGCAGCACCGCTGCCACCCCCACAGCTGCAAGCCCCCTCCCCAAATCCCCTTCGTTCTGCCTCTGCCTCATCTCGTGGATTTCTTTTTTTATTCCTCTCCTCTGCCCTCTGCCCCCCTCCCCCTCAAAAAAAATAAATCTTTTGGGGAGAGGCAGGACAATGGTGGGGGGGTTCCAGGCTGGAAAAAGCAGCGTGGGGGCTGGAGGAGGGATGTTAATTCAGCCAAGTGCCCTTTTGGGGGGGTGCAGAGCTGTTTGGGGTCCCCTTCTTGGGGGATGTGGGGCTGTTCCTCCACCCATTTGGGGTCCCCCGTTTGGGAGATACAGGGCTGCTTTGGCACCAATTTGAGGTCCCCCCCATTTTTGGAGGATGTGGGGCTCTTTATCCACCAATTTGAGGTCCCCACATTTTGGGGGACGGGGGGCTCTTCCTTTGGGGTATTCGAGCAGGTTACATTTAACAGCTTTCTGCAGGATTACTCATTTTCCCTCAGAACAACCATTTTGCTGCTTTTTAGACCCAAACAAGCCACCCTGCAGCTGCCGACCCTCCAAGTTGAGGGAAAACGGAGACATCTCTGCCACCGCCACCATGAGCCTCCACTGTCCCCCTCCCCAGTGCCACCACGGGTGTCCCTGGGGGGACATCTCTCCTGGGGGGGCATTTTCCAGCACAGCCACCTTATTCTGAGTGTCCCCCAGGTTCCCACCTGCCCTTGGATATGGTTGTCATCAGTGGCGTGTGGCAGCTGGAAGGCACCAAAAATCCCCCATCCCTGGCCCTAAAAAGGGCTCATTTCACCCCAAAAAGCACCCAAACCCATTGCTGGGTTTGAATAGCATGAAAAACTGCCCCAAATGTAAAAGGGGGCAATTATCAGCTGTTTTGGTTCACTCGTGGCTGGGGTGGTGGGAAAGGAGTGCTGAGCCCAGCCATCCCAGTGCGCGTCCAGGTTTGGCCCCAGCCTGGGTTTTGCAGTGAGTGGGGGTGGATTCGAGGTTTGCTTAACGACCTTTCCATAAAATGGGGCAAAACCAGGAATTTGGGGGAAAAATATGCCATAGAGGGAGCACTGCAGGTAGCCCAGAGCCAAGCAGATTTTCCCTTTTCCCCTGCAAAACTCAGAAACAGCAATGCAAGGAGTTCAGAATAATAATAATAATAATAAAAGAATCTCTCTCTTTTTTTTTTTTTCTCCTTTTTAATTTTATTAACATTATTTTTTTCAAAAGCAGAGGATTTTTCAAGCGGAATGCCACCAGCACGGTTTTCCTCCAGGGGCAAATAAATAAACTGAAATGAAACCTGCGGGAAGGAGCGGCGCCTGACCTTTTCAAAGACAATTAAAATCCTGACGGAAACGGCGTTTTAAGGAGAATAATCAAAGCTCCGCACCAGAAAAAAAAAAATAAAAAAAATGAAAAAACAGGATTTTTCTTTTCCCAGTGAGGTTTTTCTTTCTTTTCCCAGATGAAACTAGGGAGCGAGTGGGGCTGGTTCAGGGTGAAATAAGTGGCTTTTGGGTGTGTTTGCACCTGATGAGGATAATCAGAGGTGCTGAGAATTTCTGCAGAGCTTTTTGGAAGCGATAAGGTGGGAGGGGGAGGGGGGATTCTGCCCTTTCCCCTCGCCTTCGCATCGCTTTTATTCCCCTCTCCCTGCAGCCCTGCTTGGGTTTATCGAGCATCTCTGCGGTGCTCATTACCACCGTATCTGTTCTTTCGGACTATTTTAACTTTTTTTTATTATTATTTCATTTTATGACCCCCTTTTTTTTTTTTTTCCTTTTCCCAGGTAAAAAAAAAAAAAAAAAAAAAAAAAAAAAAAAAGCACATCCCACAGCCACTTTGCCTGGAGGGATCCGATATAAAATACAGAACAATTTGTCAGTTACAACAGGAAATAAAGATGATGGATTGGAGGGACAGAGCCAGCCTCCCACCGCAGCCCTTTCCCCTCCTCTCGGCGCGGGGAGCTCAGGCAGAGTGAAGGAAAAAGTGAAGGAAACAGGCGTTTGGGTGAATATTGGGGATTCTGGGGGCTTTGGCAGCCTGGGCAATGCAGAGGTGGTGGAGTGGGGAGTTTTAAGCAGCAACCCAAAAGCTGAGAGGCTTTCAAAGGCACTGGGGGCTGGCAGTGGCCCTTCTCGTTCCTTCCACCCATAGCAAATTGTGGATTTTGTGGCTGGAAATACCCCAGGTGCTGGAACTGGACCTGAACTCCCAGTGACATTCCCAAATGTTCCCCCCCCACCCCTCCCCCAAGGATGAAAATGGCCAAGTTTTATGGTTTTTAGCCCAAAATCAGTCTTTTGGTACTTCCAGATGAAACGCCTAGGCCCAAAAAAGAGATGGAGATTTTTTTTCTGGGGAATATTGGGGGAAAAAAAGGTTATTTTTCATTCAGTCAGGGCTACCCCAATATAAAATGGGGGAAAAGGTGTGTGTGCGTGTGTGTTAAAAACTGCTGACCACCAGTAAACACCAGTCTGGAGGAAGTGAGATTTCCCAGAGCCACTTAATTAGTCGGGATAATTGCAAGGCGATGGCTAATGAGTGGTTGGGGATGTTTGCATCCACCGGCATCCTTCAGTTGTTTTTAATCTCAGCACCTGCCTGGGACATGCTGCGGGGTCTGTCCTCTTGGCCACTGCAGGAGATGCTGGCGAGGATTTGGTGTGAGAAAATGATGTTATTTTGGGGGAAAAAATGGAGCATCCCTCCCCAGCGGAGATGGCAGTCTGCGAGGGAATGGGGAGCAATATTTTGTTCCTACTTTTGGTTTCCATCCGAGCTCCAAAAGGCTGCAGCAGCTGGGGGGCACCTGCGGGGTGAGCAGTGCCCATCCCCTGGTTTGGGTGAAAAAAAGCTAAATTTGAAGCCTTGGAGGGAAATGCCATGTGTGTGCACATGGTGCCTCTGTCACCCCTGTCAGGGTGTTTGGCTGGGATGTGGCTGTTGCTTCGTGGGCATTTTGTCCAAGCAGCTATCAGAATCTCTCTATTTTGGGGTGTTTCTAACCCAAATTGATCCCCTCAGACAACTGCACTGGGGGGATGAAGGGAACGGGGTTGGAGGTGGCGTGTGCCCTTCACCTTGGGGTCTGGGCTGCCTCCCGCTGCTATCCCAAGCCTTCAAATCAAAGCGAGCCCCCGCTCCCGCTGCTCCGTCCCCACTGCTGCCATCCCCATGTCCCCAACCCGGCCACCCCACGACCAAAGGAGCAAAATCGCCGCGGGAAGAGGAAAAAGCGGTGAAAAACAAAGCCGTCGGGGAGCGAGGCGAGGACAAAGGACCGCAGCGCCCGCGCTAAAACAAAGCCCTGACAAGAGGCAGATGTCTCCCGAGGAGCCGCCGTCCGTAAATCACCACCGTGCCGGGGCCGCTCACGCTCCCAGGGCCATGCGGTGCCAGCACTGGGGACGCCCTGGCTCGGCGTCACCCCCGGTGGCGTCACCCTGGGAGGCTGCAGCGTCACCCCCCAAACCCCCGGTGGGGTTTGTCCCCTCTCTGGCATCATCTGGGGACATGGGGGTGAGCCCTGGTCCTTGTGTCCCCGTCCGGGCTGGTCCTGGCCTCCCCGGTTGGTGCTCAGGCGGTTCAGCTCACCGACTCTGCGGGACACCAGTGGGATACTGGGACAGGGATAAAAGAACTGGGAAAAGGGGACAAATAGGGTCTGTCCTGCTGGTCCTGAGCACCCAAGGTAGGTGGAGAGAGGGAAATGGAAAGGACAGGCAGAGCAAGGACAGATGGATAAGGAAGGATGGGAAGGATAGGGAGATGGATAGGAAGGACGGACGGAGAGGAAGGACAGATGGATTGGAAGGTTAGATGGATGGGAAGGATAGATGGATGGGAAGGATATGTGGATGGATGAGAAGGATAGGTGGATGGATAGGAAGGGTAGAAAAGATGGATAAATGGGTAGGAAGGACAGACGGGTGGGCCAGATGGATGACAAGGGGAGGTGGAAAGGACAGACAGACAAAGGTCAGGTGGGCAGACGGAACAGACTGAAAAGAGAAAGGGATGGAGAGAAAAGATGGGTAGGGGGATGGATGGACAGATGGATGGATGGATGGATGGACAGGAAGGATAGACAGCAAGGAGAGGCAGACAGGCAGGAAGGACAGATGGGGAGGAGATGTGGAATGTGAGGCTGCGTGGGTAGGGACAGATGGAGAGAAAGGACAGAGAGAAAGGACGGATGGATTGAGAGACAGCACTGAGAGACAGGAAGGGCACGGGGATAAGGAGAGACGGATGGGAAGGACAGACGGATGGGAAGGACAGGTGGACGGGAAGGACGGATGGATGGGAAGGATTCCTCTCTCCTCGGGCACCTCTTGAGCATCTCCTCCTCCCCTGCACCCCTCTCCTTCTCTCCCCCTTCTCTCCCCATCCCCTCACCTCATCCCCTTGCAGCTCCCCGCCACCCTGTCCCCGTCCCCGCCACCTTGTCCCTGTCCCCATCCCCGGCTCTGCCTCGCCGGGGACGGCACTAAATAACGGCGGGGCCGCGCCGCTCTCCCACCTCCCGCATAATCACCCGGCAGCTACGCTCCTGCCTTCGCCTTTTTGATTTTCTGCTTGAATTTCAAAGGCGCCGCGCGCCCGCCTGCATACAAATTGCAGCCTTTACCCCGATATGGAGAAATGCAGATTTTTTTTTTTTTTTTTTTTGCGGTTGCCATGGAAACCTTCCCTCGGCTGCTCTTCGACTTTTCAAGGTAGACACGGCCGAGGTGGCGGCCGTTGAGCTGGAGAGTGGTCCCCAAGGCGCCCTGAAGGACTTGGGGGACATCTGGGGATGGGATGGTCCCCAGCCCACCCCGATGGGGTCCGCATCGCAGCAGGTCGCCAGAGCACGGACGCCTCCGAGCATCTCTCCCGTAGGGAAGGATGAGACTGCAGCACGGACAACACTCCCTGCCCACCACCCGTTTTGCCCATTTTCCACCCAAAATGGGTCTCCCCGGCCATTTTGCTGCTGTGCTGATGTCAGCTTTATGACCTGGCCATATTGCCCAAAGTCCCGGTGTTCAGCACCGTTACGGGGGAGCTCTGGGGATATTGGCTTTGGCACTGTGGCCCCAAAACCTCAATAACCTGCAGCCCCGATGTTATTGGGGTTTTGGGGAGCCCTTCCCGGCCCCAAAATGCAGCTCCCGACCCCAAGGCAGCTTGATGTCCCCAAACCCACCCTCGAATTTCACCCTTGGGTGGCAAAACGGGGGGAGAGGGAGGCAGCTGGGTGTCCTCCCCAGGTGCTGCACATGGGGAAACTGAGGCAGGGCAGAAGGAGGTGGCGAGGGGGGGCTGTGTTTGCTGCAGGTGCCCCCAGGACGGAGCTGGTGGCCAGATTTATCCCCCACCACGTAGGGTTGTGCCCCCCCCCCCCCTTCCCTCCTGCAGCCGCCCTGCCCTGGCGCTGATTTAATGGGCTCTAATGGGAATAAAAATGAAGCCATTTTAATGGGTTTCCTCCTCTTTTAAATATTCATTTTGCAGCGGATTTGGCGGCTCTTTTCCCCTCCTTTTGTCACCGGGGCTGGTGGAACGAATCCCATTTCCCAGCTCGCTTTGAGCACGTTCGGCTTCAGAGGCAGGGCCGGGGTGGCTGCGGGGCCGGGCACTCGCTGCTCCCCCAAAATGCTGCCCTGGGGGAGGACAAAGCCTCAGCCCTGGCTTTGGGGTACCCAGACGTGGAGCTGGGGGTGATGGCAGAAGCGGGATCCGCACGCGGCTCCACCAGCCCGGCTGCACCCCACTGCTGCAAACCTCAGCTTTCTCCCCTTTAATTTATTTTTTGCTTTTTCTCAGCGAAATCTGGGGAGGTGGAGAGAAAAGCGCAGTATTTACTGAATGTGTGTGTGTGGGGGGGGGGAATCGGCCAAAAAGCCGGCGTGGCCCATGGGGATCGGCAGGGCGAGCACAACACTTATTAGCCATCAGAGAATCCACAGCAGCCGGGCACTGGCGGGGTCGCCGCGATTTTGGAGGGGGGGTCCGGGGCTCCCACGAGGGGCGGCCACCTCGCCGCGTTCCTGTGCCAGCCCGGAGGGTGGAGCAATTGTCCCAAAAATGGGACTCGATGGGGTTTTATTGTCCCTGTCCACTCCCCCCCCCCCCCCACTCTGCCACCATTTCAGGCCCAAGGCTGCAGGGGCAGGGGCCTGGCGGTGTCACCTGTCCCGTGCCGCTTGTCCCCAGCACCCTTGGGTGCTCTAGGGGTCGCCTGTCCTGCCTTGCTTCACTGGGTGTTCTGGGTCTCATCCTGCATCGCTTCCCTGGGGGGCTCCCCTGGATTAGGGTTAGGGTTAGGGTAGGGTCCAACCCCATAACCCTCAGCCCCATCCCACCCCATCCCCTCCCATGACCCATTTTCCTACCCCACAACCCCCCACCCATCCCTCAACCCCCCACCCACCCCACAGCCCCCCACCCATCCTACAACCCCCCTCCCCATCCTACAACCCACCATCCCCTCCCATATCTCCCCTCCCATCCAACCCCATGACCCATCTCCCTACCCCACAACCCCCCAGCCACATCCCATAGCCCCCCACGCATCCCACAACCCCCCACCCACCCCATCCCATAGCCCCCCACCCATCTTACATCCCCCCCGTGCTCATCAGCCCTCATCTTCCCTACATCCCCAACCCAATGCAGGGGATGAGGCCCAGAGGGGGGGGGGGGGCAGCAGTGGGGTGAGGCTGTCGCCCCCCCCAAGCACCCCAATGGGCAGCATTACCCCAAAATCTTGGGCGGGAGGGGTCCCCATGGCCCCGCACCCCCCCTTGCTGGAGGTTTTCACTCCTGTTCTGGTGCATCACCGCGTCTAGCTCCGCAGCACCAAATTATCCATTTTAGGGTTTATTTTTGCCTCCCCCTCCCACTCCAAACCCCATTTTAGGCAGAATCTCTTAAAGAGAAGGGGGGGGGGGGGGGAAATGAAAACCTGGGGAAATGTTAAAGCCTCGTCGGCTCCCGAGACCTCCGCTGCGAGAACAAAGGAACGGCAGCAAATATGGGGAGAAAAGACGCCGGATTGATTCCAGCCCCCCCCCTCTTTTTGTCGCAGGTTCACAGCTGGGGGGGGGAGGGGGGGGCGAAGCTCCGGGCCTATAAATCACCGCTCCTCACTCAGCCCCAAACGATGCTGCCCCCCCCTCAACACCCAGCTGTGGGCACCCAAACCCCACAGCACGAGTTGGGGGGAGGGGGGGAATATTCCTAAGGGGTGTTGTTTTTTTTTTGGGGGGGGGCCTTTTAGGGCAGGATGGGGGTGCATGGGAACAGGGGGTCACAGCAAGGCTAAGGGAGCCCCCCCCCGCTCGGCTTGGCGCGCCGCGGACGACCTTTCCAGCTCTGCCTCCCCCTCCCCTCTCCCCCCGAGCTTTTTTTTTTTTTTTTTTCCCATTTTTTTTATGTTCTCCCGGTCACCGCTGCGGGGATATTATTTTCCGTAGCGTCGTGGTGCAGTGCAGAGAGCAGGCGAGGAAGAAAGAGCCGAGCCCTCGCCCCCCCCCTTCCCCACCACCTTCCGCCGCCCCCCGCGCTTCGCAGAGCGGCAGCGACAAACAGAGCCCCAAATCCTCCGATTTTCCCCCCAAAAAATAAGTGCGTTGGATGAGCACGGCCCTGCTGGGGTGAGCGTGGGGGGGGAAACGGGATTTGGGCTTGCCTGGGAGCGGAGCTGGGGTGAGCTTCGCGTGTGCCCCTCTGTGCACGCACCGGGGGGGTCCTGGGGGGAGAAGAAGGGGTCGTAAATTGTAAGGGAAGCGTGGCTGCACGGCTGCACGCGTGCACGCTCCTGTGTGTGTGTGCAAGCACGCACAGGCATGCACATGCACGCAGACAACATGGGCATGCCCACACCTGCACGCTCACCTGCCTGCTCACACGCACGCACATGCCAGCACATGCACACGCATGCGCTCGTATTCCCACTTCCATGGTGCACACACGTGCAGCTGTGCATGCACTCGTGTGTCTGTGCATGGACAAATGTGCATGCACACACTTATGCCTGTACAAACAACCATGCCTGTGTACTCACAACCAGAGCACACCCATGCCCACGCTCAGCTCTCCACAAAACACCCTGGCACTCAGGTGCACGCCTGCAGGTGCATGCCCACATGCACATTCACATGCACACAAGCATGTGTGTTTGCACACAGACACATGCAGACGTGCACATACACATCCACACGTGCATGGAGACACATGAAGACAAATGCATGCACACTCATGTAGACACTTGCAGACACCTGCACGTACATGCAAACAGGCACACACTTGCACACATGCAGACACATGAACATGCTTGCACACACATTCAGACAAATGCATGTGCTCTCGTGCAGACACGTGCCGACACATGGAGACACATGCACATGCATGCAAGCACATGCACACACCTGCACACATGCAGCCACATGAACATGCATGCACACACATGCAGACAAATGCATGCGCTCTCGTGCAGGCACATGGAGGCTCATACGTGCAGAAATGCACACTTGCACACATGCACGTGCACAAACATGCATGCAGACACATGCGCACACCCACGCATGTGCACACCCACCCACATGCATGCAGCCAAAAGCATGCATTCTCATGCAGACACATGGAGACACACACATGTCACGTGCACATACATGCAGATGCATGTGCACACTTGCACACGCATGCACACACTTGCACATAGACACACGAGCATGCACGCACACACTTGCACACGTGCTCACACACACGCATACACGTACGCACCCCCCCAGCCACATACACACCGCACACAAACACACGGCTGCACGCGAGCGCAACGTGCTCGTGCACGCACACACGTGCCCGGGCGTGCACGCACACGCACACGCGTGCCCGTGGGGCCTGGCGCAGCCCCAGCCCGGCGCCGCCGGTGACTCACCCGCTCCCAGCCGCATCGATCCCCATCAATCTCCCCCGGGGCCCCCCAGCTCCGCGCCCGCCGCTCGCTGGCCCCGCACCGGCTGCGTGGGATGCGGGGGGGGGGGGGGGGGGGCGGTCGCCACGGCAACGGTCGCCATGGAGCCCGCAGCATCCCCGCAGCATCCCCCGCCAAGCTGGACCACGGCCCCTGCTTGTACAGGGGGGGTCCTACGGGGTGTGGGGGGTCGCACGCTCACCGGGGGTTTTGCACGCTTATACGGGGGGTTGTGAATGCGGGGAGGGGAGTGGGGGGAAAGGAGTGAGGAAAGTGGGGGGGTTGGAGGGAAAAAGGGAAGGAAAGGAAGGAAAAGGGAAAGGAAATAGAAGGGAAAAGGAGGGAAAAGGGAAGGTAAAGGGAAGCAAGAAGGAAAGAAAAGGGAAAGAAAAGGGAAAGAAAAAAGAAAAGAAAAGGCAAATAAAATGGGAAGAAAAAAAAGAAAGAAAAGGAGAAGAAAAGGGAAAGAAAAAGGAAAGGAAAAGGAAGGAAAAGAGCAAGAAAATGGAAGGAAAATGGAAGGAAAGAGGAAGGAAAATAGAAAATGGAGGGAAAAGGGAAGAAAAAGGGAAGCAAAGAGGAAGCAAAAGGGAAAGAAAAGGGGAAGAAAAGCAAAAGAAAAGGGAAGGAAAAGGGAAAGAAAAGAGAAAGAAAGAGGAAAAAAAAAAAAAGGAAAGGAAAGGTAAAAGAGGGGCAACAGAATGGGAGCAGGACATTTTGCTGTGTTCTGCTGCATTTTTAGAAAAGCAAAGCACCCAAATCGCCCTTTTTTCCCCCAGCACACACATGAGCAGGGGGTGCTGGCTGGAGCCCTCGGCCACCCTGGGGGTGCTGCGATGAGCCAGCCGGGGTGCTGGGGGGTGGCTGGGGGCTCTGCCCCATTTTTGGGAGGTTTAGCACTAAATTTAGCCCCGCTTCCCTGGTGCGGCTGGGAGAAGTGAGGTTTTCTGCTCATAGCCTGGGGTCGTTGTCCCAGTATTAGCAGTTTTTAACCCCAAATTCAACCCGGCTTTCGCAGTGCTGCTGGGCACCAGGAGGGGGTCTGGGCTTGGAGCAGACCCAATTTGGGACAATTTCTCCCCAGATTTCGCCTCGGACCCCAGGGCTTTGAGGGGAGGGGCAGATCCAGCCGGGATTGGTTGGGGCAGGGTGAAGTGGCGAGGCTGGATTGGTCCAGAAACCCAACGGCCTTCCTCGGATTGGTCGGAGGGGGGTGCTGACGTCACGGGCTTCTTCAGACAACTGATGACATCACCGAGGCGAGCGATGACGTCACCTCTCCCACCCCACGGCTGCAGCCCTGGACCCGGTGCCTGCCCCAATGATGGGCTGGGGGCTGCCTTGCCCAGGTTCTCCCCAAAACTGCAAACTCGCTCGCACAGCGGAGGGCAAAAACTCCGCTGATGGCTGGGGGGATCCCCCCCAACCCCCCCCCGAACCCCCAGCCCCCCCCCGCCCCCCCCCCACCCCCCTGGCCCCCCCCCATAGCCCCAAGTCTTCCTCCAACCCTGCAGCCCCCAATGCTCTCAGCACCCCTCCAGCTCCATCCCTGCAGCAGCAGCAGGGAAAGGCTGATTCCACCCCAGTTTTGCAGCAACGTTAAAATTTCTAGCCTCCCCCCCGGAATATTTGTGCCAAAATAAATAAATAAAGAGGCCGTGGGTGTCCTTGGGGGGCAGGACGGCGGTGGCCAGGCAGGGGAAAGTTCCTTCGTTAGCAGCAGAAAACCCCCGGCGTGCGGAGGGGAAGGCGGCGATGATATTTTATTTGTGCCTTTTTACGAGGCGGGCTCTTGAAAGCCGCCCTGGCACAAGGAGGCGAGCGTGATGAATCGGTGGCCGTGCGAGCCGGGGAGCGTGACGGTGCCAGAGGAGAAGCACGTGGCCCATCCGTGTCTCCCCCTCTCCCAAAGCAGCCGTCACACAAATGCCACCGGTGTCCTCCGGCGTGTTCCTGAAGTGGAAATCAGACTCAGCTGTGTCCCCAGCTGCCGGGTGTTGTCCCCTCGTTAAGCCGGCGTCCCCAGGTCTGAGGTTGTTTCCAGCACCGGGTGCTGTCCCCCAGCCTCGTTCCTGTCCTCGTTTTGGGGATGCTGTCCCCCGCCTGGGCATCAAACCCGGGTGCAGGTTGTGGTGCTGAGATGTGCCCAGAGGCCGTCCCTGGACACTGTCCTCAGGTCCCAGACGCTGTCCCTTGGCCCAGGACACTCTCTGAAGCCACCACTCCTGGTGTGAGACATCGTCCCCAACCTGAGGTGATGTCCCCAGCTCCAGGACATGCTCCTTAGGTTGTGTCCCCAGCTCCAGGACAGCGTCCCTGACCCTGGCCACGTCCCCAGATGCTGTGACAACACCACGCATGTCCCCAGGTGGGGGACACCAGAGGGACAGGCAGGGAGGAAGAAAAGCAGCACCAGGGAGCAGAGGGGATCTTCAGAGCCACGTGGAGAAACCAAACCCCTCATTCCCACACACCAACCCCTCCCAGAAAGCAGCACCATCACCGGCACAACCCCATATATACCACCAGAGAATCCCCACATGGGGCCGGAGCGGGCTGAACCAGCCCAGGCTCTCATCGCCTTCTTGACAACTCCTTTTTTTTGGGGGGTGGGGGGATAAAACAAGCCCCGAGCCCCCGATAAATTGCTGTCCCGCAGCCCCGGCGTGTGTCGGCCGGACAGACGAGATCCATAATCCTGCCGCGCTGTCGGAGTAAATCTCGCGGCTCTCCCAGCGTCGCCGAGACCCCAATAAATATCTCCATTTCCTGCTGTCCTGGAGGGAAGATCTGATCAGCTTTTAAATGTCAAACGTAAAGTAAAGTTTGTCATAAAAAAAAGCCTGTAAAAAATAAATAAATAAATAAATAAAATAAAGCTGCTGCAGTCGGCCGGGAGCTGGAGTAGCTCAGGGAGGTGCCGGGGGGGTTTTGGGGGTCCTGCATGGCACCCCAAAAGCCCCCCCACCCCAAGCCCGCACCCACAATCTGGGGATGGGGCAGGGTTTTACGCCAGGCACCCCAAATCCCTGGGGGTGCAGCAGGGTTTGCCCTCATCCTTTCACCAGAATCACAGGGGGGGAACAGGAAAAAAAAAACAAACACCAAATCCCCCTCCTGAGCCCCCCCACTTTTTTTTTTTTTTCCCA
>CM021796.1:1742465-1803523 GCA_011076525.1 Nettapus auritus | reverse complement strand
GGGGGGGGGTCTCAAGGAACCCCAGGACGCAGAGGAAGATGCGCGAGGAGGAGAACTGAGAAAGCCCAGGCCTGGCACGGCGCTGGGCGCTCCCCGGGGGGGCTTTTTGGGGAGCTCAACGCTTGCGGAAGGGGCGAGCCTTCGCCCACCGGCTCCCTCGTGGCTTTGCGAGCACGGCTCCGAGCTGCTTCCCCATCCCAAAACCATCACCGTGGGACCCCCCCTGATTTAACGGGGGAGAAATAACAAAAAAAAAAAAGAGCTCAGATGCGCAGGTGAAACATTTTGGGGCACCACTACCTCGCCCCGCGTCTCCTGGTCCTCGCCGTTCTCATTCCCGGGGAACTTATCGCTCCTTTCCCCGCTCAGGCCCCTTCGAGGGACGTCTCGGAGCGCAGCAGCAAAGCGTTCCCAGCCCTTCGGTGCTGCCCCGTTTGTTTTTTGCCCCGCCGCGGTCGGGAACGTTCATCGGCCGGCGAGGAGCTGCGGGGATCACCCGTTTTTACCCATTTTTTTTTTTTTTTCGGGTTGGGTTTTTTCTTGACGGGGTTGGAGGCTAAGAATAACTCCGCTCGTTACCCCGGGAGGAGAAGTGGGTTCAGCAGGAGGGCTGTGGGAGGTGAGGAGGGTTCAGACAGCCCCGCTCCTCGTTTCCTTAAGGTTTTTATCTTCTGCCACCTGAGCGGGGCAATTAGCGGCGCCAACCTTAATCGCTTTGCGGGCTGGGGTGCTCGTTGGCCTTCGGCGCTGTGAACGAACGAACCAAAGAGGGAACAAACGAACCAAAGAGTGAACAAACGAACCAAAGAGCGGCGGAGGTGCGAGGTTGGTGCCGATTACCCGCGGCCGCGCTCTCTTTGTCCGAGCGGAGCCTTTTGACTCCTGCTCCTAGCCCTGGGCTGAAAATTGGGACGAGTGAGGCCGTTTCGGGCCCCGGCAGACCAATCCTCTTCGAGAACTTTTATAACACAGCCGTGAATTTCCTTAATTGTGTGCCAGTCGTTGGGTTATGCCTAATTGCAGCACGCTGAACGCTTCCTCTGCCTCTCGGCACTTGCCTGTCAACTATCCGTAAAAAATGATCCCGTCCACCTTCCTCACCGCTCCGCGCCCGGTTATTTTAATCGTTCCGCGTAAATCAATCCCTCCAGCTGCCGAACTCTGTTTTCCTGCCTGCCTTCTAACGTCCTGCTACCGAAGAGCTCGGCAATTTGGACCATGGGCTCGGGGCTCTGCCTCCAGGCGCTCTGTCTCCTCGGAGGATGACGAGGGAGAAGCTTTCCGCCAGCGCTGGGAACGAGTTAAACCTTCCGCTCGCTTCTTGGCTCTAACTTAACTTTCCCCTGTTGTATTTCTGACATCTACGCCGCTTCTTGCTCGCGTTTCTGCTTCCTCAAAGCCCCTTCTCTTCCAGTCTTCTCCCACATCTCCCACCGTACGCGTGTGGTGCTCTGATTTTTGTTGTCCCCGCGTGATTTATGGAGCCGGCAGGTGAAAGCAAACTTCCTGCTGGGTCCGTCCCGGCGCGTCGCAGGCGCCGTTGCCGTCCTTAAATAAGGGCAGTTCGTGGTCCAGGTGAGCTGGGAAGCGCGTGGCACGACTCCTGCAGCGGTGGCGATGGCGTAGAGGTGCGGTGTGCTGGCCAAAATCGAAGGACGTGGCTTCAGGAATCCGGCTGCTCGTTAACGTCTTCGCTCGCGCCTCTTCCGAAAGCCCTGGGATGCCGGCTGGCGGAGGAGAACGATCTCGGAACGGCTGGAAGAGGGCGTGGGGCGAGCAGGAGGTTTTCCTTCACCCGTTTTTGGAAAGATGGGGAGCTCTGAGAGCAGCTGGACGTCGTGGGGACGGAATCGAGTCCCTCTTCCAGCCTCCTTGAGCCAGCAGGAGCCGGCGAGGTCCACCAGCTCCACGCGACGAGGTGGCCGGGAGCAGCTGGAGCTCTTCCAGGGCGCGCAGCGGCGGTCGGGCCAACTGGGACCGTCCTAGCCCAGCGCCTGTTGCTGCCTCTTCGTGGCGAAAACGCCTTTTGAATCGGCTGAAGGGAAATGTGCCGGGTTCCTGGCACGCCTCGCCGTGCCTGGTGGTTTTTTGCAGCGCGCGTTAGCGGCGGATCTCTGGGTTGGATTTTGGTTTGGATTCGTTTTCTGCTGCATCACATGCGACGCTTTATTGCGTGCTGGTTGGTTTTATTTATCCTTCTGACTTCTCTCGGGCCTCTTCTCATTTATTTATTTATTTTTTTTGGCGTTCTAGCACCTGGAAACGAGGCCAGATTTTTCCAAGCCGCTCCTCCCCCAAGCGTTCAGCACCCGAACACGACGCTGGCGCTTCGCGAGGGCTTTCCAGCGCTGGGAGAAAACGCTTTTTGTAACAAACCTTCAGGATCAGGGACCTGTCGCTTCCCGTAACCGCTTTCTTTCTATTTATTTTTTCCCCTCCCTGCGTTAAAATAATCCCGTTTCTTGTTTTTTTGGCTTCAAGGAACTCCTAACACAATGGGCTGAGGAGCGGAGGCTGAGCGGAGATGTGAACGGGGACTGGGTTCCCCTAGGGAGCCAGCGAGCGGCGGCTCTTTGTGGAGGTGTGGAGGAAGCTGCGCGTGGGGAAGGAAACAAAAGCACCTTTGTAGCCTCTCTTCCTTTCATCACCGGGAGATTTCTCACATTTTTTGTCCGCCCAACAAATCCCCCCCGTCGGGTCCGGCTGGAAGCCTGCAGCCGGTCGCCGTCTCTTCGTCCCGCTCCTCCGCTTCTCTCCGTGGTTTTGCCCAGCCCTAAAAACCTCGGAGGTGATGATGCTGTGGGATGGGATCGTGGGGTCCTGGCTGCTGTCCCCCAGCTCTGACGTTCCTCCGGTCGCCATTCTCCCTCTTCGGGGCTGATCCTTGCCCGCAGTTGGTCTGGGAACGCGGGTGTGATTGAGGTTCAGCCTCGTCCTCCTCGAGGTTCCTTGCTCGCTTCGCGCCTCCTTGGCACGCAAGAAACCCTGGCGGTTTTCTTCTCACGCCTTTTGGTACCACGTGCTGCTTTTTAAGGCATGCCAAAGCTCGACGTTTGTTTTCAAAACGTGATGAGTTTGGTGCCTCCAACAGCTCCAAGGCGGTTGTGGTTTCGCCGGGTTTTAACGCAGGCTAACCGCGTGGTGGGACGAGCTTTTGGGGTTCCTCTTCTTCCCTCTGAGCCCTCTTCACACTTGGCCGGGGTGATGGCGAGAGGCCGAGCTGGCTGCGGGGGATTTTCCTGCCCCCACTTTGTTTTTCTGTCCCCAAACACGGGCAGGGAACGAGCACAGGGCTGAGTCCCGCCGCCAGCAGCCGCGCGTTGAGCTTTTTAGCCGAATGCCACGCAGCTTCCCGGCCTCGTGGGCCAGAAAAACGTGGTGGTTCTGGCCATGGCGAGCTGGGTGTGAGCAGACAAAGCCGAGCTGCCGGCTGTGAAATCCCTCTGAGAACCCACCGCAGGGATTTCTCCCTGCACACTCCGCGGGGCTGGGGTCCGAGCTCTCTCTGTGATGCGACCGAGCAAACCTGGGCAAAGGATGAGGTGGGCAAAGGCCTTTTTTCCCCGTTTCTCCCCAAAAAAAGGGATGCTCCAGCTCCTTTGGTACGAAATGCTCGTGTTTTAGTTCAGGTGAAGCCACGGGGTTCAACGCTTCCCTGCTTTTTAGGGATGTGTGGCCACGCTTGCAGTGCTGCTGCTGGCCGAGCTCTTGCACAGCTTGCTTTTTATTCCCCCCCTCCTTTTTTCTTTCGCTTCTTGGAGATGTTTTCAGCCCCGGCTGGCAGGGACCTTGCTCCGAATACCGTCGTTACTATTAAAAATAATATTAAAAAAAAAAAAAAGAAGTCGTCTTTCATAAACTTGAGTGCATTAAGGACTTGGCTGGAGGTGGACTTGGCAGTGCTGGGGAACAAGCAATACCCAGCGGAGCGTATTTATACCTGGGTAACCAGACGGGGCTCTCTTACACCCTTTAACCGTTTCCAAAGCGAGTAAAGCTGACACAGAGCAGAGCACGGCGCTCGGTTTTTCTGCCAAATACTTCTGCTGGTGCTGAGTCTGCTGAAACGCGGGGAACAAGCGCTCCGCTCGCCGGGCAGATGATGCTTGCCGTTATTTCAGCTTCGAAAATAGACTCGTTTCCAGCGGTGCCACTCGTGGTGGCCCCGGCCAAAGGTGCTGGAAATCCTTCCCAGGCTTTGAAAGCTTCGGGCTGCTGCTGAGCGGAAGGAGATCGCGATCGCACCGCCAATTAGTCTGCTTGTTAACGAAAGGTAAAGTTTTCCTCCACCTTGCAGTGGGGGCTGGAGGTCGGCTCGCCGTTCTTTCCCTGCTCCTTCGGGTTTTCGGCGATGGTAAAACGGAAGCGGCCGAGGAGCAGAGGGGGATGAGACCCAAAGGTGGCGGCAGCCGGGCGCCAGGTCTGCAGGATTCGGCCCGCGGGCCCCTAAAATGAGAAAGCAGGGACTGCACTGAGCACCCCGCAACCAGGTACGGATTTACTCCGTGAAAATGGGGCTGAGGCAGCTCCTGTGCACACAAAGTGCATCGGGGTCTGTAGGAGGGCGAGCGTGGCTCAGCCTCCAGGTCTCTTCTCCAACGGAGCCGTTGCCAACGCGGCGCGGTTTGGGGTAATCCCGAGCGTGCCGGCGGCGTTTTCAGAGCACGTGGAGGTGGGGAGAACCTTCACCAACTCTCCCTCTTCTTCACGTGGGTGTTTTTCATCTTCTTACCCTCCCTCTGCCTTTGGAAAGCTCCCCGTGACACCCGGCGCGGCAGTTTGTGCGATCAGCATTTAGGGCTCTGTCTCCTTCATCCGTGCGAGCTTCCGCGTCTTGAGTTATGTAGGCTCTAGCTGGGAAATCATCGCTTTGTTCGCCACCAGGACGCCATCAGTCCTCGGGCAGAACGCAGCTCCAGCTAAACAACCGGCAGTAACGTACCCAATTTCCCGACGTGGCTTACGTTTGGAATATTTCTTGCTCCCCTCTGAGTTTTCGGGCTGGCGTATCAAATAATGACGCCGTAAAACGTGTGCGCCTCTGAATGCTAAATAAATAAAAAACGGCAGAAATAATAACAGGTGGGACAAAATATTTTTAGTTTATGGCTTCGTGCCTTTCTCTCCCCCGTCCCTCGGATGCTGTTCCAGTTATTTTAATTCACGGCCAAGCGCTTTGTCCACAGGTAGTCCCTTACATAAGAGGCCCTCCTGCTCTCAGCTCCGTGCAGCCTCGACTTTGAGCTCTTTAAAGCCATCCGCACGCGGTCGCAGGGAGAATTCGTTCGAGTTTGGCTCGGGCTCTCAGGTCCCATTTTCGACGGCTTTCTTTTTTTCTCACTTTCATTGAAACGCGGGCTCTTAAGCGGATAAATAATTTCAGGAAATGGGACTTCAGTTTCTAGGTCACTTAGGCATTTCCTCGATAAAACAACGCGCTCTCCGAGGCTTGTCACGGCTCCCTTGTAATTATCCCTGCTCAGTAAGGAACAGTGGCTCTCTTAGGTTTTTCTCCCGTTCTTAAACTTGAATTATTTCTCTCTCCTGCAGTAGATCTCTTGCAATACGTGGTCCCTGCTGTGAAGACGTGTGTAGCTGGAGATGTATCGCCGCTAATGAAGGAGCGCCAGGCGACCCGAGATCCCGAGGCTGCCCGTGTGCTTTGTAGAGCTCCTGCCACCCCTGTGTGATGGTGCCACGAACCTGAGCCTGCTGGAGGCGACGCCAAAACCCCTCCCCGCCTGGTGGTCAGTTCACAGCGTCTCTGCAGGCTGCGAGGGTTCCCGTGGTTGTGTGAAGGGGGGGAAATCGGGTTGCTGGACATTGTGGGGAGGGTTTGCGCAGCGTCACGTTGGCTTAGCTCCGGATTCGAGCGTGCCCTTGCCAGTCATCGCTCTGGGTTCACGCTCAGGTGGTTGTCACCTTGCTCCCTGGGACAAACGTACCTCTGGTAGGGGCTTCAAGGAGCTCCTCGTGTGCTGGAGGAGGTCCTGGAGGAATCAGCGGATGAGGAACTCACACCTCGGTTCCTCTCGGTGGTGAGGCTGTCTGATGAGCTGGCTAGATGCCGAGCAAATGCAGCTCCGAGGTGCTGCCAGAGGGTCCTGCTCTGCCCGCTGCTGGGCTCTCGCAGCGTGGTCTCCCTCTTGCCTTAGCACAAATCCCTCAGGGATGTTCTGCAGAGCCCTCCTTTTCTCCAGAAACTGGAAGGGGAAGCGCGGTTCTGGCGGGTGAGTAACGGGGTCGTGACGTAGCGATGGTCTTTCTCCATCGCCTTGCCGGGGGAAGTTGCTGACTTGCTGCTTTACGTTGGGTTTTGCCTCGTGTTCATCAAAGGCTTTTAGACCCTTTGGCCAGCTGCCTTGTCACACCTCAAACACCCACCCCGAGGAGCACTCGGGAGCTCTCTGCACCCCGGGGTGCCCCAGCTTGCCGTTAGCAGGAGGTCTTCCTCGAGAGGATTCGAGCTTCTGGTTCTTGGTCGTGCCTTTCAGCAGCTCAGGGCTGCTCTAGAATAAAACCCCGGGGTCCTTCCCCGAGTGCTCTCGAGGATGTGTGGGCTTTTCCGACACCTCGTGCCCAAGGCAGAGCCTAGACCAGATCTGATCTGGAGGCCAACCAGCACCAGAAGGCTCTTGGACATCGAGGCTCCTTTTATTTTATCCTGCCAGACCCCAACGTGGAGGCAACGTTACCCAAGGAGGCTTCTTGTTACGGGAGCTGGGAACTCGTTGCCGTTTGTAAGAGTTTTAAACGGGGCGAGCTGGGAGGACTGGTGGAAGCTGGGCTGGGAAAAAAAGGCGTTGTGTCCGGCTGGAGCTGCCAGCAAGGGGGTTTGTTGATCTAACCTCGGGGAAAAGCTTTTCTAGTCTCAGCTAGGTCGCCTGTGGCTGGTGTGCTGGGTTGGGGCCCGCGTTAATCCCTCTGCTGGAGTTTGTTTTGGGTCTGACAGCACCTCCTTGTCCCATCGCCTGCGTGTCAGGAGGAGGACGCCTCCGGTTCGCGGCTCTTGCTTCATGTGAGGTTTGACCCCTTCCCGAAAGCACGTGGAAATACCCTTGTTTGCAGCCGGGCTGTTAATTTGTTCCTCGTCGTGCTGATAGCTGCTTTTGAAGTCGTTTTGGGGCCAAACTTCACGGCTGGTAGGAAAGGTCGTGCTTCTGATAACGATGCTCGCAGGAGCGGTGCGGCACCAGGGCTTTTGCGAGGCTCCCACAGGCAAGAAGCGAGGATGCAAGAAGTGTGTCTTGGATCTTATCACCTCGACAGCCTCCCTGGTCCTGGGGGATACTCCCGTGGTCAGGGGATCTTCCGCAAGCGCTGCTGAGCTCCCAGAAAGGCACCGTCAGAAGGGCTGCGGCAGGACTTTGCTTTCACCCTGCGTGCAGGTGAACTCCTAACGACTTGTTAAATCCCGCGTGTCTCCTGGAGATTTCCCTCCAGCGAGTCCCTTGCCAACGTCCCCGTTTATACAGCTGGGTTTGCTTTATCAGGCTTAGGAAGTATCGGGGTGTTGTGCCCCCGACGCAGATCTTACAGCGTCGGCTCTTGGCGTTCTTCCCCAGGTGCCAATTTTCAGCTTGCTTGTCGCCGTTTGGTTACAAAGCAGACGTTCTCGCTCCTTCCCTCGCACCCCAGAATAACTCTGAAGGCATCGCCGAGGGCTCGCAGCAGCCTGCAGGCTCTCAGCTTGCCGGGGGGCCTCCTCCCTGCAAAACCGAAAAGCTCTCAGATGCCTCTGGGTGTAGGGCAGGCGGTGACAGAGAGATCTGGGCACCCAAGGGTGCGGAACGAGCTGCTTTTCTAAATCCCCGCAGGCACCTAACTTAGCTGGAGAGTCAGCAGCCGCTCCCCAGTAGAGATTAGGGGCCAAGCTGACTTTGGAAAGGGCCTGAAGGCAGGTTGGGCACCTAACCTGCCTCCCTCCTAGGGCTGACACTGCAGCGTGGAAATCTGAGTGAAATGCTGCTTTCCCCCCCCTCTTTTTAAAAGGAATGCCAACACCGAACCCCAGCTGAGCACAGTGGGAAGGATTGGACCCACTCGGGACATTTTCTGGGTGCTGCTGCCTCTGGGACCCCGCTGATCCCAACCCAAGCAGAGCCCAGCGTCCAAATGTTCATTCCGATGGTCAGGAAACTCGAGGCAGAGAGCTGTTAATGACTGCACTTAGACAAATAATAAAGAGCCTTTCCTGGAACAGTCTCAAAGCAACATGCTTCCTTCCTTGCATTTTAGTGGGAAATCTCTTACTATTTTTGAAAGCTTGGGGCAGTGCCTTGCACTTCCTTCTCTTTTGGATAGCGGAGCAGAAATGGCCATCTTGCTCTGACTTTCTTTCCCTCGTACTTATCCAGAAGCAGTTTGGTTTTTGATTGCTTTGAACCTTCCCCCTTCCAGCTCCAGCTCCCAGTGGCAATTACGGATTCTGTACTGAGCCCGCCTGCGATCTTGTGTATTCCTCTGTAGGAAGATGTATGCTGCAGCACAGATCCTGTGCAGCCATCTATAATAATCTAGTTTATTGTGGTTTTATCTCTTCTTCCCAGTAGCAGTGTACTGCCTGTCCTTGGGGCTTGGGCTAGTGTCTTGAGCCCCATTTGTGTTTGAATAGGCTTGTTTGTATCGTGGCTCTGCTTGTTAATGCTCTTGGCACAGCTCCCAGGTCTCAACAAAGTTACCCAAATTGATCTGGGATGGCCTTGTGACTCATTAGTCTGTGAGAATTAATCCCATGTAGCTCAGTCTCGTAAAAAAAAGTTAACTCCTAGCTCTGTTTTACCTCTCCCGTTAAGCCGGCGTGCCAGAAGCAGGACGGCGAGGAGCACGGTGCCGTGATGGAGGAGAAGGCAGAAGGCAGGTTTTGCTGGCCCTCCGAGCTCTGGTACCCGGGTCGTGCCTCACGGTGATCCCAGCTGACAAAGCCTTCAGTGAGAAGCCTTTTCCCTCTTTTTTTTGGGGTAAATGTAGGGATTATTATAAGAGCACCGTTTCGGATTCAGCACCGCTGTTGCTCCTGCTGTCGGCGAAGTGCTGTCATTTTCTTACAAAAGCTGCAGCCTGCTCCGGGTCCTCCACCCTTCTTGAAAACTCTTTGCCCTATTTAACAGCCTGGGACGATGGCAAACAGGTTTTCTGTGCTGCCTGTCGGTGAAAAGACACCTTACCTTTAGCTGCACCTCCACTCAGGCTTGTTCCTGCACGTCCGTGATGAGCTTTAGGTCTGACTGCAAAGGGTGCTTTTTGATTTGGGAGAGCCAAACAGTTAGAACCTGTGCCAGGTTGCACTGCGCTGTTCGGGCACCCTCTTTTTCCTTGCATAGACAAATTCCCCAGCCCTGGAGTCCTGGTGAGAGCCTTCCTGGGGTGCTGAGCGCCACCGTGGTGCCAGCAGCGTTCCCAACACCGAGGCACCGGCACAGTTCCCCTGCCTGGTTTGTCTGATTTTTTCCTTGCCCTCTCCCACCGTATCTTTTCAAACGGAGGCCGAAATTCCCTAAACTATGCTGAAATTCCCTCAACTGCCCCTTCTCTCAGTGCAGCACTCGAAAGCTAAGAGCCTTTCTGGAAGCTAAGAGCCTTTTTGTTTCTGCTCTGCACCTTTCCCTGACAGTCTCCTCGTGACTTAGGGGCAGTTCTCTAGGTCCATTTGATGGCCCTGCCAGTAGCCGTTTTCCTCCTAACACATTTTGCTGCTCGTTCCTCGCTCCGCTCTTCCTAGGCAGTAAGTGGTAGCAGAGGGAGGCTTGCGGCAGCAGAGCACGCCGTTTGCTTTTGTTTTCTGTTCCACTTTCAGCCTATTTTTAGGAGGTAGCTCTGCAGCTCTTCTGGTTTTGTTTCATAGCTGGTGCAACCTCTAGCTTTAATTTTGCGGTCATATTAATGTAAAGTTTATCCTTATGATTTATGGGAATAAACCATAAATGTGCTCGTGCTGGTATGGTAGGAAGCGTGTTCTTGCTGGAGCAGGGAGCTGTGCTGCGGGGCCGTGTTGGCAAATCCAAAGCAGACCAATTTTTTGCATACACCCGAGCATTCCCTGGGATTTGAAGTATTTCAGCTTGTCTTGCAAGACACAGATGTAAGAGCGTTGGGCGCAAGCATTCCTGCAATAACAATAGTCACATGCAAGTCCAACAATAGGGCCTTATTTTTAGAGCATTTTTCATTCTATCTCTATCCCCCAACGTTCAGCAGTAAGTGGCCGGGGAGTTTCTTCCATCTTCAGTTTTAAGGACGAGTTTTGTGGGGTTTTTTTTGATGGAGGGGGTTGAGGCGATCCAGAAAAAATGTTTTGTGGGTGGTGGGAGCTGGGAGGGTGCCGGTGTTGGGTGCAGGAGGGGAAATAGGACCAGCAGCGTTTTTGGGGGTCTGGCATCTCTCTTTGTGGTTGAGGTTGCTCGTGACTGTTGCAGACCAGAGGAGACATGACTCAGAGCTCCAGATCTTGGCTCGAGACTGCTTTCAGACCTCAGGTACTTGTTGGTGATTCAGCTGGAACAGGTCCGTAGAAGCTTTACGAACAAGAAACCGCGCCGCTCCCACCTGCGTCCTGACACGGGTTAGGGCCGTTGCGCTTGCCCCGAGGAACGCGGGATGTTTGTAGGGACGTGTGCTTGGGAAGGCCTGGCTGCAGGAAACAACATCAAAGGAAGCAAAGAGCCTGACTTGAGCCATTTCTGTGGCATCAGGCCACAAAACTGGGGCTCGTCCCATGGCTACAGGCACAGCTCAGAAACCCCAATCCTCTCTGAAGCCAGGTTTGTGCACGTGGAAGGATGCAGAGCATGGATGAAGGGCCACGCAAATGCCCGACGTGAGCTTGAAAACCTGCATCCTGCTTTCTGCCTCTTTCCCTAAACTGCTTCCAAATGGAAGTTTTTTAAAATGGCTTCCACGAGGTGCCAACACGCATCCTGGGGGAAATCCTTTTCAGGAAGGCTGGTCTTTCATTGCTGTTGTTGATGCATGTAGTACATCTAATTCCTTTTAAGGGACTTAAAATATTACCCCTAGGTGTCTGTCTAGACTAGGATAACAGGCTTAGTTTTTTTCTTAATGGGCTAGTTAACGTGCTTTGGGACTACTTGGGTTTATGGACTGATATACCAGGGGGAAAGCAGCATATGGGCTGACTTTAATATCTGTAGGAAGAATTAAACTTTAAAAAAAAAAGTGGAAATTTTCATTACTGAGGTAAGCAAAACCAGCTTCTCCCCAGATCCGTGTCCCAGTCAAGTTCCTCATGAACAAGGGACGCGGGGGGCAGTTCAGGCATTGAGTTGGGCAGGAAGGAGAGGTTCCAGCAAGCACCAAGAGCCCATTTAGGTGTGTAAAATGTGTGTTTTTAAATACTCAGCATCATCCTTTCTGTATATGAACAGAGACATCATTTTTAACCTCTTTGGAACTTCCCACCTGGATCGTGGGTCGTTGCTGAATTCCAAAATCCCACCTTTTGTTAGTGCTTACTGGGATTTACAAGTAAATGTGTAGTAAATGTAGAGTAAATACATACACAGTAAATGTAGTCATCTCCTTTTACTGATGCTCTTAGCCAGGGAGGTGGGACGGGGCTGGGATGACGGTGTGTGCGTGTGGATGGTGGTGGGCTGCAGGGGTGATGGAGAAATTTGGTGGGAAAAGGACAAATTTCCCTGTTTTCAGGACAAATTTACATGCAAGAGCAGGAGGGCCTGTGCTGGGGAACGAGCCACCTGCTGAAGTGATGTGCAGGTGGAGGTCCTGAGCTGGGCCATCTTCCTGCTTCCCATCCCAGCACCTCTTTTGCACTCCCTTGTTATTTGGCAGAGCCACGGGGAAGGATAACAGCAAAGCAACCTCCAAAGCAGCCGTTTGGAAAGCCCGTGGAGCTTTACGTCCCCAGAATGGTGGGGGCCATGGCTGTGTGTCTCCGAATTCCAATATGCTTCGGCAGCACGGAATTGGCAAAGGTTTCTCCGTCTGCAACCTCTGGTGCTGAGGGCAAAGCTCTTCACTCCCACCCATCTGCCTTCCCTCCGCAGGGGCTTGCCTAGAGTAGGGATCCTCACGGCTAGCCTGGATTACAGCTGAGCCTGCCCACAGCAGACACTGGAACCAGGTTAATTAAAACACAGCTTTAAATACGTGTTCTGAAACGCCGAGGCCTTTTTCTGCTGGGTTTAAGCTTTAAGAGGAGAAAACGCTTCCAAAGTGGTAAGTCGCTTCCTCTTCAGTGCAGCTAAATCAAAGCCTGTAGGGCTCCTAAAGGCCGTTACAGGGGTGAGTTGCTGTCTTTGTCTTAGCTGAGAGCTTTCTCGTGCCCGGGTTCAGCCCGTGATAGATTTGTCACTGAGGAGCCTCAACGGTTCTGAGGGGATTTTGTACGGTTGGAGTTCTGTAGGTGCTAATTTGATATTTTGATTTGTTTGAGGGTTCTCTTTTTTAATTCTCTCGACTCTTCGCGAGGGAATTCTCCCAGCAAGTTTCAGGTGGGCCTGCTGACGGAATTATTTATGAAGCAATCTGCAGCAGGCTTGGCGTGCTGCACACAAAAGTGATGTGGTGGCTGCATCGCCGCGTTCACGCTCTTGACTCAGATTTTCCAAAACCTCAAAATAAAGTAGATCGTCTCCTATTCTTTCTTCATCAGACCAATAATCATCTCCAAAACAATGTCTCCTAGTTCTTCAGAACTTAATGGAAGCCCGCTGCTATCAGTAAGGCCTCAGGCTGTCCAAAATGTTCTCGTGTTAATGGACATTTAAAGCACGCTGCCTGACAGCGCGTACGACAAAATACTTAGCTTTATTGTGCATCATCTGTGACTTGATTACTTCTGCTTTTAAAAATGCATGCAATCCCTCCCAGCGAAGGATCCGAATGAACAAAAGGCTCTGTGGGCGAGTTCCTTGTGGAACCACAGCTTTAAACATCTTCACGCCCTGCAAACACGGTCCGTGCAGCAGTTGAGTAGACGGAGCCTGCGTGGCCGTGTGTTTAACCTCCTGAGGCTTTGTTTTCTCAGGCCATGGAGCATTTGGAAGTGGGGTACCCAAAATCGTAACACAAAGCCGTGGCAGAGTTGGCAACAGGACAAGGGCCGTGCCTCACTTGGCGCCTCGTCTCTCGGGCGCTATCGCAGCACGCGCCTCCCGTGTCACCTTGATGTCAGCCCTGGCATGCACCGAGCCACTTCACGTAAGACTCCTCATTTATCTCCCTGCCAGAAGTAGGAACAGGCGATGTCCCCAACAAACAGAACAAGATTAACTTCAGGAAAAAGTCGTCATTGCTCTGTCAGTGCTGACACCCTTGGATAAGCGGCGCTGGAGAAGTGATGGAGTTGCGGCTGTTCTGGCTGCACTTGCCCCCTTTGCAAACCTCCTCTACAATTGCTCTGGCGAGGGATTACAAATTGGTGAGGGATTACAGGTCGGTGAGGGATTACAAATTGCAACTGCAAGTGGGAATGAGGTCTGCTGTAGGGCAGGTGCAGCCTTGGAAGCAAAGCTTGTGTTTGTTCTGTTTTTCTGCCTGCTGTGCCTGCTGCAGAGGAGTCGCTCCCCTTGAGAGCGTTGCTCTGTACCAGCTCCTCTTCAGAAAATTTGTGCTCTTAAACACCCCGTGCAAAATCCAAGGGGTGCTCGATTACCAGCACGACACACACTCGAGACTGCTGTGAAGTGTGGCTTTGGGTTTACTTCTTCCTTGCAGACAGCCTGTAGGTTATTTGCATGCAAATACAGCGTGAGTTAGTAATGCCAGAGAGAGAAAAACACATACAGGGCTCGTGGAGCGCGGTCGTCTTTGCTAGGAAGTGTCTTTTTACTCTTCCATGAGACGGCAGCTGCTTGTCAGGTCTGTGCTGACAGAACTTTGAAGCACGCTTCAGTAATCTGTCTGCATTTCTTTGCTTCCCCTTGCTGTTTCCAACATGCTAAAAATCATCAAAACAGTGAAATACTGTCCCGCGGCTGCAGGAAGAGGGATGAGAATGTGTTCCCAGTATCCAATCATCTGCTTATTCGGCCTGTTCTTAAGAAAAGAATTTATTGAAGCAATTTATCCTGACTAAATGTGATATAAATCTGAGCACATGTATGTACATACCAGTCATATTCCGTAGTGAACGAGCAGCTAAATCTTTCTGTAAAGAATGAGTGAATCCTCTTGACACTTTGCAAGATCAAGTAAACTGAGGGTTTTGCAGCGTGTTAGTCCCCAATTTTTTTTAATAGAGCTGCTTGTTATGCTATCAGAAGGAGCTGGCAGGCAGCCTGAAACGCCGCTGGGTTTTTGTTTTGTTTTTCCTGCCTCTGTTTCGCTTCGGGTTATCAAAACCCTGAGAGTGACAGCTGATCCATTTCTTTAACTTCTCAAACAGCTTTTATCCGCATCAGAAGCATGAACTTCGGGGTCTGCCTACCTCGTGTTTTTCTTACTGGTGAAGGCAGCAAGCTGCTTCAGTGACAGTGGTAAGGACGGATCCCTGACCTGTGTTAATTAAAACAGCACAGCGTCGGCTGCCCTGCGAAATACAGCAGTCTCCCTCCGCGATAATTATGCTGCATGTTGAACAATAAGCTTTGTTTGTTGATGAAACAAATCCATCCCCAACCTCATCCCACACGCCAGAGCTTAAACGTCCAAGGGCGATTTAAAGTTTTCCAGCACCAGGCTGCTTCTGACAGCAAGGGGCATTGCAACTCTCCTTGAAAGCTCGGTGACTTGGCTGCTGCCTCGGTGCCACAGCTCTCGCTTTGGAGCATCGTCATCGCTGACGTTTGTTGGCTGCAGTGTGGACTAGAAGAGGAATTGAGGTTTTGGGGTTTTCTGGGGAGCAGGCTCTAAGCATGACAGCACAGCATCCCCTTGAGGAACTCCTCGCTGGCGTACCTGGCCGCAAGGACTCCAGGAGCAGCTCTCAGACTCTCATGTTGCCAGCTCTCAAGATTTACACCTCCAGAGTGCTGCTCAAACACCAAGCCGGGAGCCCCCATGGGTTCAAACTTGTGCCCCTCACTTTGGAGGCAGGAACCAACTCATTGTAGCCTGCACGTGTCATTGACTAAATGCAGATTAAGAAGACTGGAAGTGATGCCTCTTGCTTCTATGTCCAGCGTGATGGACAACGCTGCCTGCAGCTCCCGGGAGCCTTGGCTGTGCCAAGTGCTGCGGCACACAATCTTGTCCCTTACAGGCGAGGAAGGCAGGCACAAAGGAAGACTGGCTGTTGGGAGGGGAAAAACAAGATCCAGGTTGCCCAAAAGAGCAGTTGTTGGGCCTTTGGTCAGTTGGTATCCCTATACAGGAGTCTTACCACCTGCCGTGCTACACAGACAGTAAAATAACTAGTAGTCTTTGAGCGGATGTGTCCTTCGTGTCTGATCTGATTTCTGCTATTTTCTTACAGAAAAGGTATTAATTGGGTTAGCTTCTGCTAGGACTCCATAATAAAGGCTCGAGCACTGTCTTTTGACTCCAGCTAGCAGCTTTCTGCGCAGCTCACTGAAGGTTCAGATGCAATCCTTCTGGACCTCAAGTGCTGGTGATAAAATATGTTCCGAGAGTTTTCTGCTTCTGTTCTTTGCAGCGTCAGGGAGTTGATGTGAGCAGTGTTTCGGTGTTACAGGAACATTTAACCTCTTCGTCTCTCCTTGGTAGAGGCTGCTTTTGCATGTAGAACATCCTCAGCTCCCTGGGCTTCTCTGTGCCTTCGGAGCAGGCGGTGGCAGCTGCTGGGTTACCTCGGGTAGGATGCAGCAGGTTCACTGAAACGATTCTACTTGGAAGAGATGCAGTCAGTTGTGGAGGGTTGCAGGTGAGGTCCTTGCTTGTCTAGCAGCAGAAGCAATGGTTCAGCACATCCGTTTCTCAAGTTCCCAGTGGGAAGCTTGGGGGAAGTTCAGGATGGTGCGAACTCCTCTTTTTTAATGAGTTCTCATTAAATGGGTCATCTCAAGGCTGGCCTTCATCACGATTTAATCTTCTAGCACAGGGCTGGTGGCACTCTTGAGTTCTTCCAGCCCCATCCCACCTCGGGGGGTTTTCCTGGGGGGCTCCTGGGCTGTTCCTGGCCGTGTTTGTTGCCTTTATTGTTAAGTTTGCCCTGTGCTAGGGAGGTTTTGGCCGCTCGCCCGTTACATTTGTGAGAGAGCTATTTATCCTTTGTGAGTCTGTGTTTGCACAGGCCCTGGCGTTTTGCTTAATAAATCCAAATGCAGCCTGGTGTCGTGGACGTCTCTCCCTTTTTGAGGGAGAAGGGCTGGCAGCTCCTTGCTGGTAGCTTTTGGTTGTTGCTAGTTTGTGCCGTGGCCGAACCAGGGCTCGGGGTGGGGAATTCCACCTCGTGTAGCCACCCACTTCAGCTGCGCGCATCAAAAAATAGCCTTTTTTATTAAGCCAAATTTATATTTGCGTATTTTTTAAGAAAAGCAGAAGGGGGCTGTTCTCTGCAGCCCATGCACTCGCTCTGTGCCGTGAAGTCGCATTCTTCGGACACGTTCTCATATAGCTCCTAAAAATAACAAGTCTCCCCACCCTCCCGCCGCCGCTCGGCGTGTGCGTGCGTGCACTCATGGTTAGAAATGCAGAAGGCTGGCTAAAAGAGCCTGTGTCTTCGTGAATGCCTTCTGGCCGCGGTCTGGTTTCGTTTCTGCTCTTGGCTGTAGCAGGCTGACATGCGTGGCTGGAGCCAAGCGCTGAGCTTGGAGGAGGAGATGCTGGAAGCGACGCGAACAGCCAGAACGTGTTCGCACAGTAAACCCCCCGAAGAGATAGCATTTGGTTTATTATAGCTTTTTAAAATCCTGCTGTAAAAATATCAGTGGGTGGAGGGAACCATTATTTTTTGAATTTGAGGTGGTGGGGGTTACTTTATTTACTCTTATTTTTTTTTTTTTTATTAATAAGAATAGCTTCACTTGTAGCATAATAGGACTGAGTGTTTTGTTATCCTTGGCTATAATCTGTGATAAACTACCCCTGCCACCAGCCTTGTAGTTTACCCACTAGGGAGCCAGATTATTGCCTTGTAAAACGGAGCACCACTCCTATAATCCCTTAATTAATTAAATGACAAATTTTAGCTCTCTCCCATTGAAAATATAACTTGTACGTAGAGAGGACTTGGATTTATTTGCTCGCTTCTTGCTTGTGCATTTTTCTTTTTTTTTTCCTCCTGGAGATTGTCACTGTCTCTGCTCGTGTGTCCGTGCTTCCAACCCTCAATCCGAGGGGAGGGTGAAGCAGCAGCCTCGACACCCTCCACCTGTGGCTATTGGGATGTTTCATGCGTCTTTGCTGGGCTTGGGCGCTCCTTTGTGAGAGATGAGCATTGTCCCCATCCTGCAGGGGATTAAATATATAGAAATATGTAGACAGTGTGAAGAAGAACTCAAGAGCAGCCCTGCAGAGAAGGACTTGGGGGTCCTCCTGGACAAGAAGCTGGACATGAGCCAGCAAGTTGGCCAACTATGTCCTGGGCTGCATTAAAAAAGGGGTGGCCAGCAAGGAGAGGGAGGTGATTGTCCCCCTCTGCTCTGCTCTTGTGAGACCACACCTGGAATACTGCGTGCAGGCCTGGGGCCCCCAGCACCAGAAGGATGTGGAGCTCTTAGAACAGATCGAGAGGAGGGCCACTGAGATGATCAGAGGGTTGGAGCACCTCTCCTATGAGGAAATACTGAGGGAATTGGGCTTGTTTAGCTTGGAGAGGAGAAGGCTCTGGGGAGACCTCACTGCAGCCTTCCAGTACTTGAAGGGAGCGTCATTGTGGCCTATTTGAAGGGAGCGTACAAACAGGAGGGGGGAACGCCTGTTTATGTGCGTTGATAGCGATGGGACAAGGGGGAATGGTTTTAAACTAAGACAGGAGAGATTTAGGTTAGCTAGTAGGAGGAAGTTTTTCCCTCAGAGTGTGGTGAGACACTGGAACGGGTTGTCCAGGTAGGCTGTGGATGCCCCATCCCTGGATGCATTCAAGGCCAGTCTGGATGCGGCTCTGGGCAGCCTGCTCTGGTGGTTGGCAACCCTGCCCGGAGCAGGGGGGGGTGAAACTAGATGATCTTTAAGGTCCTTTTCAACCCAGGCCCTTCTATGATTCCATGAAACTGAGATGTGAAGAGCAGAAAGTGGCCGGGCCCTCCGGAGAGCCGCTGGTGGGGCTTCGGAGGGAGCCCTGGCGTGGACAAGTGCTCGCGTCCTGGCCGGTGGCCCGCGCTGTCGCACTGTCATGGTTCCCAATGAGCCCTTCCAGCCACGCTGCCTCTTCCACTTTGTACGTGAAAAATCAGCCAGGCCCTCCGAAGCCTTACTTAAACTCGGGTTGGATTAATTTCTCTTCCCTCATGGCGATCTAGGGCACAAGGAGATCCTCCTTCCCTGTGATTAATGACGGTCCTGCAGAGGGCTGCTTCTGCTCTTGAGATTTTTAATTTTTTTTTTTTTTTAGCTTATTTAACAATTTCCTCTTCTCTCCTTTCTCCCCAGCTTAGCTGAGCTGCATGAAATATGGGAGACGACAGGCCGTTTGTGTGCAATGCCCCCGGCTGCGGACAGGTACGTTTACAGTATACTTTATTGTGAATGTGTCGTTGTGAATCAAAGTGGCTGTTTTATCACTGAGGCAAAGAGTTTAAAGCCGGTGTTTTACGTGATCACTGGAGGTAATCAGATCAGAGGATTTGCAGTGTGTAAATCCAGGTTATGAGCAAGTGCAGGCACTCCAAAGTAATGAAAGCTGCCTGGCTCTGCGGCGTGTTGTTATTCTGTCGGTGTTTTCCCTGAGACCCACACAGCCCAGAGGAAACATGCTGATCTCCCGTTAATGTTTTCTGATAACGTTGCTCATCTTCTTTCAAGGCTGTTTAACCAAAGGACAGGCATTCGCTCTCTGTCAGGATGAGTTAGCTGCTGTGGCATATTCTGTAAAGCAGCTGAGAATGTGACAGTTGATGGTTCGTGTTATGCGAACCCCAAACTGCCGTGGACTATTTTGGGCTCGCCAAAAAAAAAAGGAAAAAAGACCCATTGTGAATTCTTTTCTTCCACGGCCGACTTGCTGGGGTTGGCTACGGCCTTGCAAAACTTTTGGTGGCTTTCGTAGGGCAAATGATTATCCTTGAATGATTCACATCCCCATTGCAGTAATAAGACCCTTCTTGTCAGCGTGCCTGCCAGGGAAGGCACCTTTTTGTTGGATTTTGATGAAATTAGTGCTTTACCAAAGCCCAGTTTGGGGTCTCTCGGTGGCGTAGCAGCTTGGTAGCTTTCCTGCCGTAGGAACAGGAGGGACAGGGGGATTGTGCAGCCAGTGTTGGGGCCGTTTTAATGGGATTTATTAGGAACCGGGGCTTCTGTGGAAGTACAGAACTGTACAGATTCCAAGGAAAATTGGGTTTGTCTGTTCCGAAGCTTTTGAACGTCTTCTGGTGGAGGGAGAGGGGAGTTGTGGGTTTTAATTAGATATTAAGTGGTCTACACGCACTCTGTTTTCCTGGCTGCAACCACTGGATGCCAGGTTGCCAAACGGTTGTGGCTGTGACGCATCTGGGAGGTCTGACCGATCCCAGGGTGGTACTCCTGTCCCCAACGCGATTCTTTGGTGTATTTAATACTTCATTGCCTCTTGTGGGTCTCTTAATTGGAATCAAAGATAATTTTGCATCCTCGGGGCGTGTCTTCGGAGACCGCATGTGTATTCTGTGACGCATTTATTTTTATAGTGCAGAAATGGGTCAAAAACCTCATCTGCAAACTCTTGGGGACAGGGGATATTAAAAAAAAATACACGGTTACGACTCCTTAGCATTTTGGTCATTCTGGCACTAGTCTCATCTGAAGCATTTTCCATCCACTTGCAGGTGATCTTTTTTTTTTTTTTATAAGCTGCTTTTTATCTTGAACTTCTTTGCCTGTGAAATTGTGCAAGTCATTTATAAAATGTATTAGCTGTATTTGAGCACTTAATGATGTGAGCACTTCAATCATACAACCTTAAAATCGGATTCAAACAAGCAATTAAGGCAAACAACAATGTATTTAAATTTAATCTCCCACAATCTCCCACAAATGACATATAAAGGTGGTTGCTTCCTCCTTTCGCTGTTCCAGACTGCTGCTTATGGGTAATTCTGACAATTCTTCATGTTAATATTGAAATGTTAGAATCCGGGTAATTCATACCGGTATGATTCATTGTGATCTAACCTGACCTCGTGCACAGTTTCCTAGAACGTCCTTCAATACCTGTTCAAACCAGAGCATGTATTAAATAATGATGATCCAAGCTTGATTTAAAATATTTCCAGTGATGGAAAATTCACCACAGCCCTCGGTTAAGTTGTTCTAATAGTTAATTGCTCTCTCTGGTAAGGAAAAATTATGCCTTATTTCCAGTCTGAACCTGTTCAGCTGCAGCTTCCAGGCTGTGGATCTTATTAATTTTTGTTTCTTAGACAGAAAATCCTTTCTATCAAATTTCTGATGTCTGTAGGTGTTTACTGACAGGTCAACTCACCCCTTATCGGTCTTTCGGGCTAACTGAATACATAGAGCCCCAAACCTCTCCCTGCAAGTCCTAGTATCTCGCCTGCATTTTTTTTGGTCCTTTATTCTCCACATCAGCTTCGTGTTGAAGCTTTTTAGAGCCTTTACAAATTCTGCTCGCCACTAAAACGCAGCGGTACCAGCTGGAAGGGTGGTGGAAGGATCAGCCCAAATCGGGGTTCAGTGGGCAAGTGGAGTAAAATTGGATCCTCCAGATGAGCCGGACAGGGAAGTGCAGTTGGCTGCTTCAGATCTGGATTTATTTTTAATGTTCGATGTTGGGGGGATGATGGCTGCCAGCAGCTGTCTGCAGGGCTTGAGCTCTCGAGCACGTGCTGCATTGTTTCCCCAGCAGCTTGTGGTGCCTTTTGGCACTAAAACCTGACCCGCGGCAAGCTGCCGTGGATCATCCCATCAAAAATGGCTTATTCGTGCAGGCTGATGTTAACGTGAAGCCTTAGTAAGGGTCAGAGGTGGCTGCACCTCTTTCAGTTCGTTCCCTTGTTTCCTGCAGATTGAAACACTTGTCTTCAAACACAGGTGTCAGGGACAGTGAAATCCACGGGATCCCAACCTTCCTGCGGGTGCTGAATGCCTCTGGCACCCGTGAGAGTCGGCAGGATGCAGAGTTTTGAGCTTTTTGGAAGGTAACTTGATTTTCACCCCAGCACACAAACGGTGTGTTATCACCGAAAGCACAGGACGATGTTTCCCAGCCCAAAAAAGAGCCAGGCTGTGGCTGGCACTGGAGGAGACTGCCTTGCAGGTTTTTTTCTGATCCTTGAAGACCTTTGTGTGCATCTTGCATAGGAAGAAAGCCGTTGGAAAGGGAGGGTACTGCTGGCTGTGGAGCCTCTCTGCCCCTTCGGTCGTCACGGTCAGCATTTTCGGGACGCTGCCTTCGCCACCACGGCTCCAATGGCTCTGTTCCGTTCTCTCGTCTCTAAACCTTTGACCCCATGCCTGACCCTCCGGCATGTTTTGCTCCCTGCAGGTTCTGCTCTCTTGGGTATTTCCCTGTTTGAGGGGTGCAGTTTGTTTTCAGTGGGCTGCTCCCGTTGCACAGGGAGTCCCCGTGCCCGGACCACCGCGGTCCCGAGCAGGCTGCGATGGGCTTCGGGCCTTTTATGATCAGGGAACAGGCACGGGGAAGTCACCGGTCCTTTTCCTCTCCCTAAAATCAGTGATCTGCCTTCCGCAAACGCTGCTTTGAGACACGGGAGGTCACGGGAGAACGGAGAGCAGAGCCAGGCTAATTTGAACAGGAGACTGCAGGCAATTACTGGGAGGCCAGTGGTGATTTTCCCACTTCGGTTTAAAGGAAAAAAATAAATCTGTTGCTTCCCAGTGTAATTCCTTTGTATCATTAGCTAGTTCTTCCCCTCTGTAGCTAGTACCAGCCCTGTCTGCTGTGCTTTTTGCCTCTTTCCTGCTTTCCCTTTGTCCCTTCAATGCAGAAAAAAGGCCACAAAGCGAATTTTTCAGGGAAGTGCGGAGATGGGGGAAGGGGGAACGGCCACCAAAAATAGACGAGCAGGTCTCGCTGTGCCCTCCCGTATCATCACAGGCAGTGGGCTTTCAGTGGGCACGTAAACATGTTTTGGTTGCTAGGTCTTTAACGATGTTATTTTTGGATTCTGCATGCGATCGCTTCCCGACGGCGAGGCTGCTGCGACACAGCTGACTTCTAAATGCGCCGCATACACTGCTTTTAAAGAGGATTCTTCTCAAGGTCATTTCTCCGCTTTCTGCTCCAAGAGGACAGCTGGCACGTTTTTCCCTGGCCCCCTTCCCCTAGCCCCCTCTGCACGCAGGGGGAAGAGCGCTGCGACGGGGCCGTGAGCCCCGCGCCGCTGCCTTGAAACGCCCGCGGGAGGCGTGGAGCCGTGGCCCCGAGTCAGGCTTTCATCGAACACCTTGGGTGAAACTAATCTGGAGGTGGTGTGCGCTGCTAATCGTTAGCAAAATCTCCTAATCCCATTTAAAACACTCTGAGTGATGAAAGACAGCCTTGGCGCAACCAGGCGTGAGCTGTAAAGCAAAGCGTTGCCGTTAAAGTTGGAAGGTATTAACGAAGTCTGTGTAATGATACAGCTCTGACTCATTAACACGGGGTAATTAAAGCTTCGGCCAGCGTGCCGAAGGCATCCAGAGCAAAGGTCTGGGAGGAAGGCAGGGGCTTCGGCTGGGCTCGTGCTGCTTCGTCGCTGTGATCTGGTGGCGGCAGAGGGAAGTCGCTCACCGCCTGGGTTTGTTTCCTGCCTTGGAAAGCTGTGCTCAGGGCTCCTTGCTGTGCCCGGTGTGGGCAGGGAAAGCTGGTGCTGTGCGCCTTGCAGGATGGACGTGCCTCTGCGACAACTTCTGCTCCTCTCCTGAAGGCTTGGGCAGCGCTGGATGCGGGAGGTTTTATGAAGCGTCGTAACAGAGGGCCATCTTTATTAATAAAGATACTTTGCCCGCTCCTGGTGCCCAAACTAACGAAGGGCCCATAACCCTGAATATATTCTACTGGGAGCAAGACTTTCCCTGGCCCTTTCCTCCCCACTCGGTGCCATTCCCCTCTTTATAAGTGGCACAAATCATTGCTCGGGTCCTAATTCCAGCACTACAGTTATACAGGCCATTTCCTCAAACAATCGTTTGCTTTTTAAACCCCCCCCTTAATTTAACAATTTATTCCCCTTAAACCCACGCCGCCGAGGTGATGCTCGTGCGGTGTCCGAGAAACGCAGAGCCCAGAACTTTCACGAGGCCAGAAAATGATTTTTCTTCCTTGTGGTTTATTGTATCCTCTTATCTTGTCATATAATAGAAATAATGTTTATGGCATTGAGGCCTCAGCATCACTTGGCATTTAACCAACCTCAAAAGCAGTTTATTGCTTTGTATACTCTGCCGCCATGACCATTATCCCTTAAATCTCTATTGCTTTGTAATATACGAGGCAACAAATGGCTCCGGCGATTGGTTAAATGCGGAACTGAAGCTAAGGTGTGTTTTGGAGCTTGTATAATCCAAACGAATATAGATTATCCCTTTTATGCCAGGCCCGGTATAGAGAGGGGGCGCAAAACCGCCCTCGTCTCCCTCCGAGCAGCTTTCCAGCGGTGAGCGTTCCTTGTCGTGGCCCAAACTTTGGGGTGGCCTGGGAGCTGCCTGGTTCCTGGGCTCGGAGGTTTGCCGTGGGGCTCGCAGCCTCGCGCCGATGGATGCTGGCAGCAGCCCGGGGTTTGTGCCTCCTTATCCCGGCTCCGCTGCTAGGAGGAACGAGTCTCGTCCCTGTTCCTGCAGGTGTCTCGGTGGCTGAAGGTCTTCGGTGGAAGCAGAGCAGTCAGGACAAGCTGGCGTGATAGGAAGAGGCAGAATAATGTAGCGGAGTGAGTAGGTAGGTGCGCAGAGCAGCCCGGAGGTGAGAGGAAGGCAGTGCCCGTGCCCATTTGCTTTACAGCAAAGCATCTTTTACGGCAATCCCAAGGGCTGGCTCTGTTTCCGTCCTTCTCTTGTCCTTCCCGTTGCGGCGTGAAGCAAGGTAAGAAAAGATTCCCTGCCTCGAAGGTGCCAGGAGCCACCGGTACTCGGAGGAGGAGATCCAGAGGGGTGTGTGAGCCCTGCTGGAGCTTGCTGCCGGGGCCACGCGTGCGCAGGGCACGGATGTGTTCGCTTGGAGTATGAGCACGTACAGAAAGAAATATTTGTGCGTTGATTTAACAGCCTCCTCGGGGCCTGCCTCTTGAGACTCTGCTCCTGACGCTCACCAAGGGAAGGCAGAGGAGCTGCGCGAGACACTCAGAGGGTTAAAATCGAGTCTTGGAGAAACTTCAGCCCAATTGGCTACCTGCTGTTAGAGCAAAGCAGGAATTTAAACGGTGATTAAGCAGAGTTATGACACCCCGTCCTCCCGTAGAAATTGTTACTGTCCTGGCACGGGAACTGAGTGGGGCTAGCCTTGGCCACAGGCGCAGGGTGTTTTTCCTAAAGAATCCCGGCTCCTAACGCCCCCCGATTTAATGAGGTAGGAGCCGTTACGGCTTTGGAAATCGGAGCCTTAGCAAGCAGGAGAACGGCTTCTGTGGAGCAGGGCGGGCGGTAGCAGGCACCAAAGCTGGACAAGGCTGGCGAGAGCTGAAAGCCAAGAGCAGGACTCGCAAGCTCCCCGTCCGTGGCTCCATGCCACGACCGGCACCGGGTCTGTGCCCGAGTGAACCAAGCACCGCGATGCCACGGGGCACCCAGGGACCAAAACGAGGGGCTGGATCCTCCGGGAAGCTGTTCCCATCCGTCTGCGAGCCCTTGGAGGCGTTACAGAGACCTCCCCTGCGTGCCCTGAAGGGTCACAGCCTGGTGGGGTTGAGCTGAGGCTGACGCCCCTGTGCGCCAGCCGAATATTAAAACGAGAAAGCGGGGATGTTAACGATGGAGCCAGAATAAAAAATAATAATAATAATAATAATTCTCCAAGCTTTTTGTTATGCTTGGGCACAGCTACCCCTTGTCTGCACTTAGCATGCGAAGTCACGTCTGTGTTGTGTCCCTACTGCACCCGAGTGATTTGAAGAGCTGAGCCATAAACCAGAGTTTCTCTCCTGGTTTTTAAATCCAAGGAAATGTCTGAGGCTCCGTGGCGAGGAATTCCTGGCTGGATGTGCCTGCCTGCTTCACAGCTGCAGCTTTTTATTTGAAGCTGCCACAGCTGAAATAAAATTCTGCAGAGAAACATCTCGGTTAAAGGTCTTCCGTTATTTTCCAGGAGTGCAGGTTTCCCGAGTTAATTATTTATTTCAAATTAAGGCCTTTACAGCTGCACTACCTGTACAGCAGGCACAAAATGGCAGATGCTGCACAAATCTCCGAGCATTTACAGCGCGTAATGGGTCCGTGGCAAAGTAGTGCTTGGTTATAGTAACTCTTTAGGTTGTTAGCATCAAAAGAAGGGAATTAATTTGAGTTGTAACTCACGTGTTGTCGGCAGAGCGAGGTGATATCTCCCACCTCTTGCTGAAGGTATTTTTGGAGGTGGGGAGGGGAAAGCTAATTTTGAATAATAATAAGCTTGAGAAGGCATCTGAAACCAGTAAACGTTTATTTTTTACACTCCTATAACTTAAAAACGGCCAAACCAATTTAAACCAAATTGGATAATAAAAAATATTGCTCCTAGGCTGAGCCCCTGTATGCCAAGTTCCAGCCTAGAATGAATTTTTATGACCAAATTATAAACCCCCTAGAAATGAAGGTTTAAAATGGAAATGTTGACAGACCTTTAACTACAAAAGCACTATAACAGAACTTCTTTTTTTTTTAATAAAATGGCCGTTTTAAAATATAATTAAGACTTAAATATTATTTAATAGCGGCATTTCCTGTAAGTTAAAATCTTTCTCGTTCCTCCGGCTGGGGTTCGCTGCCAGTTCTGCGGATGCCACTTCTGCTTTGCATTTGCAGCACGTGCGCGGCGCTGAACCGACACAGACACTTGTCTGTCAGATGGAAATGGCTCCGGACAGCTTTCCAAACCCCCCGTTTCTAAATAAGAGCCTGGATGCCAAAGGACTCGCCGGACCCTTGCGCAAACCCCGCGGCCGCGCAGGAAGCGTCCCGTGAGCCCGTGCTGAAGAGCCGGCTCTCGATAACGTGAGATGCTGTTTTCTTCGCAGGAAAAACGTCTTTGCGTGCCCTCTGGTTGATTTGGCGTTCAGCACGAGCCGCCTTTTAGTGCTGCGGCCGCTTTGGTGCCCCCGCGCCCGAAGCCTCCCTGGGCAGCGGCCGCGCCGCGGAGAGAACAGATAACGAATCTGGAAGCTCTCCACCAGCACTGCAGCACGGAGAGGCAGCCTTGCAGGGACGAGGAGGAAAGGCAGGAAAGGCTTTTCTTTTGCAAGGGCTTCCTGCAGGCTTCTTCTCCCCTCCTGCAGCGCGGGCGCTGCCGTGGCTCCGCGCCGCCGTCCTCCCCGATGCCCTTTCGGTGCCGGTGCTGGCCGGGTGCCGCGGGGCAGCTGTCAGCCCACCCAGCCCGGGCTTGGTTTTCATCCCTGCTCCCCCCCAGCCCTCCTTTTCTTGGACTGGCTAATTCCTCTGTTTTGCTGCCTTTCTTCCCCTCTGCGCCCTCCCCACGGTTTAAAAATAACCCCGGGCTGGTTGCTGCAGTGCCACGGGTGCCGGGAGCGTTGCAACACCCGCTTCCCGTCACGGCACATGGCAGGCTTCAAAGTGACACCAGCCAGGGAAGAATAACGGTTATTGCAGGGTGTCCTCTGCGTTTTCCCCCTGGATTTCTTCTTCTCTGCCTCCTTTTTGCCTGCCAGCAAGCTCCTGGCTTCAACCCCGCTGCCAAACCCCTGCTGGTGCAGCCCTTGTGATGCAGTGGTGGTGCCGAGAGCGGGAGGCAGAGCCCGTGAGATCTCCACCTTAATTTGCTGGGGCCGTGTGTCTCGTGTGTGGCTTTTCTTCTTCGTTTAGGGAAGGAGACAACCGGCAGAAGGCACCTGGGGATCGGGAACGTTTGCAGGGGAGGCTCCGAGACGCTGCAGGCGCGCTCGTGCTGCTCGCCCTCCTCGCCGGGGGTTGCTCCGCGGCTGCAGCCACGTGCGAAGGGCTGGGTGGGCGAGAGCAGCTTTTTCCTCCTGCACGGGGCTTGGGACACGGATGCCAAAGGCCACCGGGGGAGGCGGGTGCCAGAAAGGGCACGCACTGCAGCAGAATTGATCTGGAAGCTGTTGGTGGATGTTCCCATCTACCGCAGCGTCCTCCTGCGTGTGCGGCACCAGGACTGGCAGGAGTCTCTGGAAAAGGTGCACCGGGTGTGCTTGGTGAGGCTTTAGGGCGTATTTCTCTAAAAACCTCTCCAAACCGATTAAATATATGCTTGGGTTTTTTTTTAAGGAATTGTTTTAACCATGCGTTAGAGGAGATAAGTCACTGAGACTTGCTTTAGTTCCTTTCTACTTCTCATTTTGGACAATCTGCACCGAGCCTGGCTTCTCACGCTGGAAACGCAATGAGATTGGCAACAGCTTTCGCATTTCTTAGAGTTATCTCTTCTGGTGAACGCCTCTTCTAACAAAAAAAAGCTCCTAATAGGATTTCTTGGCCATATTGGCTGCCGTAGCAATTAAAACGAAGAAATAGCACCTCTGGATTTGAAGAAATCGCTGCGTGCTTTTCCCCCTCCGCCGCCTCAGAGGTGCTGTGCTGAGGCTGCAGGCTGCCTAATAACGCCTTAAAATATGCAGCAGCCGGCTTCCATGCGGGTCCTGTCAAAGAAAAGGCTGGCGGAGGGCGAGCCCCGCTGCAGAGCCGTCCGCCGCCGCGCCGGGCACGCTCGCCTCATTAGCATCCTTGTTCATTTGGGCATCAGCCGGGGTAGATGAGGCGGCACACGAGCGGTAAACCTATCGCGTGTTGCAGCGGAATAGCCGCCGGCGGGGCTAATTGCCCTTTTGGAGCACCTCTCGTCCCAGAGGATCCTTCAAAACCACTCGCAAATCGCAGCCGGGGCGCACCCACCGCTGGGGTGCTTCGGTTCCAAAGGGAGCCCCTCCTGCCCGCCACCAAGGGGGGCTCGGGGGCAGCGGCAAAATCTTCTTTGGGGCTGCCCAAAACTCGATTTCACCTGCTGTGGTTGAGAGGAAGGGCGCTGAGCAGCTCCCAGCCTGATTCCCAGGGCAGGAAGGGCAGCCGAGCCCTCTCCCTTTTCAACGGGCGACTTGCAAAGTCAGAGGAATAATTATACACAGAGAGAGGAACCAGGATATTCTCCCTCTCTCTTCTCGTACCTATTTATTCACGTCTGATACACGTCCACCTATGTGATATACAGACGAATACGCACATAGCCTGGCTCAGAGCCCCCTTTATTGGGGCCATTCGGTGCCACGTACATGAGTGGAGCTGGAGGGAAAGCCCACGGCAGAAATGTCTGTGGGTAACAACGTGGGAGGACATCGCTTGAAAGCGGCCCCTGGCAGCACCCAAGGGTGTAGATTCAGCAGGGTGCCCGCTCCTTGCGAGCGTTTTGGTATTTCGGAGTGGTTTGGGTATTTCGGGGCCGGCTTTAGGGTTCTCGCCCTTTCTCTAGGGTCCCCTGTGCTGAGCTGCGTGCGGGCTCTCGCAGCCCGAGCTGGATCTGGAGTTCCCCAGGTGCTGCCAGGTTTCCAACCATCGTAATTTCTTTATTCTATTTTTTTCTGAGCCCCGTCCTCGCTGTTTGCTCCCCGATTACGAGGCGGTTTCCACTTTCTTGAAGCCGGGGTGTGTGGGGGGGAAGGAGGAGGGAGGGTTTCCCCTTTCTCGGGAACGTGATCGGGGCCGCAGAAATACCCACAAAGGAGCGCGGCCGCGGGCTTGCGGGGAACGCTTTCTTCTCGTTTTGATTTAAGGGGCTTCCACGGCCGCGGACTTTCTGCTCCGAAGAAAACAATCTCAGCCCAGTCCTCACCTAGAGCTCTCGCCCTATATCAGAAACGCAAACGGCGCGTGCTGCTAGCGCGAGGCCGTAAATCGAGCCGGGCTCTTTTATTAACTCGAAATTAGACCGATCTGAAAACTCGCTCTGGAGCTCAGGAGGGGCAGAGCCGCCTGCGTTGCCCGGCAAGTTTAACCTCGTGCCGTCGTGTCTCCGGGCCTGCTTCTCATCCCTGCTCCCTCGGAAAGCCGATGCGAAGCAGGGCTCTGGGTGTGGAGGCTTGGGAAGGGAGAGAGGTCTCGGGGCGCAGTCCAGGCCTGCGCCCAGGATCGAATTCTTCCCGCCTCTTCCGTGGTCGAACGCTTCCATATTTTAGTAAACGGTCTCTTGAAGGCCAGACAGGTTGGTTTGGGGGTTGTGGTGGTGGTGTTCAGGGGCTCGCTTCCTACCTGCCCGCTAATTTCTGAGGCTTAGGAGGGGGTGGTGGTGGCGTGCGGACAGCTGACGCCCCCCAGCTCAGTGCGCAGCGCCCAGCTCTGGCGAAGGCCTTGCTTTCGTGCCAGCACCGATGCGTTTGATCTCCAAAAAGGTGCAGGAGTTGGCGGGATTTTCTGCAAACCTCTGGCATAAAATTCGGGGAAACTGTCGCTTAAGGACAAAAAAAAAACACAAGTGGGGGGGACTCGGCATCTCCTTCCCTAGCAAAAACGGTGCTGAGGAGCCGGTTTTGGGTCGCGAGGGAAAAAACAGAGGCGTCTTTTCCCTCCTTACACCCCCCACGGAGTCAGTAGCACCCAGCGAGCTCGTGACCTCTTTTAATTTCAATCCCTAACCAGCAGCAAGGAGCAGGGGGGCCCGCGATTTTATTCAGGAGCCCGCATCCCTGCCCGCTCCTCTGAGCCCAGCAACACCCGACCGAGCCCTGCGGAGGTGGCGGCCGGAGCTGGCTCTCGGCAAGAGGGGAGAAGAGGAAGGATTTCAGCCTCCAGGCCAGAAGAGGAAGGATTTCAGCCTCCGAGGATGCTCGCCGGGATGGAGCCGGGCATTGTGCGGCCGCTCCGCCCCTCTGCGGCTCACTGCGGCTTTCCGCCTTGGCTGCGGCTCGCCGCGATGCCGAGCAGGGGACGCCGCGTCCTCGTGCGCTTTGCGAGCCCCCGAGCCTGGCTGGAGAGCAAGGGTGGGATAGGAAAGCCCTAAGCAATAATAACGTCTCGTGTTCTTTCCAGAGATGCTTCACGTGAGGTCAGAGAATGGCAGCAGAGCTGATGGTAGGAGGGATTTCTAGGTAGGCTTTTTTATTTATTTTTAGGGGTTTTTTTTTTGGTTAGCCCTTCTCTTCCCCTCAGCGGCTGCTGCTTTGCTCGAGAACCTTTATCTTCCAGACTTCATGGAGGTGTGAAAGCTCACAATAAATAGAAATAAATTTATTTCTGGCCACTCTTCATGCTGGAGGAAGCGTTTGTAAGGGACCGCTGGGTTCGGGCAGCCGCCGCGGCGCGCTGCCACTGGGGGCTGCGGTGCTGCAGCCGCACAAAGGGCTGGCGCACGCATGTCGGGCGCGTTCCAGGCAGGAAGAAAAAGAAAAAATAGCACCTTTTGGGCTTTTTTTGCGGTGTGCCTAACACGTGGCCAATGTGCAGAAGTCCCCTTTGTGCACAGAAGGTGGCAAACGGGGATTTTGCTCCGGGAGATTGGCCCCTTCCTCGGGTTAACGGTGCTGGCTGGAGGGATTGAGGCTGAATGAGCCGAGGCAGGTCCTGGGAGCTTGGGCAGAAATGAAGAGGTTTGTGGAGCACGAGAGGCTGGGCTGATGTTTGGTGACATCCCCGCCGTTCTTACAAGGTCCCCTGCAAATCTCCTGCGATGGTAAATCTCGGGAGGAGCGCGGCGGCGTGTTTATTTAACACCTGCTTAATGATGCAAGCTGAGAAACTGCACCGCCACTTCCCGAGCGCTCGTAGCAGCTGTTTAGCTCAAATAATTTTTTTTATACGCCGGATTAAAACAATAAAAACATTAAAGTCCTAAAATTCCCCCTGAGAGTAAACATCTAGACAATAAAGAATTGTGTGTGTAGGGGACGGGGTGGGAGAGTTCTGCAGCAGCGCAAAACAAGCTATAAATTAATCTCAGCAGTAAAGGCTGCTAAATGGAACCATTTCGTAAAATGAAGTTCTTGCAGAACGTCGGAGCAGTCTGTCTTTGGGGCAGTTAAACGTTTTGGGGCTTCTTAACTTCTTCAGGTTATTTATAAGCGGTGAACGTGTCTGGTGGCTGCGCCGGTCCCTCCTTTTAGGCATTGGAGCGGGGTTTGGGAGCGGGCGAGGGGCTCAGGGCCACGAGGATAATTGTCGGGAATTCAGAGCATCACCTGTCGCTTTTGTCTGCTTGAACCCTCCTCGTGTGGGCTTCAGACAGGGCGCTGAGCAGCTCCGTCTCAAAATAAGCTCGTTTACAAGAATAAATACTCAAAGGACCGGATCTGAAGCAATCCAAGCCAGAGATAAAAGCGCAGAGCGGCCCGTCCCACCGGTGCCTCGCTCATGGGTATTTTTCTGGCTCTTATTTTGCTTTTTCGGTGCGAGGCCCCTGCTTTCCCCGCCGCTGCTGCCACCCCGTCGCCGTGCGATGTCCCCGGGTCCTCGCGGCCCTGAGGGTTCAGGCGCCAGCTCTTCGCTGCACGGCACCCCTGTCGGCATCTTAATCCTGCTAATTCACCTGCTCGCTCGGGATTAACCCGAGCCTTTGCTTCTGTGGCTGGGGGAGAGATTTCCTGCACCCGCTTCAGGCGTCAGAAGCAGTTTGCGATCGCCACGTTAGCGACTCTCCCTTTTAAGAGCCTTGCTCGGTGTTCGCCGTAAACCCCAAACACCGGCGAGCTTCAGGACAACATTTCCACGCATTTTGCTCTGACTGCGTGCGAAACGTTATTAACGGGGGCGGAAGAACGGTTGGGACCCCGAGGATGTGAGCGAAGCGGTTTTGGTGACCGCTGAATCCTCGCCCAGGTGGCACCCGGCAGGGCCCAGCTCTGCTGCCGGGGCTGGGAGGAGGCCGTAGATCAAACGGCGCGGGGGAAAGCGCGGCTCGCCTTATGCTCGCCTCCATCCCTCCTGATTTTTCTTGCACCTCAGAGTTTCTCCGCTTAATTTTTATTAAGGGGCGGAAAGTAATGTTAAAAGGGTTTGGCAATAGCCAGGAGCAGCCGAGGAGGCGATTGGGAGCGAGCGAGAGCCCTGGGCCAGGGGCTTTTGCTGAGGATTCGGTCAAGTCACCGAGTCCACCGGCAAGCACGGAGAGCTGGGAGCGCGCTCATGCTCCCCTCAAACGTAACCCAGGTGTGCAGACAGCCGAAACCTCCCCGCCGGGAGCTGCGGTGATGGCAGGAGGTGGAGAAGAACGTGAGCAGAGCAAGATTTGCCTCCCCGTGAGCCTGCCCCGACTCGCCGGGGAAAGCTTGGCACCTTCGGGAAGCAGGCACGGTTGCATAATGATTTTCGGTGGCAGGCGATTTGGGGAAAGGATCCGGGCGCAGAGAGCTGGAGTTCGACCCCTGTGCAATAGGCTGCTCCGAGAAGCCGTAAATCTCGGGAGAGAAGAGGGTCACTGAGAACCTCATCAGGGTGGGAGCAGCAGCGCCGCGTTAATACGCCCATAAATCTACCTGTTACGAGAAAACAGGTGGCTCTTCCGAGAGGCAAAAAGAGGCAAACGCCTGGATTTTATTTTATTTTTTTTTTCCGCCGTCGGCCTTCCTCCTTTTTTTAATTACTGCCTCACCTCATCGCTTGTCGTGGCCCTTGCAAAATGAGGGACTTGGGGGTTTTGCCCGTTTCTGGGAACGCGGCAAGAGCCGGGGGGGGGGTTGCCGAAAGCTTGGGGGTTGGCCGCAGGGGAAATCACACCCGAGGGTGGGAGCTGGGTTTGGGGTGCTCAGAAGGGACGTGGGGCGTCTGTGGCCAGGAGGGAGTCACTGCAAGGCTTCGGGGAACCCCCTCGGTCCCGTCCCACGTCTCGCACTGGGGCGCTTGGGGATTTCTCGGCTGGCTGCCGTGGTCTGCTGAGCGTCCACGGAGCTCGTGCACCTCCCGGGAGGCACGAAGGGGCCAGACCCCGCGTATTTCTGCGCCTCGTTTCTAAAACACCCCAGTTGCTTCTCGGGGCGCCCGGGGATCCGCAGAACTTAATTCGGCTCCTGCTTTTTGTCCCTGTCCTCTCGAGGCTTCGTTAAGCCGTGCTCACGCTCCTCCGCTTGTGTGGATCCGCTCCTCCTCGTAGCTTCTTCCTCCTAGCTAGGAAACGCTCATATTAACGGGGAAAAAGGCTAATGTGCTAACATTAAAGGGGAAAAAAAAAAAGCAACGAGCCTCTGCATCCATTTAGCGTGATGCCCTCTCCGAACTGCTGCTGTTAGAGGTTCCCCGTGAGAAGTTCTAGCTCAGATCCACACAAAAAAACAACCCACCCCTCTATTTTCGTGCCCTAAAAGCCTAAGGAGAGGCTTGCACAGCATGAATGGGTGGGCGCCCACCCAGTACTGCGAATGAATTGAAGGAAGCCAACCTTCCAGCGCCTTAAAACCCTGAATGGGGACCACGGCATCCTTCTTCTCATTGTGGTGGTGCTCAAAGGTCAAGGCTGAGTCACGGCGACTCCTTCGAGCTGTGGTGCACGGGCACAATGAGCGCTTTTTTTTTTTTTTTCCCACTGGAGCTAACTCTTTGTTTTTAGGATCGGCTTTCTCGTAGCACCGGGACAATAGCGAGGCGGAGGGGATCCGCGCGAGAGAGGCGTCTTCCGAGGGGACAACGGCCGAACCTCTCCGATGAGCCTCATCCCAGCGGGCTCCCTCCCAACAATTCCAAATTGGCTTCCCAAATTAACATCAGGGGATTGGATCGGAGTTGCGGCACCGGCTGTCCGGAGCGCTAAATGGGGTTTTCCATCCACGGGAGCCCGCTGTTCGAGGCCCGCTCGCCCGGCACCGCTCGCCCTTGTGCTCCTCCAAGGGTGAGTCCAGGGAGGGCGACGGCGCCGTGCCGGGGCGCTCAGCTCCCCACAGAGGTGCCCGGGCTGCTCCTCGCTCCCACCCGTGTCCCTTGGGTGTCTCGGCGAGACGCTCGTCCCGGTTTCGGCTCGCCCCTGCTGCCTCCTTTCCCTCCGACCACATTTTTGGGTTCCCTCTCACCACATTTTTGAGCTCCCCTCCCGGCACCGACAGCGCCGCCGTCGGGGTCCCCGCCAGGTGCAGCGACGTGCGGGCTGCGCGGGGCTCCCCGTTGTCACCGGGGGCTCAGGGGCTCCGTTTCCAACGAGGCCGAGCTCGTAGCTGAAATGTGCGGCTTGGCAGCGAGCGGGGAAGCCGGAGCGACTCGTACCGCGGAGCCGCATGTGCTGCGGCACCTGCTGCCAAAACCTCTCCGAGCCCCTGCCTCATTGACAGCCTTGGCCCCCGTCCAGAGCCTGTTTAAGAGCCCCGTGCAGCCTCCCAGAGCACAAATCCTCAGCCCTGTAGACAAATTAATCGACTCCAGTTCGGATTTAATTATTTTTGCGCATGCATTCTTGTTTCTCGGGGTGTGCGGGGAAGGAGTTTCCTGTTATTCTTTTCTTTTCACTCTATAAATTATCTCTTGCCTGCGTGCGTCGTGCGGGGCTTGCTGCTGATGCTGTTTGTTTGCTGAGAGCGAGTCTTTGCTCCCAAATTATTCATTCAGGAGCTGGGGAGCGTTCGAGGCAGGAAGGGTGACTCACTTGGTAAACAGCAGAGGCTTGCAGGGGAAGGCAGGAGCCCAGATTGGGTTTCTGTGGTAGATCTAAAGGCTTGGGAGAGGACTGGGGGGGGGGATTTTTTTCCCCTTTTTCACCCTTTCTTCCCCTTTCTTCCCTACCACCAGCACCGGGGGTTCGTGATTCTTCCTCCGGCTCGCGGGAGGGCAGAGCCCAGCGAATTTCACGGCACCGCTTTCCCCCCTCACCGCCCTCCAGCTTCCCAAACCGCTCAGCCCCGCGGTGGGGCAGGGCAGGAATTCTGCGTGGCCCAGTGCCCGCGCTCCTTGCCCCTTTTCCCTGGCCCGTGGCCGCCGGCTCTTGCGATAGCAAGAAACGCCGAGCTCCCTAATGAATCCCCGCCTGAAATACGGCCGGGGGAGCGCAGCCGTAATTGCCTTTGTTAATTTATTATTTTTTTTCTGCAGTGCTTCTCGCACGGCTCCTGGTGCTTGCGTGCGCGCTCGGCTTCCTCTCCTAACGCCCTCGTGAAGTATGGTGCCTTTTTTCCCTTTTTATTTGCTCTGTCTGGTAGGTAGGGGGAGAATTGATGGCTTGCCCAAGGTCACACTGAAAACCTGTGGTGCTGCTGGGATTCGAGCCGGGGACGTAAGAATGATTCACGTCCACGCTGGAGCTATCCGGGGGATCCCATGGGGCAGGCGCACATCCGTAGGCACAGGCTGCGGAGCCGCTGACGCTCGGCAACTCCACCCCCTCGCTCACCTCCCTTAATTACCGCTGGGCCTCTCCTCTTAAGTTATGTGGCAGCGGTAATTAATACGTGGGTTTTAATAACCTTCACTGGCGGCGAAACGAGGCTAAGAACGCTCCACCGTGTGGAAGGAAACAACCAGTGCATCGCCGCAGGCTCGGTGCCGACGGCTCCGTCTGTGCCAGCGCCGCGCGAGCGGAGCAGAAGGGTGGTGGTGGCGGAGAAAACGCCGCCTGCTCCCACGTAGCCCGGACCCGTCGGAGATTTAGGAGCCCGACCTGCCTGGGTTCGCGTGCCCGGCTTCGGGCTGCGATCCTGGGGGGGTGCTGAGCACCGGGGGCTGCTCGTCTGCACGGCCGGGTGGGCTGTGGGCGAAGGAACCCGGCCGCTCCTCTGCCTTTTTCCACGTAGAGCCCTTTTGAAAAAGGGGAGGAGGGGTTGGTTCTTCAGGGCCCTGTAAAGAAATCCCTTGGGTTTTCTTTGGCTCGGATTCGACAGCGAAAGCTCCCGGTGTCCCAGCTGGTTTATCCCAGTTATCCCACTGGGATCGATGCCGTCCCAGCAGGTCGCTCCTGGTCATCCGGAAGGGCCGAGGTTGGTTTTGTCTGCCCCCAGACGTGATGCTGAGCTCCGGCGTGCTGTGCCTGCCACGGGAGACGTGATTAAAAATAAGGAAAGAAAAAGTTGAATGCGGAGTTTATGAAAGAATTTGCCCCGTGTGTCCTTGGCCGAATGCTTCCCTCCTCGCCGCTACGTGGTGTGCTGGAGGCCAGATGGTTGCTGCCTTCCCCCCTGCTGAAACACCTGCATTTCAGCAGCGGGGCATGTGTATGAGAAGCCCTCTGGGATGAGCGAAGCTATAGAAATGTAAATTAAATTATTTACCTACTCCGAGTTAAACGCTCTGCCCTTCTGGCCAAGGAGGAACGGGGACGGGACGGGCTCCAGAACCTGCTTAACTCTTTGTTTTAATCGCAGGGAACTTGGGGGAGCCACCTGAGCAGCTAATTGCCGGGGATTGGGTGGGAGGCAGCGTGCCGAACCCATCAAATGCCCTCCCTCCAGCCTCCGTGACCACACGGCAGCTCATCTCGGGGCCGCCGAAGCATCGTGTGTTGTCACCGTGTCCTTGCCGTGCTGGTGGCCCTCTGGCTCGCTGCAGGTGGGAGAAATGCACGAGGAGAGGCTGGGCGCCGCCGCGTGCTCCCAGCTTCTCCTCCCCGCGCAAAGGGGCAGACGAGCTGGCGCGGAGGAGGTGCCGCCGAGCAGCTCCCGTCTCTGATGGCTGGCCAAAAAACCAAACGAGCCCCCCCCCCCCAAAAAATAACTCCGAAATCACATGGTTCTCCCTCCAGAAGAAAAAGAAGGCATTTTGTCGTGGTTTGCACAATGCTAATCCCGACAAAGCGTCTGCTGAAGGCTGTGCTGGTGGTTTGGACGGGGCTTCCTACCACCAGCACCCTGTGAGCAGGCTGGACTTTCTGATTATTATTCTTTTTTTTCTTTCTTTTTCTTTTTTTTTAACAAGGAAAGGAACGTGAATTAATCACGGGGCAGGATGTAAGCAGATTTTTAAAGCAAAAGGCACAGCCACATGGGTCCCCGGAGTTGCCAGAGCCAAAAATAACATTGCGAGGTTTAATCTCGATGCCGTTTTAGTGGGGAGGGTGAGGGGGAACAGCAAGGGGATCTTGCCCCAAATGCATCCACGCCCGCTCCTTTCCGAGGCGATTGAGCTGGCCGTGACCTTTTTGATTTTCGCAGGACCTGAGTTTACAGAAATCACCTTTTCCTGCTGCCCCTGCCTTTTGGGAAGGGCACCAAAAGGGGTGCTTAAAGCCTGAGCGTTTCGAAGCCGGGCATCCCGCTGCGATGCCAGAGCCGGCCGTGCCGGGGGAGAGACAAGGGGCTGAGCTGACATCCCCCGGCTGAGCTGACATCCCCGTGGGGCCGTGGAGATGAGCCCTTGCCCCCCTTTTATGCTTTCCTTCCTCGCCTGCACGGAGCAGGGCGCCCTGACCTTGGCTGGGGGGCTCTGAGCACGGAAGCACCGTGGCCGAGCCGCGGAACACCACGAAGGATCCGCTCCCCTGCTGCCAAAAAGGCTTTGTGCTGTGCTCCCTCTGGACACAGGGACGTGCCGGGTGCGACCTCGGGTTTTGTTCTCCATCGCTCGTAAACCTTCGCTCTTCTTTTCATTCGGCCTCGGCTCGCCGAGGTGCTGTCTCTTCCCTCCTCTAGCGGAAGGACGCCGCCACTGAAGCCGGCTCTCCGGGCGCGCTCGGCAGCCGAAGGTGCCGACGGAGCACCCTTGGCTGCCTCTGGGACCATGGCACCAGCTTTTCCCGTGGGAGCAGCCAGGCTCCGAGCCCTTTTGGGGCAAACCCTCCCCTGGAGGTACGAGCAAAAGGAAAACGGGGCCGAAATCTCGGCGTGCCGTCCCTCCGAAACGTAAAACCAGCGTGGCCGCGCTCTCGCTGAATTCTTTCGAACCAACAAGTCCTCGCCGTGTTACCGCCGCCGTCTCGTGCCGCCTCCTCTCCTCTGGAAACGGGCCCAGCTGGGGATTCACGGGGCAGATAATTGTAATGGTCCCCCCGGCCTCTAAAACCCATGAATCACTCCGGTAGCCGGGCACTTTACGCGCATTAGCGAATTAATCCTTCCAGCCTCAGCGCGAGGGAAGGGGGAATTAGCGAGGGAAGGGGGAATTAGCGAGAGAGGGGGGAATTAGCGAGGGAGGGGGGAATTAGCGAGGGAGGAAGAGGAGCTGCACCCCCCGCTGCGCCCCACGCTGCCTGGGCTCCGGCGTCACCCCTGGGTACCCCTTGCCCCCCGAGGTGCTGCTTGGGGGGCAGCGCAGGCCCCGAGGCACCCCCTAGCCCCCTTGTCGTGGGATGCTCACACCACGGTAGCCGAGGTGGGCTTCAGGAGTGGCACCGGGGTGGCTCCTGTGGAGGTCGGTGCCTTTTTGCTCAGCCGGCTCGATCGCTTCCCTCCATCGCTTCCCTCCAGCGCCAACGCCTGCAGGGCACGTGCTGTCCCCTTTTGTCTCCCGTCCTATCCAGGTGTCGCAGCCACGCCGCGGGCAGCATCACGCTGCTGTGCCAGGGGTCGGAGCAGCGTTTGGGCTTCCCCGTTTTAACGGCAGCTCGATCAATTCAGCCCCGTGAGGAGCCCGATGCGGCCGGCTTTGGCTCCCCACCTCTCCCAGGTCCCACGGCTCGCGCTCTCTGCGAGGTAAAGCCTCCTTTTCCCAAGCGTGTGCCCGGGGAACGCTTCGTGCCACCACAGCCCGCGCCTCGTCTGAATTTCGGCCAGGTGCCTGGCTCACTTGTGTTCTCCGAAAACGACCGCCAAGGTTAAAAAACAGTGAGCACCTGGGCCCCTGAGCTCGGTGCGGGGGGTTCAGCACCCTCAAACCCTCCCTTTGCCTGGGATTCGTCCCGCATGGGATGCATCCAGCTCTGATTTTGCCTCTGGAGGCAGAGCCCTGGCCCAGGGGAGCTCAGCTCTCGGGGGGCTGGAGCCCGTGCTGTGTCTGCAGCCTGTGTCAGGGGACAAACCGTGCTCCGTTCGCCCGCGGTTTGAACGCCGTCGAAGGCTTTACGAATGCAGAGGCGAGGAGAAACCCTAAGCAACCCCTTAGTTTTTCGTGTCCTGCTTCTTAAATCGATGGAAAATGTTTCTGCCTGAAGATCCAGGCTTCAGTCTGCTTTTATTCTCTGGCTCTTGTTCTAGCAGGGATGGCACGTCGGTCCAGCTGGAAGTATTGTGCCCTATTAAATGAAGATTTTTAAATGAGCACGCTTATTCATCGAGCTGTCACAGCCCGTCGAGTAAAGAATGCAGACTGTCCAGCCTTAATCTCCCTCAAATCTGTTTTCTCCAAAAAGCTGCGACTGTCTCTTGGGGAAATAAACTCAGCCCTGTGTTTACCCAAACCCCAAATGCCGTCGGCGTGCTCCAGCCCTCGCACCGAAAGCAGCGAGGAAGCTCCCAGAGCCGTCGAAACGGGGAAAGAAATGCTGAAATGGGGGCCGTTTGCGGCGCTTACGCCAGATTTTAAGCTCGCAGGGTCGCTGCTTTCGGGGCCGTGCGGAGGCGGCCGCGGCGTCCTCAGCTCCGCGCGGCCGTCCCTCGCCCCAAAGAGTTTACAGCCGACATCTTCTTTTTTAATTCAGACACCCGCAAACTAGCAGGCTGAAATAACACTGCTATATGTCAGCCGCTGATGGAAGGAGATTAAATATTAAAGCCGGTGCTGCGGCTTTAACTCATTCGCCCTTTTTTTTTTTTTTTTCCCCTATCCCCCCTCCTCCTTTCCCCCCCCCCCGCTCTCCCCCCTGCTTTCTTCTCTGTGTAAAATGACATGATTTAGAACTGAAGTGCCAGACTCAGCCTCTAGGTTTCGGCGTTTGGAAATGTATGGAGAAAGATATATTGTGTCTGTGAGCGTTTCTGTGCAGAGAAAGAGAGAGCTCCGCAGCTAGTGAGACCACATAAAGATGTTAAATAGAGCTGTAACGCGCGCCGAAAGCAGCAAAAGTGCCCTAGAAAAAAAAAAAAAATCCTGCACGGAGCAAAATGAAAGATTAAAATAAATTCAGCGGGACCAACGCTGCCAAGCCCGGGCTGAAACGTGCCCCTTGCTGGAGCCAGAGCTGCTGGGGAGGGCTTGTAGGGGGGAAATGTGGCCTTCTTCACCCCCTCCTCGCCCTGAAAATCTCGTTTCTTTACCTAGCACAAACCCAAATGGGAGAACTGGGCATTTTCTTCATTTTTCCTTTTTTTTTTTCCCCCCCCGTGTCTGCGTGTTGAGCATTTGGAGCCGCTGCCGGCGCAGCGGCCGCCTGGCTGCTCAATATTCATCGGCAGCCGGCTGCTCCTCCGTCCTCGCAAAAAAAAAATAATCCTGATTTATTCTCCCCCGCTTACCATCACCCACCCGTTTCCCTCCGACAACTGCTCGAGCAGCACTTTTGGGCCGAAAGTGTGGCAAAGTGCCGCCGCCGACCCTTCCTCCCCGCGTCCCCCCTATCCGCCGCCGCACGACCGGGCTGCAAATTTGGGCTCCCTTGGCGAAACGGCCGCCCTCAAAATCCCACCCCGGGGCTGCGCTTCGCTCGCTCCTCTCCTTTGTTCGGCGCTTGGAAACGAGTCGCATCGGGGCTGGAGCTGGGGTTTTGTTGAAGCTTTTTTGGAGCACGGAGGAAAGAAACGCAGCAGGAGCGCGTGTGGGTCTTCAGCAAAACTGTTGGGAAGTGGGGTTTGAGTTTTAGCTGAAGGGCAAACGGGAGAGGCGACCAGGAAAGCCCCTGCGTGCGCACCCGGGGTTAAGCAGGCAAAAAACCTCGTTGCTGAGCTGCCTGCAAGGGTGTCAAGGCTCTGACCGCTTTTAATTAGAGCCCCGGTTACGAGTCGCCGTCAAAAGCCTCACGGACCTGTCTGCTGTGACATGTTTGAGGGCAGCTTTGCTCAATGAGCGTCCTCAATAAGCATCGGGAGGAGGGGGCGAGCTAATTCGCCCAAACAGGTGGCTGTGGGGATGGTGCGAGGGAAAAAAATAAAAATAAAAAAAAAGGAAGGGGGGAAAAAGGGCGGAAATTGTTCGCCGCGGCAGCAGCTCTTTCTAGAAACGAGAAAAAAAATAAATGAACAGGGGCAGCCCGCTGCTGCACGGCTGCTGGCTGCGTAAAAATCCTGCAGCACGGCCCGTGCGGCGCCCTCCGCCTCGCGCTTTGTCGCAGGCTGTTAGGAGAGGCGCAATCCATCCTCGGCTCGTGATGGTTATTTGCTTTAACTCTGTCCTTGCCTCTCCCTCCCCTGCTCCCTCCGCCTCGCGCGGCGCAGAGGAGCCCTGCAGTGGGTGACGCTGATGGCAGCGAGCCCTTTTGTCTGCCTTTCGGCCCTGTTGGGTTCCCAAAAGCGGGGTTTTTCAGCCCAGGATCCTGCCGCAGGTGGAATTTCGGGCGGCGTTTTTATGGCCCGCCAAGGGCGGCCCCCGGCCAGGGGCGCCCCCCCCCCCCCCCGGTACAGCACCGCCACCAAGAGCCGCGTCCGTCCCATGCCATAAAGCCTGGGGGTGAACGGCCGCCCTGGTGCCAGCTCTGCCGAAAATAAACAAAGCTGACCGACCCCTAATTCCCCTAATTTGTCCCTAATTCCCCTAATTCATCCCTCCATCAGCCTGCAATCGCGCTGCACGTTTCGCCGAGCGGCGCGGCGGCGGCGACCGTTTGCGTTTCCGAGCTCGGCTGCAGCCACCGGCGCAGCCCCGCCGCTTAAAAAATTTTTTTTAAAAAAAAGGATTATTGAAAATATTTGTCCCCCGCCCGCCAGAAGGCCGCCTAATGGCTTTTCGGTTCCGAGCTTTGCGTTCACACCCCGCTTCTCCAACAATCTGTCCCGCTCTGGTTTTGCTTAACGCTCGGCAGCGATTGTGTTACGGTCGCTCTCCGGGCGGCTCTCTCCCCCCCCCCCCCCCGTCCCCAGCCTGCTGCAGGATGTACCGTAAAACCCAAAATGCATTTATTCACCATTTTCTAAATTGTTTCATTTCAGAGGTTTACAAACGAGGACCACCTGGCGGTTCATAAACACAAGCATGAGATGACATTGAAATTCGGCCCTGCTCGAACCGACTCAGTCATCATAGCAGGTATGCGGCGCTCAATCCAGGCCAACTCGGAAAATGGTGCACATTAATATAGCATGACTGCAAGATTAATACCGGGGACCAGATGCACTGAAAAACGTCCCTACCTCCCATAAAAAGCTCTTGTGATCTGCATTTAATCAGGAGGAAAGGAAAGCCAGAGGCTTCCAAGTTTCTTTTTTTTTTTTTTTTTTTTTTTTTTTTTGGTGTTTTCAGGTTTTGTGGGGGGGTTTTTGTTTGCCTTTTTTTTTTTTCCCCTTTTTTTTTTTTTTTTTCAAGCTCTCACCCTTTTTATTAAGCCTGGAAGATTTATGGACAAAAAGGTCTTTCGACGTTTCTGCGTGCGCTTTGAGGACGATGAACCAAATCTGACAAACCCGGCTTCCTCCCCTCAGCCCAGGTGTCAATTTCCTTGAGCTTTTGGGCCAGCAGTTAATAAATTAAAACGCCGCCGAGTGCTCCGGCTACTGCCGAGGGCGCCTTTGCAGAGCCCGACCGAGGAGCTCTGGCAGCTTGCGGTCAATGCAGCCTTTATAATATTTAGGGGGGGAAAAAAATGTGTATTGTCCGGCAGCAGATCACTGCCACTTACGGACCCTCTCCTGCCCTCTCGGGCTCCTCTTCGGGCTCAATAAATGGAGCAGGGTTTGTGGTTCCCCCCCCCCCGGTGAAAGGAGAAGTTGTTTCAAACTTGTTAAGCCCAGGTAGGAGCTGGCCGGGAGGTTGGGAGCCGGGGGGGGATCGCAGCCCCGTCTCCCCCTGAAGCCCACCATTAAAAGCCCTCAGTTTGCTGCTCCTGGGTGCGCACCCTTAAGGGTAAAACCCTTAAAAAACTGGGGGGATTTAGCACAAGGAGCAACGGCGAGGGCTGGTGGAGACCCCCCCCCTCCAGCAGAGCTTTTCTTGGCTGATGCTCAGGGGGCTGCTCCAGGGTAAATCACAAACAAAACCCAAAAGAAAAACCCACGGCCTATTTAGCTGTGGTCAGCACGAGCCCAGCCCATTTCACGCCAGCATCCCTCCTGTTGTAAAGCCACCATTTTGTCCCTGGGTTTTCTCCTCCTCTCCCTCCCTCCTGCTTTGTGCTGAGCCCGGGGCAGCAGCCCAGGCGTTAACGAGAGCAGGAGCAGGATTTCAGCGTCCCTTGAGCTGAAGGGAGCCGTAAAGGATCGGTCCCCCTCCGCCCGTTACGGCACGGAGGCGGATTGAGGTGGGGACGTGCACCTCTGGGGTGCTGAGCTGGGGTAGGAGTGGGACAGGACGAGGGAGGTGACGCTGCTTCATCCTGGAGGCTTCTCAGAAGGACATTGCCAAACGGGGAATGGTCCGAAAAGAGCCGCGAGAGCCCTAAAGCCCCGGAAAAGCAGCCTCCTGCCGAGAGCTCCAGTTGACGAAGTTGCGTAGCTTAATGAAGATCTGGGGGGGGGGGAGCGGAGTGCGCTCAGAGGAGGCCTGGGCTTTATTAAACCAAGCAGGCAGGGGTTGAAGTCAGGATGGGAACAAAACCCGGTTTGGCGAAGCGATCGCCAAAGGCTGCGGGGGGCTCCACCGCTGGCCGGCGTGACGGCAGTCGGGACGTTTGCTGCGGCTCGAGCACGGCCGCTGCCCTCAGCCGGTGCCAAGCAGCCCACGTTTTAGGCGGGGAGCTCAGGGGGAACCGTCCCGGGGATCCCCTTTGTGCTCACGAACGTGCCAAGGATTCGGCCAGCCGGCTCCTGCCGTGCCGGGGCTCCCGACCTCACGTCTTGCGGAAGCGCCGGGAGCCTCCTGCCTGCTTTACGGCCTGGGCGATGGCCAGAGGGATCACGACTCGACGTGTTAATAGGGTGGAAAATGGGCCCCGCGGGAATTGCTTTGGGCAGCGGCGGCGATGATCAGCGCTCCCACGTCCGTCGCGGGATGCGCGTTTGTGCGCCGCGTCAGCAGCGGGGCCGCTCCATTTGGCCGCTTCTCCTCCGATCCCTCCGTGTTTTAAAGGTCTGCCCGTTCAGGGAGACCAAACCCCGCTATTTTCCCTTCCATTTCAGCCAAAAATGGGCAAAACCCCGGGGCGGGAGGGACGGGACAGCACCCGGGCAGGAATCCCACCGAAATCGCCGCTCGCCGCAGTGATTTATTTCCCAGCACCATTTCCCAGCGAAACAAAATCAACGAGAAATTCTTTTCCCGAGTTGTCCCTCGCAAACACCACACACACCTTAGCAGAAAAGCAGCCGGGCTTCTGCAAAGCAGAGGGCCACGTATTTTAGGCGTCCCCGGAGGGGATGAAGGGGGTTCAGGGGATTTTCTGGCCTCTCTCTGACCGCCGCTCCGTGTCACCTCCCGCACAGATCAGACCCCGACCCCGACTCGGTTCCTGAAGAACTGCGAAGAGGTGGGACTGTTCAACGAGCTGGCCAGCTCCTTCGAGCACGAGTTCAAGAAAGCCGCCGAGGATGACGAGAAAAAGGCAAGAGGCGAAGGCCGCTGCCCTACAAGCGAGCCGTGCGATGTTTTGGGGCTGGGGGGATGGAGCTGCTCTGATGGAAGGCATATGGCGCAGCACGGGCTCGGGTTTAATATGCTGGCTCACGCGGGACTTTATTTTTTTAACTCGGGTGACTTCGGCCGGCAGGCCTTGCAAAAGCTTGAACGGTTTGTTATTCCTCCGGCTTTTCACTTCCAAACAAAAAAAAAAATGAAAGAAAGAAAAAAAAAAAAAGGGGCAGTAGCCCGAATGCCTTGCATCGCGGGGAGGAGATGCAGAAAAAGGTCGGGACTGTGGAAAGTGCTCGGGGTCTGAGCCAGATTCCCTCGGGGATCGGGATCCTTGGTGCTGCTGCCTTTAAGGTGCAGCCGTGGCCCCCCCGGGACTGCTCCTCCCGCGCTCCCTGCAAGGCCGCCGACCGAGAGAAGGGCTCCGGGCAGGAGAGAGGCTTTTCCTAACAAAGAGCTCCCTCGTATGCAAGCAGTATCGATTCAGGCTGCCCCTGCCAACCCCGGGTCTGAAGGACAAGGGGATCTCGTCAGATAGCAGCTAATTAAGGACATTTCCCCCCCCCCCAACCCCCCCTCCTTCCTCTCCAGGATCGGAGGAGCAGCAGATGCGGACCGGGCTCTGGGGCTGGCACATACATTTACTAAATTGATGTATGGATGTACATACGCTCGCAGTCAGCGGCGCTGCTCGGAAATAAACTGCGGGAGCAGAGCCGCGTAAATCTTCGCCGAGATGGGGAACGGAGGAATTCAGAATTAAAACCGAAAACTGTCTTCCCCCCCAATCCCCCCCCCAGCACCCCGCTCTCCTAATAACAGGGCTCTTTAAAGCAGAAATTGATCTCTCTCATTGGTATGCCGCAGGGCCTTGCCGGGGCGTTTTATGCTCTGAATTCCCTGCCTTTTGTTCTCTGCAGCCCAGACCGGGAGCGCTGGGAGAAGGTAGCTTTTCGGTTGTGGTTTCACGTAGAAACGGCCGAGCAGCCCACAGTCTAGCCAGTCGTTTTATATGGAAGACCACCCAAATCCTGCGCTCCGCTACCTAATAGCTGCAGCTAAGACCCTTTAGGCTCTTGGATGTTTTTCTTTTTTTTTTATATATATTTTTTGCTTTTTTTTTTTTTTGCTTTAGGATGACTGCAGTCAAAATATTTCCGCCAGCAGCCCGGCGAACGCGGCGGCTCGAAGCTCGGGGGTGTTTTCGGGCAGAGGGAAAGCATTCGTAGCCCTCCCCGAAAACCTCCGCACGCGCGAGAGCCCCGGGCCCAGATGGCTTGTCACTCCCTGAGCCTGGCCAGAGCTGCCTGCTGCATTTCTGGGATGCTTTGAACATTTGGCCGCGTCCAGCCCAGTCGCTGCGCTGTTGTGTTTTGTCCTCCGCTTCCAAGGGTGGTCTCCGACACCAGCACGTTAATTAAAAACATAGGCACAGCAGGGGCTTCCCTGGAGGCGCTTTAAGCGGCTTGAAACTTCCCCGCGCGTTAATCCCTTCTCCTTTGTGCTTCCCAGTGCAGCGTCAATGCTTAAGAGCGCAGGTAACCGGGTTCTGCAGGGACCCCGAGCACAGCTCCTGCGTAAATGGCTGCGAGCAGAGAGCAGCCGCCCGCATTTTACCCCTCGCTGCAATTTTCCCTCCCTCCACGGGCCTGAAAATGCAGAGGAGGTTTAGGTTAGACGCCAGGACGAGCTGTCAGCACTCGGGCAGGCGAAGCAAAGCGCCGGGAGGGATTGCAGCTCGGACAAACGGCCGGCGGCGCCGACCTAGGTGGAGTTTCTCCTGCCCTAGCCCAGGGGGGTGATTTGTGAGCCCACCCTGTGGCCATCATCCCCGTCCCAGTGCTTCTTCCTCCCAGCTCTTCTCCTCCTCCGGGTCTGGGGAAGGAAGAGCTCGGTGTCACCTTGTTGTCACCCTGCCCTCGTCCCGTCCCCAGCAAGCCGTCGGCTGGTTCAAACGGGGCACGTGGCACTGCTGGAACCCGGGGGGGTGGCAGGCTGCCAGCTCCAGGCATATGGTTGGGTTTTATTTTAACGGGGCGCTCGTAGATATTTAATAACTTGCATGGCTCTTTGTTTGCTTTTGATAATCAGGTAATAAAATAATTCGGGCTGATTCATACAATGCTTCGCAGCTCTGCTGTGAATGAAAGTGCCTTCTGTAACTCGCAGGCGTTTGGCTTTACCTGTTCTCCTTAGCGGAGCCCTTTTAGGAAAAAAAAAAAGGAGGAAAAAAAAAAAAAAAAAGCCCAGTGGAAAGAATCGTGTCTGTGTTACTGAGAAACCACAAAATGGTGCCATCTGGGGCAGAGACCGTCTTGCCTAGGCCTCCGTCTCTGTTTGGACGGGGCCAGCGCGGCGCGGCACCGCTCTCCGCTCCGGGCTCCCAGATGCTCCTTCAGCACAAATAAATAATAATAATTTGGCCGGGGCTCAGAGCCGTAGCTCTTCCTCTGGGACCGGCCGAATGTTTCACAAACAATGTGAGCTAATTGTCCTTTCGATCCGGGGCTGCTTTTCCCGCAGAGCGCCGGAGCCCTGGACATGTCTCTGCCCTCAACCCCAGACATCAAAATAAAGGAGGAAGAGCCGGTGGAGGTGGACTCTTCCCCCCCAGACAGTCCTGCCTCTCACCCGCCGTCGCCGCAGAGCAAGGAGAAGGTAAGCTTCCGACAGTGTGCCCTGCGGAGGTGTCGTTCCCTCCTTCCCCGGAGGAAAGCGAGCCATTTCTCCGCTCCGTTTGGCTGTGATTTGGGCTTGTGAGGTTCTCGTCTCGTTTGAGAAACAAAGAGAAAAGCTCCCCCCGTCCTTCCCCCCCCTGCTCCTCAAATACACGTTTCCTGCACTTAAATCTCCGCCTGGATTTGGCTAATGAAGAAAACCTTGCTGAGTACCCCGGGGTAACACTGGGAACGCTCTTCTGGCAGGGAGAAAGTGCAGCAGGAGCGCAGCATCCTCCCCGAGCCTGGCTCCCGGCGCCCGGAGGGGCTTTGGCTGGTGACTGGGAGCAGGAGATGAGCCCGGGTGACACGGTCTCCATCCGAGTAACTTCCCACTGTAGGGACGTTAGCTGGGACGGGGCGGTGATTCGGAGAGGGGGGTTATTTTGGAGAGGGGGATTATTTCCTAGCTGGGGCCGGGGTGGTGATTTGGAGAGGATTCGGGATTGTTTCCCGGCGGCTGCTGCAGGCGGTAGGAGTCTGAATTTCCCTGCCCCGTTCCCTGCACTGACACCAGCTCGGTGTGCCTTTGGGTACGTGGTCCCCTCCGTGTGGCACAGAAGTCCCCGAACTGTCACTAAATGGCCTGAAAGCCATCGGAGGGCGGCTGGAAGGTGATGATCAGCCTAACGGGTAACGGCACGACTCCTTTTGTCCCTCGGTCCTCTCTTTAGGAGATCTCCTCCAAGCCCGTCATCGTCTCGACGCCCACCCCGACCATCGTGCGCCCGGGCTCGCTGCCTCTGCACTTGGGCTACGACCCCCTGCACCCAACGCTGCCGTCCCCAACCTCCGTCATCACCCAGGCTCCCCCTTCCAACAGGCAGCTCGGGTAAGTACGGAGGGAGGGAGACCTGCGCCGAGGTTTTCCTCCCATCCCGTCAAGCTTCCTGGGCAGTAATTAGGTCCCTAAATAAGTTCCTTGATTGCCAGCACAGCTGAGGTGCCACCATTCCCCCCCGTGCTGCGGCTGCTTGGGCATAAGGGCCTCGTTGCAGCGCCGCCTGCACGAGCAGGATGGGGTGTAAGTGCAGGAAGCGGGAACTAATTGTCGTAGCGGAACGAAATGAGGCAGAAGGCACCGCGGGGAGAAATGAAGCCCAGTCCCCAAACACGTTGACACGATGCTTGGCGTCTGTGATGGGAGCGTGGCCGGCCGGAGGACCCCCGGGTCGCTTCGCCAGCCTGGTGCGGAGCAGAGAGCTCGGCAAGGAAATCGTCTGCTCCTTTAATGGCTTTGGGATTTCCTCAGACAGCCGTGGCCGCTGAAGTGTAGCCTCGGCTCCAACCTGCTGGCCTCCTTCGTGGTCAGCTCCTGCCTCGGGAGCTGTTTGTTTCGGCAGATGTAATGACCTGCTCCTCCTTGCCCCCGTAGCGATCGGGATCGGAGGCTCCAGAGCCATCGCTGAGGCAGCTCCGGCCCCGCACATGAAAGGAAGGAGCCCGAAGGATGCAGGAAGCCCATCACAATGAGCCCTCAGGAGACGGCTGTTTAGCCCCACTTCTATTCTTTGGTGTCAGGATGCTGCTTTCTTGCCGTGCTCCTGGCCTCTTTCTAATTGCCCTTGGTGGTGGCTGGCTCCTTGCATTAACCAGGCCATTTTTTTTTTTGGCTGTCACTTCATATTTTGGTGTGTGTTTTCGCTCTGACCCCGTGGCACCATCAATCCAGGCTTCCTGACGGAAAGTTTTAAATCCTGTCCCGAGGCATTAAGGGGTTAAGTGATTGTCCTGGGGTTCCGAAAGGGCCTTAAATCCCCCCGCCCCGTAACCCAGCACGGGGCCGTTTGGCACCGAGCCCCCTCTCTCTTGGAGACACCAGAAGATCAGAACTGGAGGGAGCTGGGCTTTTAATGGGATTTCGTGTGCCCTTTGCAGCTCGCGGGGCTAGATCCCTCCCGGAGCTGAAGCAGGCTCCCCGGGGGGGTCAGGCCGCAGCTTTAACGAGGCTCCCTGCATTAGGGCCTCGGCAGACGCGGTGGGGTTGTCGGCGTGACAGAGATGGAGGGGAGGCTGTGACCTCCCCGTAACTCGCCTTGTTAGGCTGGGCTTTTCAGAGCAGCCTGGAGGATTTGGGATGCCCAATAGAAATGAATGAGAGCCGAGCGTTCGCGGTCCCAGGGCAGCCTTAAAAATTCCAGCCTGAGTTATTGGCGTGGCGAGCTCCCCGCTCCCAGCCGCGCTCCCCGCGTCTCCCCACCCTGCTACGACTCCGTGCCAGCTTCCTCCGAGGTCGCAGGCAGCCCAGCCTCCTCTGCCCCCTTCCCTGGGCTCGGAGGAGGAGGCAGCAGCAGGTTTTGGGGTTTTTTTTTCTCCCCTCTGCTCCCCCCCAGCCAGGCTGCCAGCGGCTCTGCTCTCCTCCTGGCTCGTCTCTGCCTCCGCTCGGCTCCCCGCGGCGCCGTCGTGAAGCGAGGAGGAGCAGGAGAAGCAGCCCTTTCTGGCAGGGACCCTTTCCTCCCTCTCCCCGGCAGGCAGAGCAGAGCAGCTCCGGTTTTTCCTCCCCTTTCCTAGGGCAGGCCGGGGCTGGAGGGTCGCAGGCTCTGCGGCGGGGTTGGCAGCGCTCTGAAATGGAGGAAGGGACACGGGCACCTCTTTGTCAGCACACACACGACCGTCGCCTCTCGCTGCAGAGCGATCTGCAAGGGAAAAAGTCCTGGGCATTTGTCGTCTGTAACCACCAGCCCTGGTGGGGTCACCTCCTCCCCAGCCTGCTATGATGGGGTCCGGCCCCGTTGTTTCCCCAGAGCCATTTCTCAGACATACACGAACCAGCCCCAGTTCCATATCAAGTTTTTCCTCCGGAGCCGTAAGAGTCAGAAGCATTAACGGGAAGCTCAGCCCTGCCGTGGGAGCCCGGGAGATGTGGCTGAGCAGGGCACACGGTGCCACGGAGCATCAGCATCGGTGCTGGGTCACGGCGCCGTGACGCTGGCACGTGCTGGCTGCTGTGCACCGGCGTGCAGCAGGCCGGCTTCCCCTAACGTGTGCTCACCCCCAGGTCAGAATGTGACCCTCAGGAACGGGAGAATTGTCTGGCCAGACTTTGTGCTTCTGCCCCTGAGCCCGTGGGGCTGCTGGGGTAATGGGATCGTGAAATATAACCTTGAAATAATCCATGAGAGCTTGAATTGTTTCTCCAGGTCGCCCACGGGTTCCCTTCCGCTTGTCGTGCAGCTGCCGAACGGGCAGACCATGCCTGTCCTCCCAGGCCCTCCTGTGCAGATGCCTTCTGTGATATCGGTAAGGGACACTTCCAGCACAGCTCTGCGAGGCAGAGGAGGGGACAGAGCTTCTCCCCCTGCCAAATACGTGCAGACAGATCCATTTTGCAAAAAAATTCAAATATTTCTCCCCCTCTGTGCAAGATAAGACTTGAAGAGGAGGAGTAGGAGGGGGGGCCGGCTCTGGCAAGGTAGTAATAACATGTCGATCACACTAGAGGGCAATAAGTCTGGAAAAAAACAAAGCCATGCCCAGACAGATGGCTCATGCCATTGATCCAGGGCTGGGAACTGTAGGATCCCTGATTAGCTGCCTCCATTTGGAACAGCGTGCCTCAATTGAAACCATTCGAGCTTGCAGGGAACATGTTGGTCTTTGCAGGCCAGGAAAGCCACCCTGGCCTCGCCACCGTGCTAAAGTGCTGCTGGAATATTAGCCTTGCGGGTTGTGCTTTTTGCATACAGAGAATTTTTCTCTGGTCCAAAATTCATGAGCAGATTTGCCTGGTGGGTGGCTCGTAGGTCTTCGGAGCGTTTCGGCTCCCTACCAGGCAGCTCGCGTGAATCCTGCCCGTCCTGCTGGGCACGTCTTTTGGCTTGGGAGTGAGTAATGGCCCAAACCCTCTGCCTCAGGTAACGGGAACATCGACATCAAAAGAGGCAGATGCACAGGCAGCCCGGCGTAGCTCGCGGGCACGGAAACATCTTCACACCTCCCTGCTCGCTGGGAACGCGGCTTGCATTCGTGGCGCTTTGCAGCAGCGTACCTGAGCGGTTTGTGAGCGCAACTGCAAACCCTGGTGGGGTTTTTTAGCCTCTGTTTTAGGCTAACCCCGCTCAGGAAGAGGGGATGCTTTTACCCGTGGTGTTGCTGCAGCTCTGCAGCAGAGCTGGGCGGAGAACCAGAGGGGTTCTCGTTCCCTCCCTGCCCATCTGCACCCGTTTTCTGGTGAGGAAAAGCCTGCCAAGGAGAGAAAGGAGGGAGGCCTCGGGCCGCCCTTCTCCCTGTCCCGAGCGCTGGGCAATTCTTCAGCAGCCTCCGTGGCCACCAAAGGGGTGGCTGCCGGCCTTCGGTGACAGCAGACGTAACGGATGGCGGCAGTTAAATGCTGAACGTGTGTCAAGCTTTATAAATGCACCCGGTTGGGGAGTGATTACAGAGCCACCTCACGGAGCTCGCCACCGAAAGCAGCGCCGCAGCTTCTCACGCCCGCGTGTTGCTCCCTCCCCGACAGCTGGCTCGGCCCATGTCCATGGTGCCCAACATTCCCGGTATTCCTGGGCCTCCCATCAACAGCAGCGGGTCCATCTCGCCATCGGGCCTTCCTGTGCACTCGGAAGCCAAAATGGTAAGTGTCCAAACACACTTCGGGGCGGGCGTCACGCCGACGTCCCTAAATCTTCACTGGCTCCTCCAGAAAAAGGCGTCCGGAGGCTTTTTCCCTGCGGCTTTTCCTAAAGAGCCGCTGCTTGTCTGAAAGCCCGCGCAGCCGCCGGGGCGCTGCCTCGCACCGAGAGCAGGTGTTGTAAATGCCACCAGGAATATCAGACTAATCAGCGCCGCGGCTCTGGCAGGCAGAGCAGGCGCACGCTATTGTCGAGACAAAACCTCAGCCCCATCCTAAACACGGCTGTTTTGTAACGCCGGCGCTTCCAGTTCCAAGGTAACAGATGGGCTGGAGGTGGGCTCGAAGGAGGCAGAGCCAAGAGGAGAGATGCTGTGCTGCCATCCAAGGATCCCGGTAATGGGTTTTGTGTCAGCTCCTTGAAATTAAAAAAAAAAAAATGCACTGCTGGCTCTTCCACAGCTCGGACTAGGGAGGAAGCAACCCTAAATTTCAGAACAAAGAGCAACGAAACCCCACGGGTTTGGGTCTGAGACGGGCTGGAGGCATTTGCAGAGCTGCCTCTTCGGGCAGTGCTTGCTCCCCGGTGCGTCGCCGCTGCTCCCTCCCCGCCCTGCTTTGGGTGTCTGCAGGGCTCAGGGGCAGAGCTGGGAGTGGGGAGGGAAATCTCAAACGGTGTCTGAGGCCCGAAACGGAGCCGTCCTGCCCCCCCGGCCTGCGTGTGGCTGCCCGGAGAAGGAACTTGCAAGACACGGCCGTGATCGTGGCTTCGTCCTTGTCCATCCCCTTCCTTCTTCACCCCTGGTGCTCGGAGGCAGCTGGGGCTCCGGAGCCCGTGGCCCTGCAGACCCCACCAGCGGCGGGTGCCAGCTGCAGGAGCGATTTTGGGATGCGGGCACCCGTCTGCTCGGGCCTGAGCCGGGCCCTGCTGCCTCTCATTTGGGATTTGGAGCGGGGTAAAGCCATCACGGCACGCGGATCACCCCCGCTGATGTCCCGTTTTCTCCTTCACCAGAGGCTGAAGGCCAGCTTGACGGCGTCTTCCTCGCTCAACGGCAGCAACCTGGTGGTGGGCTCAGCCAGCACGATGGTGACCGCGCGCCCGGAGCAGAGTCAGATCCTTGTCCAGCACCCCGACGCCCCCTCCCCGGCTCAGCCACAGGTCTGGTTCTGGGCTTCAGGGAAAGAGGAGGAAAACCTTGCGGCTTCCTGGCTTGCAGAACGGGTTAAAAACCTTGTTTTTTTTTCACTGCCGCTTCAACACTAATGCTCTCAACCACCACCAGGCAGAAAACTTCGGCAACGCGTTAATTTGCGTGACAAGGCCTGGAGTTTTGAAAGAATATTTTGCTCTCTTCTCCCTGCTCAATTACTAGGGTTAAATGCTCCCCTCTTAGGCAATCAACTGCACCGGCTCCTGCCAGCTCACCAAATGCCAGCCTTCCATCAGGATCGCCACCTGCTCTGTCAGTTAGATGGGCTTCCAAAAGTTTAATATCCATATGCTGCCTGACAGCGAGTACCGAAGTGTAACTGCACTCCCCGATGGTGGCGGTGTAATTACAGAGCCCTCGCAGAAGCGCCGCCGAGGCTGTGTCTGCAGGACCCTCTGCCCTCGCCGGCTTTTCCTTTGTTCTCCCGAAATGAAACGGGGAAGTGGTGCGGCGTGACGAAATCTTTTCTGCCGCTTGCCTCCGAGAGGGCTGAAGACGTTGAGGGAAAATTCAACCCAAATGAATTTTTAAAGCAAATGGCCCGCTCGGAATGGATCAGTCAGATCCTGAGCGGGGCCGCGCACTCCCAGCCCTGCAGCTGGAAGTCGCCCTCCGCCGGCTGCCGAGCAGGAGCTGGCTGTGCAGGAACCTCCCCAGTCACTGCAGCACCAAGTTCCTTTCCGAGTCCCCTGAGTGAAATGAGGAGGAACGCTGTGCCTTTTGCTCTGCCCGTGGTCACTGACCGCATCGGCTCCTCGGCGTGGAGGGGAGGAAGCTTCTGCTCTCGGCTACGTGCCATCAGCTGGCCGGGCCCTCAACGTCTCCACGCGGGAGTTTGGGGTTTAACTCATTCCCCTGACGTTCACACGTCCCCTGGCTTTGGGATCTCAGGGAGTTCAGGTGGATTCACACCCTCAGCCTGCAGAGCAGCTCAGCTCCCCCCTTGCCGCCAGGGCTGCCCTTGGTCCCCCCGCAGCGTGCGAAAGCAAATCCCTTTTTGCTCCAGCTGCAGGATCCGACCTCTTTACCAAACCCAGTGGAAACAGCCGGGTTACACCGGCCTGCGTTAGCCACCTGCCTGCCTCAGGGCTTCCTTTCAGCATCTCTCTCCCCTCGCCCCTTCTCCAGGTTTCCCCTGCCCAGCCCACGCCCAGCACCGGCGGGCGGCGGAGGCGCACGGTGGACGAAGACCCCGACGAGCGCCGGCAGCGGTTCCTGGAGCGCAACCGTGCCGCCGCGTCCCGCTGCCGGCAGAAACGCAAGCTCTGGGTGTCTTCCTTGGAGAAGAAAGCCGAGGAGCTCACCACCCAGAACATCCAGCTGAGCGTGAGTATGTAACCGGGGAGGCTGAGCGCAGCCGCTCGCCGGCCCGGCGGCGCTGGGACGGTCGCTCCGTTGGGAACGTCTTCCCCGTGCTGCGGAGCCAGCAGGCGTTTGGATGCTGCTCTCTGGAGCAGGATTGCAGCCTCTGGGCCCTTTCACTCCCAGCAGCCAGGGAGGAGCCCTTCAGTGCTCTTCTTTCTCCCCCGGCCCCCTTGCAAGGGCTCTGCCTCTTCGCCCCATCACGGCGGCGCTGCAGCACGAGGAGCGGTGCCAACCTCGGGAGCGGAGCTGGAGGCCTCAGGAAGCAGCTGTATTTACAGAGCTGAAACCTCTCCTGCGCGAGGAAGAGCTCTCTGCTGGCACAGGGGCAGCAGAAGCAGCCCCAGTTCCCTTCCCCGCTCGTTGGACGTGGCAGAGGGGCGAGGAGGGGGGCTTAGCAGCTGCAGCCGGGCTAGTTTTTAGGGAGAACTTGGGTTTTCTGGCCGTGCCCCCCACCCGCCGAGCAGAAATGAAGCAAATCTACAAACGCAGGCAGCTGAACGTAATTTCGCTCCCCTTGCAATTAGCCCCCTTGTTAATGCACTCAGCATTGGCCAAGGATTGGTCTGCAAAAAATGGAACTTGTGTCTGTTCGGGGCTTTTTCTTCCCCTCGTTGCTGGTGACTCATGCAGCGGGATTTTTTTCAATAGCACTGATCACGGTATTTTTATTCTCTTCCCAAGATAATTATAGAAGCTGTTTCCTTGGGCAACTTTGAAACACAATTGCTTGTTTCAGCTGCTTGCCCAAACATTTCAATAGGGGATTAATGTGCTACACAAAGCTTGTAGGGAAGCGGACCTGTTTTCATGGCACAAAGTCGACCTGAAAGGCTCGGGGGCTCGGGGAAGGTTATCTTGGAGTTGCGTGGAGAAGGCAGAGGACTACGGAGCAGGCTGGGTGACAGTTAACGGCCCGATGTGATCGTAGCCTGTGCTGCTGCTGCTGTGTGACCCCAGAGGGACAGGGGTGGCCCCAGTCTGATCAGCGTCTGCTCGGCTCCGGGCTCTGTCCAGCTCTCCCCCAGCACCAGCAGCGTGCTGGACTTGAGCTCTTGGCATTAGCCGGAGGGCAAACGCGTGCCCAGGGTTGGGTGGTGAACGTCCCGAGGGGCTTTCCTGCTGGTCAGCTTTCCTAGAGAGCTTTCCTAGCTGCTCTTGGGCATCTCAAGGCAGCTAACAAGCCGTAAGCTTGCGGGGCACGCGAACGATCGTCCTGCTGTTGCTAGAGGCTGCTGTCAGGGCTAGGAGTGATGCTGACCCCCGTGCTTGTGTTTCCGTCCCAGAACGAAGTCACGCTACTGAGGAATGAAGTTGCTCAGCTGAAGCAGCTCCTGCTGGCTCACAAGGACTGCCCCGTCACTGCACTACAGAAGAAAACACAGGGCTATCTTGGTAAGTAGTCACTTCTGCTGGTCCCTGCTGCCCCTGAAATAGGTGAAACCAGCTGAAACCTGCGTAAGGCGTTAAGGACGGAGCCTTTATCTCGGCCTCCGCTCCGTCACCTCCCTGCTCCCGTGTGTTCTGCTCGGTACGGCCGCACAGCATCCGTGCTGGGAAGGTTCCTGCTGGGGAGAGAACAGCAAATTATCATTTTAACCCGCTTTGGGAGCTGTTACAGCCAAAGGGTGAAAGCACAGGGGGGAAGGAGGCAGCATTTGACAGAGATCCACGTCTCCGCTCTGCCTTTGGACCGCGGGCCAGCGTCTCCCGCAGGCGGCGTGCCAGGCACTCGATTTTCTCTTTGAAGTTACAAAGTCCTGCTGCTCTGCAAGCAAAGCCAGAGTCAGGAAAGGCCAGGCTCTATAAATGACATCATGGGGCTCTGTATCTCGTGCTCTGCAGTTCCCATCAAACTGGCTTTGGAAGTGAGAAGGCCTCTTTTTATCTTTTTTTTTTTTTTTCTTTCTTTCATATTTTTTTTTATGCTGCCTATTTCATTATAATCAGCCCCGGAGCTAAACATGACGTCTGGCTTCTTCGTGCCTCTTCTGCCATCTCTGCAATAACAGCCCCACACTGTGGCGTTCGTGCAGAGCCTCTGGAAGCTGCTGGAGTCCCCTGGCGTCGCCTGCATTAACGGGACGAGAGGCAGGGATGGAGGCAGAGGGGACAAGGAAGGGGAAAAACCCAAAAGCAATGAACCTGGGCGGCCTCCTTCCTTTTTGCCTCCTGCTTTCCATCTCCCGGCTCTCTGCAGGGCTCCTCTCCTGTGCAGCAAGGCACGGATACGTGCTGCACGGGGCCTGGCGCTGCCGCTTTATTTTCACTCATTACAGCGGCTCAGAGCTTGAGTGATGTGCTCGTGAAAGCCCTCGCTGTCCCCAGCCCTTGCAGACAGGTGTTTGCTCTGCATATAATGCGGAGAGGCGACAGGATTTTTCCTGTTAACTTCCCAAGTTTACAGTTCCTATTATTATTCCTCGCAGCCCGTCTGCTCCAATAATAGGAATTCATCGCACATCTGAATAATAAACACAAAATCCACGCCGCCCCCCCCCCCCAGCCCAACCCGACGCTGCCTTTTTTATGATTGAGATTTGTGACTAAGCGGCTCCTTCCACAAAAACGCCAGATTCCCTCGGTGGAATTACAGCTGCCTCATGTACAGTCGGGTTGTTTTATTCGCAATACCTTGTAAATCTCCTTTTGGGGATGCCAAACGATTATATTGCTCCTCTCGACCTTCTCTCTCACCGCCCAGCCAGTTTTCAGATCTGCTGCGCTAGCCGCCAAGGTTTCAGGAGGGAAGGCAAAATGGGAAAGGGGCGCGATATTCACGCACCTGGCGGAAAGCTGAGCCCTCAGCCACGTTTGCCAGTAAGGCTGCAATCCTCTCTGATTTTCTGGTGTCCTGGGGTTTCACCCTCTCGACGTGGAAGAAGTATCCCGGCCCCTGCCATTATTCTGCTCCGCTAAAGGAAGGTGACCGCATCTTACCCGTAATTCATCTCGCCAAGTGCACAGGAGGGAATTTCCTCCTGACATCTGCAGATAATGAGTGTATACCCCCAAAGAGGAGAGGTCTGATTGCTCTCGCCTTGGCATTTGATAGGTCACAAATTATCCTCGGCCGCAGGAGCTCTGCCTGGGCGCAGGGGGCTGGTGGTGGGAGAGGATCCAAAGTTTGGGAAAGCTCCGAAAGGGGCGCGGAGGAGCTCTGCCTTCGTTTGCCTCCCGTCCCTCCGATCGTACCGCTGCGAGTCCCCGAAAGAAATGGAGCAAGCCAACAGTTTGTGACGGGCTCTAATTGATTTTAATGTTCTAGAGAACAATAACGAGCAGACCAGGTGATTTGTGTAAAAAATGTGCAAAAACTGCTGGAGTGCCTTTGCAGAAGGGTTTCTGTCGCGCGCGGTCCTGAGCGCTCACCCAACAGATGGTGAGGACGCCGAAGGAACCGTTCAGTCTCTGGGCTAAATGGCCTTGAACCGAGCACCATGCCAGGAAACAAGATGTAGGAGAGTTCGTTTGTTATAATGAGGAAACGGATTTATTACCAGGAAGGTTACGCCGGGTCTGCCATCCTCGGGACGAAGCCGGCACTTTGCGCCTTCCTGGCGTGAATATTGTGAGGTTTGGTGCTGGTTCTCCGAGGGACGGGGCCCGCCGGGTCGTTACAGCCCGACTAATCAGTTTTATTTCCAGGCCTCACTCATTTTGCCAAACAGCTGCTCTGGCTCGTCCTCATGGGGGGGTGGTTTGGTGGGGGGAGCTGTGGTTCCTGGAGGGATCAGCCCCTCGATTCCAGGCTGCTTTGGCTAAAAAAAGGGAGCGTTAAGTAAAACCCGACCGATTTCTTCCCCCGCAGCCTCCCACCCATCACCTCACCCTTTATACCAGCGTGCGCAGCCTCTCTCTAACCATTTTCTCCTCCTTTTCCCCCCCTGTCCTCGAGCAGAAAGCCCGAAGGAGAGCTCGGAGCCCACCGGCTCCCCGGCTCCCGTCATCCAGCACAGCTCCGTCACCGCCTCCCCCAACGGGCTCAGCGTCCGCTCGGCCGCCGAAGCCGTCGCCACCTCGGTGCTCACGCAGATGGCGAGCCAAAGGACAGAACTGGCCGTGCCGCTGCAGCCGCACGTCATCATGGCCCCACAGTCGCAGTCTGCCGGCAGATGATGGCGCAGCCCCCGCGCAGGACACGGAGCGAAGCAAAGCGCGGACTCTGGCCGTCCCCGAGTCCCCGAGCGGTGGGGACGGAGATGGATTTTTTCTTTTCTTTCCTTTATTTTTTTTTTTTTAAGTGAGTTAAGGGCAGCTATATGGCGCTTCTGACACCGCATAGCCTGTACAGATCCCGGCCCCCAACCGCTGCCGTGCTCGCCCACCCGTCCCTGCCGGACGGCTTCGCACCGAGCGCGTTCCCGAGCCCCCGGCACCGCGCGGAGCCACCCGGCCACGCGGAGCCTCACTTTGAAAGCGCCTTGGAAGGTTTGCTTTCAGGTTTCGGTGCCATTAACACTAAACCTCCGTGCTCGGCGGATCCCCGTGGCGCTCTCACTCGCCCCAGTGCCCCCCCTTCCCTCGCCCTCCGCTCTCAGCAAAGGAAAACGCAGCTCCTGGGAGGCTGTGACATTTAGCCGTGCTGTCAGTGCATTTTATTTTTAACAGCGTGCTGCTTCCAGGCATCTGCTCTCCCCCCCACCACTCTAGCTACCTGAAACATTGCACCTTCGGACGAGGAAGCCTCCTTGAGCTCCGAGGTTAAAGGGATCGAGGTCGCTCTCCTCGCGGTAACCCGCAAGATGCCGGCGACGTTTTTGGAGCACGCTGACGTTACCGGAGCCGAACCGCATCAAACCACCGGTCGCTCGTGCTGCCCCACGAGGCGTCCCCGTTGCCTCTCCGGCGGCAGGGACAGGCACCGGCTGCTCCAGCAGCAGCGGGGCTCTCGCTCTTCCTTACGGTAACGTGGCGCCGACCTGCGCCTTCGGGGACCCGCGCAGCCGGGAGGTACGCGAACGGAGGAGCTGTCCCAGCTCCGGTGATAATGTGAGTCCCAGAATTCGTCACTGCTCTCGGCCCCGCGGCACGCCTTAGAGAACAAATCCCTCCGGTTCCGAGGATCGACTCCCTGACACGTAACCTGAAGAACGGTGGCCTTAAATCGTGGATCGTTGCCCGTTCCGAGGGGAGGGAGCGCACAGCAGCGTTTGTGTTTGCCTGGCCTTCACCTCTTCGTCACGATCGTCTTCTGCTCATGATGATGGAGCACGAAACGCTTCCGAGCCAGAGCAAATGAAGGATTCGTAATGCTTCCAGGGCAGGCTAGCAGCCGGCCTCGACGTTGGGAGGCACTGGGAAGCGTGGGTGGCTTTCCACGCCGCATGCTTGTGTCTGTGCGCGCTTCCCAGGGCCCTCGCTGGCCCTTGGCAGGTGATGCTCGCGGGCAGGAGTTCGTCTCGTGGAAGCTGGAAGGGGCTCTGGGGGTGCTGGGGGTCTTCCAAGAAACCTCCTCGAAGCTCGTCAGCCCTCGGTCTTCCTGGCCTCTCCCTGCCGGGCCCCTTCGCCCCTCCTCACCCGAGCTCCCGCCCGCCTCAGGTCGCACTCGCCACTTTTGAGCCAAGTTGGTTTGTCAAAGCGATTCGTTCCTTTGGCTTGCCTGGACTTGGAAGGTCCCCAGGGACAGCAAAAACCCAAAGCAAAGCACCCGGCCCCGTTACGGCCGGGCACGTCGGGTGGTTTGGTTCGCCCACGGATGGGCTCTGTCTTCTCCCCTCTCTTTTTTCGGGTTCTTGCCAACCTCTCGCGGCGGTGCCAGCGCTGCTTCCTGGGTTCGGTTTCGTTTGCCACCGCCGGACCCCACCACTGCCCTGGTTCAGAGCAGCCCCCCAGCCCTCCCCCTTGCTTCCCTAACGCTCTTTCTGCGGTGAAGCTGCCCTCGGACGGATGCCGTGGCTCCGGCTGCCCCAGCAGGCCGTGTTTTTGCGGTGGGAGCGAGCTGCGAGCAGGGCCCACGGGGTTTTCAGCGGGTCCCACGGCACCGCGGGAAGGGTTGGGGCCAGGAGAAGCATCCCCTGCGCCGCTCCCCGTCCTACCAAAACCTGTATTGAACAAAAGCGTCGCCCTTAGCCCAGGGGTAGCAGGAATGACAGAAGAAATGTCTTGTAAAGCATTTGTTTCATGGCCCTGCTCCTCGGTGCGCAGCGCTTTGGAGCTGACAGCAGCTCGCCAGCTCCTCCTAGGCTGCAGAGAGGGCTCAGCGCCGCCAGCGCCGTCCAGGACCGGGATCGGTCAAAGGAAGAGCAGGGAAAGGAGGAATTGAAGCAAGGAGATCCAAGGAGGGAGCACAAAGGTGGTGCTGAGGGGCTGCGAGCCCAGGGCGGTGCTGGCATCGGGTGCAGCAGCGTCCCCGACCCCCGAATTTTCCCTTTAGGGACTCGAAGTGACCCGGCTCGGACAAAAAGCGCGTTGTGATGGGAGAGCTGGCATCTCGCAGCTCGCTTGAAACTTGCTCACGTCCCATAGGAGGGCTTTTCACCCTCCCCGTGACCTCCCCAACCCTTGAAATCCCGGCCTCGTGGCATTCCCGGACACCCCCGGGTCGCTCGGACGTGGGGGGCGAGGAGGGGGCCCTGCAGCTCCACACCACGTGCAGTGCCTTGAACAGACCCGGAAAGCCATGGAAAAAAAAAAAAAAAAAAAAAA
>CM021796.1:1703461-1741465 GCA_011076525.1 Nettapus auritus | reverse complement strand
GCCGTTCCCAAGCGATATTTATTTGCACAGAGCAGCGCGTGGCGGCGGCGGCTGCAGCAACCGACCCGGTGTCGTGTCCGTTTGTCCCCCCCCATAAAGTGCACGGCCGCCCGTCCCCGCACCGGTGGCACCGCCGTCCCCGGGGCCAGGCCGCGGTGTCCCGCGGAGGGGCGGCCGTGGCGGGGTCTCGGCGCTGAGGGGTCCCGCTGAGACCGAGGCTCCCCCTCCTCTCCTCCGTTTTGGGGGCCTCCGGGGTCCCTGAGCTGAGCCCAGCCCCGCGAGGTGGGCTCGGGGGGTGCTGCAGGAGGACCCCACCCCCGGCAGGCAGTAGTGTTAGGAACGCGCAGCGCTGGCTGCTCCCAGATGTGGTTTTTCTCCCCATTTTGCCTCCCGGAGGAGTGCTTTTAATTTCCCCGTGGGGATTTGGGGTGCGCCGTCCCCTGGGCATCGCCCTTTGGGAAGCGGGGCGAGCGCGTGGGTCCCTTGGGTCCCGGAGGGGATCAGGAGCCAGCACCAGCAGCTCCCCGGCGCCACGGATGTGCAAAACCCCCAGCTTCTCCTTCCAAGCAGCCCAACGTCTCAGAACGAAGTGGTTCGAGGCGGCTTTAGCCTCAAAAAACATCCAGAAAGGGACAAGTCAGCTCTCGCGGGTGGCACGCGAGCGGGAAAGCCGCTCGTGGAGGTGGTGGCGGTTGGGGGGAAAACGTGCAGATTTGGGTCCGTGAGCGCTCTGCAGCGAGCAAACCTCGGCTGCCGTGGATGAGCCAAAGCAGGAGCTGCAGTAGTGTGAAACCAAACCCTCCGTGTCCAAACCCGGGGAAGCCGGGCTGACTTATCCCTTTCCTCGTGGGCGCCCCGGCCCGCGGCGGTGGGAGTCAGGAGATCTCATTGCCGAAGACCTCGAGCACCAGCGGCGTGAGCTGCATGCTGTGCTCGGGCTGGAAGGAGAGGCAGCGGTACTGCTTGGAGTGCTCCTCGTTGAGGCTGCGCAGGTCGGCCAGCTTCTGGATCATCTTGGCATAGAGCAGGCGGCTGCCGGGCGGCGGGTGCCGGCAGCGGATGTAGGTCTGCAGGATGTCCGAGAGGCGATCCTGGATGGCCTCCACCAGCGAGGTGTCCTGCACGCCGGGGCGATCTAGGGAAACGATGACGACGAAGGGTGAGGAGGGGATGGGGGGCGTTTGTTTTGGGGTGGGGGGCATTGGCGCATCCCCAACATGGCAGGTTGGGGAGCTGGAGCGCCGTCCTACCTGGGGACAGGATGCAGATGGCCATGAGCAGCACGTGCTCTTCTTCGTGAAGGTTCAGCTTCTTCAAGCCGACCTGGAATTTCACAAGCGGCTCGAGCAGGTCCATGCTGTGGCCGGCTGGGGAGAGAGGAGCCGTTAGCACCAGGACCAGAACCTGGCTCTGGCAGCTGGGGGACGAGCAGGGAGCTCTGCAGCTCCTCCTTCAGCGCAGCAAAGGGAGCAGGATGGTGGAAGAGGACTTCTGAGACAGCTTCAAACGTTGCTGTTTATTTTATTAATACATATATTTTTTCCGATTGTACTTTTCTCCTCAGCAGGAGATCCGGGAGCAGGTTATTTTGCAAGTCATAAAGACAATCAACCCACAGGCATGTTGCCTCCTTATCAGATGCCCCCCGTCCTGCAGGAACCCCACCAGGCGCCCCGAGCACCCCGCCAGCAGCTCTCGCTCCTGCCCTCAGCAGCCCCGTGCCTGCTCCCGGCGCTCTGCCTGGTTTCCTTGGGACCTTGCTTTGGGATCTCTGCCCTTGCACCAAGGATCCTGGCATCCCCGGGTTACTCTCAGGCTCTTCCAAGCGCAGGCAGAGATTTAAAATCCATACGCAGCACCTGCACGCCCTGTCCCCTCCAGGTGACGGAGGCCCGGCAGCGCCCTTACCCTGGGTGACGTCGCTGACTTTGTATTTGAAGTCAGCGCTGCCGCAGGTCCACGACATGTCCTCGAGGGTGAAGGACTGGTTGGAGCGCAGCATGATCACCTCGATGGCGCTGGATTTCAGCAGGGCGATCTGGTCCTCTGCGGTCAGATCCCTGCAAGAGCGCGAGGTGAGAGCTGGCCGCGACCAGCAGCATGCACCTGGTCCTGGTGGTAACCCCATCTCTCCTCCCCCAGCTTCTCCCTCACCCCAAATTTCTGGGTAATTAAGCAGCGGGTGTTTCTGCAGCTGCATTTAATGAGGGGCAGCACCCAGTGTCCCAGGCACCAGCCTGACTCTCACTGGGCTGGAGTTAAAGGGGATCTGAGGTCCCCCCGAAACCAGGAGGGGCACCGCTCGCATAGCCTTGAGCACCTTTCTCGGGAGCTCAAGCATTTTGCTCACGTGGCTGGGCTGAATCTGGCTAAAGATAGAAAATAATTAACCCCAGGAAGGAGGAGAGAAAGAAAACACAAAGGTAGGAACAGAGCTGGGAAGGGGACAGAGCCCTGGAGATGAGACAAACGAGTGGGACGGAATTCCTGAGAGCAGGAAACCACCACAGACACCGGGTCTGGGAACAAAAACCTCACCTGAATCCCGGGATCATTTTGGCAAAGCCGATCACCTTCTGGATGCTGTAGCTGACCAGGTCGGCCAAGTGGGGGAGCATGGAGAGGTGGGAGAACTCGATGTTCATGGAGGAGCTCTCGTCGTTCTCCTCGGACAGGACCAGGTTTGAAAACATCGGGGGCTCCACGGACTCTGGAGAGGGTCAGAGGACGGAGATGTCACAGGCACAGGGGGAGGCACCAGCCCGAAGCAGGAGCGGTGTCCGTCCTGCTAGGGGCTCTCCGTGCTGGGCTGAGAGAGCAGGGCGTGAGGAATGGGGCCGGGAGAGCAATGTGGTCCCCCTGCAGCGGGACCTTCAACGCCTTTCCTGTGCTGTGATCAAAGCAGCGACGCAGCCCGGCGCTCGCCCTCGCGCTCCCCTTACCCCGGAGGGATGAGGCGTAGAGAGGGCCACGATCCAGCCGAGCACTTCATGCTTTCAGCTCACAAAAAGCCCTCTAAACACCCCCGGGAGGCTCTTCGAGTTAAATGCGTTTCCCAGGAGAAGTAAGACAAGCGTTTTACCCTTGGCCAGACTTCGAAACACCCGTCCCCCTTCCACCCCCAGTAGCACATGAACACCCCGAGCCCCCACGGGGAGGTGGGAACCGTACCGGGGAACGTGCTGAAGGCATCGGAGCCAAAGGCGTCGGTGGAGTCCTCCGAGGAGAAGTCCTGGGTGAGCATGGAGGAGGACCGCGCCGCCACCCTGCTGCTGGACCTGGTTCTCACCGGGGGCTGCAAGAGAGAGCGTGGGACGTGAGGAACGGGGCTCGCCTGCAGCATCAAGGTTTTGGCACCGGGATTTTTAATGACCAAGGAGAGATCACGGGATGAAACCGGTCAGGTGCACTTGGTGGGAACCGCTTGGGGTTGCTGGTGCTGTGCATGGGAATCGGGGCTGGCGCTCCCCTCACCTACCCGAAACTTGGTGAAGTCGGAGTACGTGGGGTCGTAGGTCTTGTGGTGGGCCTCCAGGAGGATGTCGATGACTTTCTGCTGCTCCTCCGAGAGCTTGGGCTTCAGGCTCTCCTTCAGCGCCTCCTCCTCCTTGCGCTTCAGTATCATCTCGCGCTTCCTCTGGACCTCCTCGTCCGTCAGGATGACTGCAGGGACGGGAGGAGAGGGGAACGTTACAAACAAGTGCTGGGAAAACAAGACTGAAGCTGCCCAGGACCACCGAGGCCAGCAGCATCCCTGCCACGTCGCTCATCCGCCGCCGAACCCGCGTCACCCCGTCCTGCTCCTGCCCTCGCCTGCCAGGTCACGGCTCCCCGCTACGAGACCGGCGCCGTTTCCAGCCCGCTCGGGTGCTTTTAGGCGAGGACCGGGTGCAGCGAGGTCGCGGCAGCGCTGCCACCTGCTTGCTCGAGTGCAACCCTCCTGTTTGCTCTGTGCTTTCGGGTGGAAGAAATATGGGTCCTGGAAGACGCGGGCCAGTGGGTTCAGCCGGCTCCTGCGCCGCTTTCGGCTGCTGACAACAGAGGGAGCCCGGTGCGGCGGCACCGCGCAGCATCCACCCGGCTACCACGCGGTCAGTGAACGGTCTGGGTGTCCGGCAGCACTTCTGCAACATCACGAGTATTTTTAAGCTGAAGGGATGCATAAATAAACCCACATATTGTTTATGATACGGGGGGCAGCCTTCGTCAGCAGCCAAGGGAACCGAAGGCGCTACGCCGAGCTTCTCGCATTTATGTAGGGATGGGAGCACCCCCACAGGAAATTTGGGCTCCGAAGTTACCTTTACAGACAGCTTGAAAACCTGGATACCCCCCAGAGGGTCAAGGAGACAACAGAGAGCCACAATCATCCCGTGGGGGTCGCAGCCACCCATCCTCACACCGAGTCCCACCGGGGACGTCAAGCTCCCAACCAGCAGGTCCTAAAAATAGCGATGCCCCTTGGTGGAGACGCTATCAGCCTTACAACCCGTCATTAGCAAAAAAAAACAACAACCAACAAGCGCCTTATCTGATGACGGGAGGCTTTCTGCCCTCTGCGGAGACGTGGCGTGGGGCGAGCCGGGGTGGAATTCGGAAGGAGGGGTTGGGGAAGGCGGCGGGGCTGGAGGCTGCAAGGAGCTGTTTGCAATTCCCTGGCCCCTTCTTTCTGCCGCGTGTAGCCGACAGCGTTTTTCCAATACATTTTCGAACTCGCCCGACCTCCGAGGGGATTTAAAGATCTGGGAGGCTCGGGCCAAAAGGTCGCTCCCGTGACCGGCGTGGTACGGTTAGCGCTGCAGGGAGTGAAACTGGGAGCTCGCCACCTCCCATCCCAGCTGCCACTGGGAAAACGTCGGATCCACCCGGGGGCTGTGGGGGAAAATCGTTGATGGAGGAAGGGGAAGGCAAGGGGGACTTCTTGTGGGGCTGGAGGTGAGGACAGAGCCGAGATTGGGTCTCGCCTGGGTCTCCCACGCTCACCCCAGCACCCAAAATGGAGGAGGAGGAACTGGGAGGGGAGGAAGATGAATTGTGAGGAGAGGATGAGGATGGGGCAGCAAAACCCGGCTGCCTGGCCTGTCGGAACAGGAGCTTACGCTGCCTCCTTCGAGAGGAATTACAGGGTGAGCGGGGCTTCTGCATGACCCTGTTGCAATCAGCCCTATTTAAAGGCTCGGTGTAGGAAACCTTTGCTTTTAAAGGTCTGGCAGAATGCATTTGTTTCCAGTGCCTGCCGGGAGAAACGCCGAGGCAGCAGCATTTCTCGCTCTGGTGGGAGCTTCTGAAAAGCAAGAGCATCTCCCAGAGCATCGCTTCTGCAGGCGAACGAATGAGGCGAGGTTCGTGCTCCCTCATCCTGCCCCTAAGGCAGGCGAATTTCCCCATACAGGGTCTGCACAACGAAGCACCGATTCCCGTCCGTCCCAGGGTTTTGGTGCACGGAGGCTTGGCCGACCACACTGGGGGCTCTGAACCCACTGCAAATCCACCAGCGATGCTGACAGAGAGGGGCCGTGGCCCCGGCTGGCAGCAGGTCCCCGTTTGGGTGTTTAATGCTCTGATAGGACTTGCCGGAGCCCACAGGAGATTAAAACCCAAAGGAAGCCCCGCGGGCAAATTGAAAAATCAGATAAAGTGGGGTTGCGAGCCCCTTCCAGCTTGCCTTGCGAGCGAGGGCGGCGCGAGCCAGCGCACTGACACGGCGGTGCTGGTGCAAGCCGCGACAGAGCCCAGCATCAAGGGATTGAGAAACGTCCCGGCACGGCTGGGGAAATCGTTCCAGGTGACGCCGGGGAGCAGCAAAGCCCGAGCACACCTTGCTGTGGGGAGGGAGAAGCGTTAGCAGTGCACGGGTGAGGATGTCAGCACGGGAGAGGCTTGCCTGCTCTATAAAGTTCCTGGGAAAAAGGATTAGCATCTCATTTGTGTGCTCAGGAGGACGGATGCGGCCCTGCATGCCCCTGCCTGCCTGCACCTTCCCCTAAAGATTGCTCCGGGTCCGATCCCTTCCCCAACGCCGAGCCGGAGGCATCCAGCCCCAGGCTCCTGGCACGGGCAGAGCGCTTGTGGGCTGCCCTGACCCCAAGCCCACGCAGAGGCTGAGATAACATCTGCCCATCGCCGCTGGACAGACGCGGGACCTCTTTGCAGACACCACAAGGACAGCAGGGAAAGCCACAGCCGACACCAGGGGTTGTGCTGGGGTTACCGAGCGCAGAGGGATGCGGCGGCCGGGAGAGGACACAGCCAAAAGGAGGGACTCGGCCCGTCGGGTGAGGGAAGGGGCAGCCAAACAGCAGCCAAAAATGAAGTTTGGCAAACATCAGGCACGAAACACGCTCGCTGGATGTCGTTCAAGCATTTCATCTGAGCTTGCACGGCTGGCGCTTCTGCCTGCCCCAGCTGGGCACGGGGACACTCATCTGGCCCCAGGGGTGCAAAAAGCCCTGGGGTTTTTCCCTCGCCCTGTGGCAGCCTGCCTGGCACGGCTCTCAGAGCAGGGTGGCATTCGGGATCTCAGCAGGACAGCAAGAAGCAGAAATGCCCCTTGCAGCAGTGACTTGCAGCTAGACGAGGGCTGAGCAGCAGAAACAGCCACGCTTCTGTGTGTAACATCACGGGGATGAGGCGCACGCATCGAGGGCAGGAATCCTCCCCAAGCAGCCCCGTGGGGCGCTGAGACCCTGCTCAGCTACCAAGGGTGCCCAGGATCGGTGCTGTGCACCGGTTCACCTTCACAGCTGCAGGAGCAAAGCCGAAATCATCCCCGCTGCCTCCCCCAAACCGGTGCCCCCCAACGTCCCCCACATCCCACCGCTGAGCCCTGAGCACCTTCGTTAGTGGGAGACGGGGTGGTTTGAGCAGCCAACAAACCCCTGCGGGTGTTACCAGCCAGCGGGGAGGGGACAGGACGAGAGGTGACACGGCCAAAACTCAGTGCGATGGGAGCACGAACTGCGGTGGAGGGGTAACAGGATGCCACGGGCTGGCCGGGCAGCACACATCTCCTATGGCACGTAGGTTTGCACAGGAACCAGAGGGGAGGAAAGCTTGCAGTGGAAAACAAAGCGATGAACGAGCAGCAGGGCTTTGAATCATGGCTCTCGGAGCCAGGCAGAGCAGCCCCCGTGGCTGCAGTGCCCCCAGCTGCCCCCCACGAGCGGTTGTGTCCCCCCGATGCAGCCGAGCCGTGGCTAACCGAAGCGATGCTCGCACAGATTTCGGAGAGGGCTTTCCAGCTGCTCAGCCCCCGCCGCCGTCCCAGCCTGCCCTAATTACAGGGGATGCCGGCCGCTTCCAGCGGGCGCTTCGAGCCCCCCGGGGATCAGACACCCCCCAGCCAGCCCCCGAAGCCCAGACGTCGCCGGGTGCCGTTTTCCCGGCTGACCACTGCTCCTCCTTCCCTCTCGTGCTCCCGCTTTGCCTCTCGGCCAGCCTCCGGCGTCAGCACGGGGCTGGCGGCCGGCGTTGCACAAGGGCTGCTGGGGTGGGGAATAAGGGAATAAGAAAAATTCCACCTTTGGGGCACTGGGGACGCTGCTCGGTTTCGAGTCACGCCGTCTGTTCGGGGAAGCGGAGGAGGGCTGCAGGCACCATCTCCCTCCTGCCGCACCCACCGTGGTCTCACGGAGTCGGGAAATTCCCCTTTCTCTTTCCAGCTTCTCCTCCTCTCTCCCCGACTCCCAGAGGATGACTTTTTATTCTCCTCCCTTTAGGGGATTTTCAGCACTGAGATCATAAATCGGGCCTCATGGTGAGAAAGCTGAGCATCACCTGCTCGTGACTACAGCCGCAAGCCTTCTCCTTGGAAAAGGGGAAAGTGGAGGGAGCAGCCCCGCAGGGTGAAGACCCCGGGCAAACCAGACCTTGCTGTGACACCGGGGACATCGGGGATCACTGATGTCTGAGGACAGACAAACGGCCCCAGGACACACTGAGTGCAGCTGGGACCCTTCCAAGGAGACTCCCCGATCCCAGCACCGAGACAAGCACAAAAAATTCCCCGGCAATAACACAGCGGGGAGAGGACAAACGCAGCACCGCGAGGCTGCTGCAGCGCCGTGTTGTTTATCTCCCTGCTTTGCAGCAACACCTTTAGACCACGCAGGCACGGGGCAGCCGAGGGGAAGCCTGTCCCCTGTCCCCGCGTGCACACGCTGTAAACATCGGAGAGCTGATAAAAGCCAGGGGAAAAAAAGGGCAGAGACACCAAGAGAGGTGAATCGCCTGTGGGTTACGGGCAGCTGTGACACCCAGGTCCCTGGAGGGATGGATCTCCCTTCCGTGTGCCAGGCAGCTGGAAAAGGCAATTCTGGAGGACAAAAGGGATAACTGAAGCATTTTCTTGCCACCCAGGCAATAGGACCTGTTGTGCTGCTTTATCCTAGGAGAAATCAGTGGCTAGCAGGCAGGTCAGCCAGCGGTAACCCCGGGGTGGAAACCTGTCCTCATCTGCCCCATCCAAAGAGAAGCAGCTCCTGAGCACATCTCCCACTGCCGTGGCTTCTCGCCTGGGCTGCGACTTGGGTCTTGCCTCCGCTATCTGCTGCTGTGAGCTTGCCCTGTGCTTTACCCCACGCAGATAAGATGGGTGGAAAACCACAAATATTTGCTAACGCTGGCTGCAGGGAGCTCGGGGTCGAACCGCAGGCATTGTGGCGGGGCCGGGGATCAGCCTGACGGCTGCTGCTGCCCCCAGTCCAGCCCTGACCCTCGCTGCTCCCACGCACTCGCCGGGCTCAGCGTGTTCCTGCTGCCCCCCGGCCTCCACCTCATCCCCTCCCTGGGGAGTTTTTTGCTCCCTGTGAATTTCGACACGCCAGATTCCCTTCGCCTCATCGCGCTTCTCCGAGTGCCAGCTCCTTCAGCCCGTCACCGCAGCATCGAGCCCGCTGGCAACGTCCCTGCAAACGTGGCTGAGGATGACATCGAAAACCAGCCTGGCTTTTAGGTCCAAGCACCCCAGGACTCGGGAAGGAGATGGGGCTGCCTGCACCAGACCTCAAATTAATGCAAGCACACGGCGTGTCGATATCTGCCCTCTTCCTCCTCCTCTTTAACCCCATCTCACTCCTATTTCTGCTTTGGACCCATCAGCAGTGGAGCAAATCCAGCCCGTCCTTGCCCGTGGCTCTCCTCATTGCCACCAATGACAGCCGGGGGAAGACACGAGCTCCCGTCCAGAGTTTAAAGATCCCTGATGCAACCTATAAATAACAGCAGCACACCTTGTTCCCACTCATTTAACCAGCAGCAAAGTCCGCGGGAAGGTTATTTTTAGGCTCCTTGGTTAGGTTTCATTAATTCAGTAACAATTTGCTAAGGGGGTCGCTTACAAGTTAACTCCTGCCCAGAGCAGGCGGATCCTAGGCCCCGGCCGGGGCACGCTGCTGCCGCTGAATTTTCCAGCCCTTCCCAGGTAATTAACTGGTACAAGTCAACACGTTTCCCTCGTTAGCAACGTCTACACCAAATGAGCCGCAGCAACTGGAGCCGTAAGCTTCCAGCAGGCAGCTTTGTGCACTGGGGCATGGCAGCGCTCTCCTTTTCAATAAGCGCGGCACATTCTCTCCGCGCGTTGTGATTACGAGATAACATCGGTACAAGAAGCACCGTCAGAGGAGCCGGGTCTCTGACCACCATGGGAACATCTGACCTCCTGGGAACATCCCAGGAGGCCTCTGAGCTGGTTTTTGGTGCAGAAGGTGCCTAATGGTGCTGTTCCAACCAAGAAAAGCTGCAACAATATACGCTAAAGCAGCAAAACGCCAAGACCGCGCTTTGCGCAGAGCATTTTTCAGGCTGCTTGGTCAGCTACAGAGACAGGGGCTGGCTCTTCGCTCCTGCCCAAACATTAAACTGAGGATTGTCTCTGCAGGGCAAGATGCAGAACATGGTTTGAGCTGCCATGGGCTCACCCACCCCTGTCCTCACCCACAAGAAAGGTTCCCATGGCGCGTTACCTGCTCTTTGCCTCTCCACCTCTCCCCAGAGCATTGCTGCCAGTTTAAATGGAGACCCAGGGACCTGCTATTCCTTGGAGATCTGCTCGGTCTTTGTGACAACTGGAAATTTAGGCATTTTTTCCTGCAAACACCTGCAAGTTCTGCTTTGCCGGAGGAGCCAGACCTGCGTTTCAGCGGCGCGCCGTGACGTCAGGCGCTGTTTGCTCTCTGCTTGTCACGTAAGGACACCAGCAGCACTCCAATTTTCCAAGCTGGTTCCAAATCTTCAGGTCCATCAATCACGGGACACGATGTCCTGTTTGCTGAGTCTTCTAGCAGAGGGCTGTTATTTTGGTTTGAATGCTACGCGAACGCCTGCCTTCTCCTGAAGACTTAAGACGTGGAAAGCGCGTAGGAGGAAGTGTGTCAAACGGCTTTTATTTTTAAAAGCTGCTTATCTAAAAATATCATTGAAGAAAATAAATATTTGGACAACATTAGTCTGTTTGGATTGGGTTAAAAACTACTTTGCCTCCCTCTGCTATTTGCTTAAGTCTCCGCCGTGCACGTGGCCAGGTGGCCGGGCTCACGTTGCAGAACAAGGACCCAAAAAAAAAAGGCCCAAGAGGTTTTGCAGAGCAAGAAGTCAGCCAATTCCATGTTGAATCACCACCAAATGGCAAACCAGTGATAGGGGGAAGCCCGTTTGGTTCTCCCTGCCTGCCAGGACAGGGCGAGGAGCTCGTGCTGAACCAGGCCGATGGCTTTGCATGGGCAAGGCCGCGAGTTAATCAGCGACAGCCCCGGATGCGCTCCCCGTGGGGCTGCCCTCCAGCAGCCCGCAGAGAAATTGGCTGTAACACAGCTCATGGCTATGGGAACAGCCTCAATCATTAAATGAGCTCCTCTCAATTATTACCCACCACATCCCCTGCCCTTTGCATCCCTCTGAATGCAGCCAAATCCTAACAGAGCTTTTACAGCTTTACGCTCGCGCGCTTTCCTTCTGTGCCGTGTGTTGATTGAGAAGGAAAAGGACGTCGGAGAGCAAGGCAGGGCCCTTTCCCGCGGGACGCCCGGCTGCATACTCACACTCCTTCATCATGCCGATGTCCACACAGCGCTTCAGCCGGCAGGCCTGGCAGTGCCGCCGGTTGTCCTTGGTGATTTTGCAGTCGCCGTTGAACGGGCACGTGAACATCGCCTTCCTCTTCATGCTTCGCCTGGAGAGGAGCAGAAAAAACACCTCGGGTCACCCAACTCAGTTTTCAATGCACAAAAGGCCGCTCTGGACATCGGGGGAAGATACGTCACACACCCAGCTCCCCAGAATAGCTGGAGAAAGAACCCCAAGGGCATATCAGAAACAGCTCTGACCTGACGCTGCGCAGCTCAGCTGGTCTCTGGCAAGGACCAAGCTTGGAAGGCTGCACCTGGTTGCATACATCTACAGGTTTGATCTCTGAGGTCCAGTTGGTGCTGCACGGCACAGGAAGGGTGCCTTCTTAAAAGGACACAGCCTGGGGGTTCAACCACCGTTTAGCAGCTTTCTGGTTTCAAACTTACTTTGAAGCTGGGAAGAAGGAGGTGGAAGGATTGTAGAGAACCCCCCACCCGAGCCACCAGCAACAAAAGAAAAGCAGAGGGCAGGCCAGCATGTACCAAAGCAGTGTCATTAAACATTTACCAGCCTTTAAAGCCCGGCTTTGCTAGAATAACTGGCTGGAGTGCGTGTTTGCATGTGCACGAGAAAAAAATCTCACTACAGGATACAAGAGAAACAACGCTTAACATAATAACCTCTTCTCCACCAAAACCACACCGTGCCACGTTAATCCGCTGCTACAATCAGGCCTGTAAATCTTCCAAGTACAAAGGGTCAAAGCCACAGCTCCCAGAGAAAAAACTCGCCTTCCTGCGCAGCCATCCAGCACGACATCCACTAATGACACATTGCAGGCATAGCCGAGCTCGTCTGTTCAGGGCGGTTTCGGAGATGCCACATCTTTGGAGAAAGTTACTCAACGATCTCCCACCGGTGAGCAAAGCTGATCTTTATCCGCAAGTATTTCCACGCACGCCGCTCGCTTTAAGTGAAGATGGAGGGAAACCAAGCCCGGGGCACCTCTGGGCTGGGAAGTCAAAGCAAGGATGCTCGGAGGGGCAAACGCAACAGAAAAGCCCTTGGGAGAGCGCAGCGTGCTGAGATGCAGCTCGGGTATGACAGCAAGAAACCAAACCTGGCCGCCCCCATGCTGGCGCTGCATTTCAGAGCCTGGAGGAAACGTCCCCTGCAAGGAGGAACCATGATAAAATCCCCTCGTGGTATCAAACGGGGGGGCACACGACCCCGAGCTCCCCGTGCAAATGACCCCGGGAGAAGGCAGAGAGACAAGGGCAGACGGAGCGCCAGCTCAGGAACAGTGCCAAGGCTGCACGTATAGGGTATAAATATACATTCCTGGGCTGCATGCAGCGTGCAATTAGAGGCTGCTTTAAAAAGGGAGATGTAAACAACGAGGTTTTGCTCTCCCTTCACCTAACGGATGAATAAATGCATTCAGGAAAACGACTACAGGCGAGGCTGATGGCAGAGCCTCCACAACCTGCCTCACGCAGCAGTGCTCAGCTTGATATTTGCGTTTCCCCAGCAGCTGGCTCTCAGTTTTAATCGTATTTCTCTGGGTTTTCCCCTTCCACCAAGGCCAGCGGCTCCTTTGCTTTCCCAGGAACAGGGATAAACGCTTCCCAAGCCAGGGGCAAAGCAGGATTTGGAACAGAGCACGCTGGAATCTCCCAGTTTCGGTGAACAACTCGGATATTCTGAAGATCTGGAGCAGCGTCTTCTCCCCTACAGCCCAGGGCAAGGCTGCGGAGGGCACAAACAAGAGAAAGACGAGGCCCTGGGGCAGGGAAAGATGTCCTGTGTGCAAACCAACATTATGGTTTTGGTATGAAAATTGCAGCTTATCCAAATCCAGGGCGGCTGGGCACAATAGAGGGTTTCTCTGCAGCCGCTTCTCTGCCCTAGGGGTCGGCGGCTCGCGGCTCCAAAGCGCCCAGCCTTGCATCAGCGGCGCGGAAGAGCGTTGAGCACAAAGTGTCCTGCTCCGGTGTATTTTTGTAAAGCCCCAGAACCGGCCATTTCAAGGCTCATTTAGATCCACGTCCCAGGCAGGCTGCCGAATGTTAAAAATAACGAGATCCCTCCCTGTGCAAACGCAGCCTGCGGGCGGGAGCAAACACGGCCAGCGGTGAGGGAGCTGGGCTCTACCCAGCAAGGAGCTCTGAGGTCTGCAGGCAAAGCTGGTGGGGAAAGGGGACAGCGTTTCCACAGGTGTCCAACAACATAACCACTCGCTGCCTGTGAACAAGGAGCATCAAGCACTGCAAGGCACGGCGGGGCACCCATCGCTCGCAGGACGCCCACCTCGTGGGGGCATGGAGCCCTCCTGCTTCTTCTGTGCCCAGCAGGACCGATGATCAAAGGGAGCCTCTCTGAATTTTTGTTGGCAAGATGAGATTCCGATGTACACAGCTGTCCCTACTCATAACCAAACCCTGCAGATGCCTTCTGGGCACTGCGTCCTTTTCACCAGCCCCAGGAGCTGGATGGGGACCACACTGGGGGTCTTTTTGGCACCAAGACTGCGGCAAAAGCGCCATTCCCTGAGAAGCTGGGCATGGCCAAAGTGCTTGGGATCAGATAATTCCCTATTCCTTCCTCATGCTCCTTCACAGCCCCCCAGGGCAGTCCACCAGCAACAACCAAGTGAAGGCTTGGAGCAGAGCAGTGGCTCTAGGGCACTATTCATATTTTCTCCCCCAAATCCTGACTGCTCCATCCTCTGCTGCTGGGAACAGGTCATACAACCACCTCTTCCCCCAAAAATATCTTTAAAGAGCCCATGTGCACATTCTGGCTAGGGAAATACATTAGGAGCAGCCCTTTGAAGCAAGCCAAGGAGCAAGATCAGTGCTTGGTTTCTTCTGCTTGCTTTCCACATCTTCTTCCATAGGCAGCCCAGGCATCACCTTGGGCAGGTGCACGCCTCCTGCTGGGTGCTCAGCCCCATTCCCCAGGGTCTGGGATCACTCCTGGCCTCTGCATTACCTGCATCTTAGCATCCTTTCCTCCCCACATACTCAAAAATCACAGACCGGGCTCTCAGGCTGCCTCCCCTCCAGCAACAGCCGCAGAGCTGCAGGAAGCCAACACAAGGGGACCAAGTGTTTTAAGCTAGACATCTCATGGCCCCGGGGAAGCACAAAAGAAAGGATGGATTTATTAAAAAAAATTAAAAATAAAAGCCAGCAAACCAGTTTCATGTAGAACACTGCAAAGAACAATTGGGGAGGATTATAGGAGTGGGAGATGCAGTGATGCAGACAGGATGGGTGGGGAGCTGCTAGGTTTTGAAACACCCAGAGCTTTTCCAAGCAGCTCTGCTATTAACACCCAGGGTCACGGCACTGGGGCAGCCCGGGACTACTGAAGAAACCAGAGGAACCATGGATGCTTCAGCCAAGTCACAGCAGAACAAATCACTGGGGTTTGGCCGCATTATGAGAGCCCCTGAGCAAACAGCAGAGCTCAATAAAAGGCCACGGTTGCCGTTGGCATCATTAATAAACAGTGGACTTTGAAGCAAGCGGCCAAAGGTTGGCTCGTGCCTGGTTGTGCCGCAGGTTACGTGCACGTCTGAGCACCCAGAGGTGCCCGTAAATTCCTAACGCCTTTTATAGAGCCATTAAACCCAGGACCCTCCTGGGTGATTTCACGCTGGATTAATGCTGAGAAATCATACACAGGTACGGTCCTGAGGCAGATGAGACCGACCCGGAGGTCCTTTACCCTCAGCTTGTGCTGCTGCAGCTTGATATTCCCAGCTGCTCGCCCTCTTTTTAGCTCTTTCCAGGGCAAGTCTGACCCCCAGGGAACAGGCACCAGCAACTGGCACCTGTGCAGCAATTCTTCAAAAACCTGCTCAGGGAAAACAAGCTTTTTTTTTTTTTAAATGCATGTAAGTACAAGCTGTTATAAAGCACAAGGTGCTTGCAAAGGGATCCTTAGTTTTCCTGGGGGCGTTGTAGGGGTCTCGGCTCTCCTGCTGCAGCGTTCTCAGGCAGAAAGCACTCGGATCTTGTGGCAGCAGCAAGCATTAATTAACTCAACAGTTGAAAACGGCTCGTAAACAAGCTCGTTTCAGCAAGAGGGAACACAAGACCTAGCACGGGGACAGCGTGTCTGGGAAGCTTGATTAAAAAACATAGAACGAGCCTCAAATTGAAAATAAAGGCCTTATATGGGGCATGAAGGGCTAGCTGAAGATGAGAGCTTCTCACCTCATTAAAACGTCTGTTCAGAAATATTGTCACAATTGTACGTTGTACATGGTTACACCAGTGAGATAATAGAGAAAGGGGAAACGCAGCAGCACTGGAGCCGCATTGTGCCTGGTTAAGGGTTTGTCAAGCAGCACCAGGCAGTTCAGAGGTCGAGAGCCACTTCAGCGGCCACCGCAGGCACACAGGGGATGGGGAAGGTTGGGGACCCCAAACCAGAGTATGGAGGAGGGCACCTGAGAGAAGAGTTCCTCATTTAGCAGCAGCGATTGAGGAAAATGTTGTTGCTCAGGTTGGCCAGGGTTCAGGCAGGCTGCAAGCCTGTGGTATGTGAAAACCCCCATCTAGCCCCAAAATTCCTGCACGAGGAGGAGTCACGATTTTGCTGTGAAAGCCCGAGCTCTGCTTGATGTAAGAGCCCTGCTCGGCGTGCAAAGCCTCGAGCTCTGCTCTTTGCAATCCCCCAGCCACCTGCTGCTGCCATCTCATTACAGGGCAAAATACTTGAGCAAGGCTTTTCCCAGCCAGTCCCACGCCAGTCATTATCTTACTCTGTCTCACCAGCACTTAGTCATTCTCTCACTTGGTGCAAGCGACCTGAACTCCCACGTGAATGGCTCAGCACCGTCGGTGCAGACACACGAGCCGCTAACAAACATCCACAAACCTGCGGCCCCCACAGCTCTGAGATGTTTTTGCTTTGGGACAAGCCGGAGACTACTCAAGACTCCCACCTGGCAGTGGAAAAAAGCCTCAGAAGAGCTCCACGTACAACTTTAGGCTCCAGGAGCTGGGAGGGAAATGCTGCTCGAGCTGGGGAGGAGCTCGGTGACACCTCCAGAGGCAGGCAGCTTTCCCCGTGCATCTCCCACTACAGCAGCGTGCAGAGCTTCTGAGCAGTCAGGCTGCTTCAAAGACAAGCTTGTGCCCATCAGACCAGCTTAGTTTTCAAAAACTGCTCATTTCAGGTGTGTTTTTCCCAACCCATAGCATGCTAGGGGCTTTTATGCTCCTGTCTGCGCAGCGCATCAGCACGCGGAGGTCTGCAAGGCTCCCAGAGAGACTGTTAGGGGGAAAATCATTCTGCAGCAGTGGATTGCCACGGCAAGCCACAAAAAGGGAAGTGCTTTGGGGCCTTTCTGTTGTCGAGGTCTAGCAGGCATATCAGCGGGCACAGGGCTGGCAGAGCTGCCCGCAGCTCTGTAGGGCTGCAGATAACGAGCCACAGCCAAGCAGCACCCCAGGACCAGGTCACCTTCTCTTCAAAGCTCGAGGATGGCAGGGTAAGACTCCTTCTCCACAGCGACTTGCTCACCTGAAGAAGCCCTTGCAGCCTTCGCAGGTCATGGCGTTGAAGTGAAAGCCCGTGGCCCTGTCCCCACAGACCCCACAGATTCGGGGCACGTTCCTGTCAAACTCGCTGGCTGGGTCGGGAAGCGACGTGCTGGCAGCCACGGTCTCCATGTCTGGGGGAGCAGAGGAAGGCAGGTATTTATTAGCAGCTGTCAGCAGCTTCACAAAAAGCTAATTAGGTGCAAGTAAAGGAAGTCTCCTCGCATTCAAGGTGATCTGATGAGAAAAGCTTCCAATCCCCCCTGCCCATGCTCCCAGCCTTAAACACACTGCAGAATGTGCTCGCATTTATCTGTTCTTAAATGGGAAGGGTCCTACAGCCCACCCCAAACCCTGATCACCACCCTCCCCCCGACTCCTTTGTGTTTGTTTTCAATAAAAAAAGCCTTGAAAGGACCCAAATTCACCCAAACCAGAGCTGCAAAACCACAGGGAAAGAGGTCACGCCGCCTGCCAGCTAGAGCAGAATTTCCCTTGTGCACAGACAGGAAGCGACACCAGCACACTCATGCCAGCTCCCGTAAATGAGAAAAATCCCAAACGCAAGTCAAATGAACGTTGTTTAAAAAAAATACTCAGCAGGGATGTAAACAGGGGAGGAAGGAAACAGTGCTCCTAGTGCAGAGCATGTGCAGCGTAGCTGAAATAAATATGAAAAGGGAGCTTTTAACAGGCTTTCCCTGGCTTATGATATCCACCAGCACAAGTCTGTCTGCTGTTACAAAGACAAAAATATCTAAAACCAACAAGAAAATACAGGTTAGGAGCTTCCACGGTGCCAGGTCTTGGTAAAGACCCCACAGCCGGTGTCTCCAGAGGGCACCGGCTCAGCTCCTGTGCCCCCGTGTCCCCACGCACAGGGCACATTATTCCATTTGCACATCTCAGGATGAGAGATTTTTAAGTTGATTCAAGAGCTTCAAGCAAGCTTTTTTTTTCTCCTGTTTTTCCTTTTTTGAAGTTTTATTTATGTATATTCTCAAGAGGTGCTGAAGATAGCTGCTGTCTAGGTCTAGTCTGCTCTCAGAAGGCTTTCAGCTGATGCATTGTCCTGTACAAAACATCATCAGTCACTTGGTGACTGCAGACAATAAGTCTAGAACAAAAGCAAGTTCAGAAAAAACACACAAAACAACAGGAGCCCAACCCTCCAGAGCAATTTAAACCCCACTGTATGTCTACCTGACTGCTGGCTCTTGATGCCAGAGGATTCTGGACTCCTCTTGACCCGCTGCTGGGGACAGAGCCCTGCAGAGCTTGTCCACAAAGCCCCAAACTCTGCAGCTGGCAGTGCACAAGGGAGATGTCCCCAGAGCACCTGCATCCCCCTGGGTCCCAAAGCAGCTGCAGCAGCTCTCAGTTGTTGGTTTCTCGTGCACTTCACTTGAAATTTAGCACGACCAAGGCTCCTTTAGCTAGGGGTCCTGCACAGAAAGGGACAAGAGCCTGAGGAGGGCCAGCATTTACCTGGGTCTGGGAGATAAGCCATGTCCTGCCGGTGCGTTTCCCAGGAGCTCTGGAGATGGGACATGGACCCACCTGCAACGACACGGATGGGACGGTCTGAGACAGCTCGGAGGTCAACAAGCCGGGGCAGACCGACCACAGCTTGCACCCTGAGCAGCTTGGGGTGACCCGAAGGCAGCCAGCCCCACGCACCGCTCACTGGGTTCCCACCGCGGATCCAGGAGGAGATGTCGCAACGCTCCAGCACGTTGCTGGGGGAGCCCGGGGAACGCGGTGAGAGAGAGCGAGCAAGGGCACAGGAAGGAAAAAAGGCAGCGAGAGCCGCACGGCTCATTCCCTTCACCTCGGTAATATTTTCCTATAAATTTAAATTTCACAATTCAGCCTGTCAGGCGCTCAGCGGCGTGCGACTTGCAGGGGATGGCACAAAGCAGAGCTGGATGGCTGCTATAAACGCGGGTCCTCACGCAGCAGAGCATGCATCTTCAAAGTCAATGGGATCACTGCGGCGCTGAGAGCTGAGGACGGGGAGGATTTGGAGGTTTTGCTCCCTCCTCACGTCACTTGGTTCTTTCAGCTTGCAGACGGAAGCACCACACCGGCGCTGGGCTAACGCGGTCTTAAAATCGGGATAGGAAAAAGGTTTTCAGAGATATCAGAGATATAAGCAAGGTTTTAAGGTGCTTTGCCTTCCTTAAGCTTCCTGTCTTAGGGAAGGTTTATCCTTGGAGGTCACCACACTGCTCCCTCTCCCAACACCACCTCACAGCCTGAAATGATGACGATGCCAAAAGAGACCCCTGCACAGACCCCAGAGCTCGCTCCGGGGTGCGCAGGCACCTGAAGCATCCACCAGACACCACAGCACCCACGCTCCTCCAGCGCCTCGTGCTGCTCCTGCTCTGCCCCCCTTCCCAGGACCATTTAGAGGGGCTCTGACACCCCCGGGATGGGGAAAGCAGGCGCTGGTGGCAGCCTAGGAGAGGTCTCCCACCACCCTCGTCACGCTTCTTGCTCTCTGCCAGCTCTCGATTAAGAGGCAGGAGGTGATTTGGTCACTGCCGCTCGTTAGGGAGCAGCAAGCCTGCACCAGCCACAATTCCCGTGGGGATGATGGCGCGGCGTCGAGCTGCCGTCGCAGACTTCTTGGAAAACCTTACTCAGCCCCATCATGGACGTGACGTCGGCATGCGGGGTGGAGCGCACGCAGGAGTTTCCCTCCACCCCCACGAAAGGTCGTTCATTCATCAAACGTGACATTTAGCCTTCACCTCTTGGAAAAAAAAAAAAGAAAAAGGCAAAATAATTTGTTTTAAAAGCGCTGACCTCTCCCCAGTCAGGCACCCAAAAGGTCAAACTAGTTTTGCAGCAGTCGCAGCGACGTTTCGGTGAGCTGGCTTGCAGAGCAGCCGTGCTTTGTTAAATTTGTTTTGCACCACCTCAAACCCAAGGCGCCACAAACGGGTCAGGAGACTTGAAGATTTGCAGTGACCCGTCCCCCCCCCCCCCCGGTTTGTATAGAGTTGTAGCAGCTCGACCAGCCCCAAGATGCCTGCGGGGAAGGCTGTGTGGTCACACTCAGTCGCAGAGCCCCGCTGGGATGCTGCCAGATGACACTCGGGGAAAGGAGCAGCACAGGAGCTGCCGTGCCCAAGGCTGAAGCACCTGGGAACCGCTCACCTGCTGGAGACACATCAAGGGGGGAGAAGAGCGTAGCTCGATCAGCCAGCTCCATGCAAAGCGCTGCCAGCAGCTGCTGTTTCATCCAGGGCTGCGACAGATCCCATGTACCTGGGCTGAGACAGATGGGGGGACGCTGAGGGTGCGGGCACGGGGCAGGTCAGCAGCTGTGCTTGGGGACAGCAGCAGGAGAGCTGGGGAGCAAACCTGGTGGGAGCAGAACGCCTGCACAAAGGGGGGGAGCATCCTGGGGAGGGTCTGACATTGCCTGGGTGCGCTCAGTTTCCTTCAAATTGGGGTAAAGTCACCCTGAAAATGTGCGTAACAGCCATCCAGCCATAACAGCCACCAAACCTACAACTTGTTGGCCATGTGCTGGGACAACAGGCAGAGGTATGAGAAGAAGCTTGAGCAAGAAACGAGTGCGGGAAGTTACCTGCTGCTGAGCCCAAAGGAGGAAGGGTTCTCTGCTTTTAAGCCCGTATTGATGTCTGAGTCCCCCCGGTAAGCACTCAGACTCCGGTAGGAAGCATTTTGCTGAAGCATTTTCTCATGCTCTGTCACTTTCCTTTTTCTCCTGCCAGCTTGCCATTGCAAAACCCGCACTCGCGGCTCTTCAAGGCTTGGCAGAAAGGAGAAGGCTCCGGAGGATGACGGCTCCTGCTGGAAGCCTTACTCACCCACTCTCAGCGTCTGCTTCCTCCCCAGCACCACGGCGCTGAAACGCTGCCTTCCGACAGCACGTTCCCCTACTGGCATCAGGGATGAGCAGAGCAAGGGCTAGCACGGAGCCAGCTCGGACAGCAGCTGCACAAACCCCAGCTCGGCGGGCTTGGCTTCAGCTGCCCCCTAACTTTCCCGATGCAGAGACCCAGGAAAGCTCTCTGCATCATTTTGACATCAGCTCCCAGGATAGGAAAAAGCCTTTAAAGCGACTGTTTGGGGCTCTGCATGCAAGCAAAACCCGGCTTGCTGAAAGCAACAGGCGAGAGCTCGGGGAAAACAGGAGCTTGCAGCACTCAGAAGGAGGAGGGGTTGCCTCCCACCAGGCAAGTTTATACCTAGAATTAAGACCAAGGCTTTGTCTTGCCAAGGGTGCAAGCGTGAGGAGCCTGTATCCAGCCTCCCGTGCCCAGGAGGCTCCATCTTCACCATCACGCTGAAGCTTTGGGGAGAAAATGAGCCAGTTAAGGAGCAGCTGAGCCTTCCCTGGACAGCACGGGTGGCACCTCCTCGAGGAGGCTTTGAAGCCTTCTGTGTTTTGAGACTAACAACCTTAAATGTTCTCAGGATACAGAAAATGCCGTTACAATAGCAGGAAAATATTTGTCAGGTTCTCAATATCTTTGCTTCCCCATCTAAACACATTTTTTGGGTTCGTTTCTTTGCCAAGCAAAACAAAAGCGTTACCCACACAGCCTGAAAAGAACAGGCTGGCTTCTTACAAATCCTCACCCCAACGCCACTTCGACTTGCTGCTGAAGACTCTGCTTCGTCTTGGAGAGGCCCGTTCATCCACACGGAGGTTTTTACTATTTCCCTGGCTCTCACACTCAATTAACACCGCTGTTGACACGTCAAAACAAAGCGATGCTCCGCGGAGCATCCCCAGGGCCGCTGGCAATGCACTTGCATCTCGAGAAGATATTCCAGTACAAATCAGCCTGTTCAAAACATCCAGTCACGGCATGCAAGCAACCCCTTTCTCTATTAAGAAGGCAATTAAATCATTTCCTTCTGTAGCTCCAGGGAGCCCTGCTGCTGCTCTCCATGAGATTTATTAGGGAGCTGACTGACAGCCTCCCAGGAGGACAAAGCGCTGCTTCCACAGGCACATCTGGAGCCCAGCACCGGCCCGTGCGGGGATGGTGGCTCCACACGTGGGTGGATGGATGGAGCAGGTGAAGCTCCCTGCACCACGCTCACCTCCGTTTCTAGGTTAGAAGCACGCTGTCATTTCTTCTTGCGACACCCAGAGTGGCTGCAACCTCCTGGGAGCTGGGCAAGGAGGCTGTCGAGGCTGGCAGAGTCAGGAGACTGGCAGCTCTTCATCACCTGCTGCAAGCCAGCTCCTGCCACCCCTTCCCCCATTAACCCGATCAGATGTTAAACCCTCCTGGAGCGCTACCAACGCCCCCAGACCGGGGCTGGAGGCGCCTCCGCACCAGGAACACGTAAGCATGACAATTCCTACCCCGGAGAGGCCCGACACTCCCAGTCTGCAAACAGCACGTCGCTGCAGCGAGACAGCTGCGTGGCAGCTGGAGGAGCTAACACCAGCAGCCCCGGGAAGGGCAAAGGGACCCAAAAACCCCACTCGAAGGATGCTAATCGCCTTCCCCGGGGGGAAATGCTTTGTGGTGTTGGACAGAGCAAGCCCAGGGACACGCGAAACTCAATCACAGGCACCCCAACACATCCCTGTGGCGCAGTTTGGAGTGCCCTGGGGACAAAGCTCAAATAAAGCAGCATTTATGGAGCAGGACCAGGTCTGCTCTCAGCCCTGCAGGGCCCTTCCCACCCACTGGGGCTGGTGGGGACCCCCCTGTCACAGGGCGTCCACAACCTCTGATCAGGTGAATGGGGAGGCTGGAGGGAAGAAGAGGGGATATTTGGGTTTTCACGGCCATTGTGCTGATACCGCCCTTCCCAGCTCTTTGGGAAAGGGTGACGGCTTTCCCAGGATGTCAGAGAAACCCAAACCCCCCACAGAACAGCTCCAGGAGACCTCGCAAGTACACAGGAGCATGCGACCCTCCAAAGTCTGTCCCTCACCCCTCGGTGCAGCGACACAGCCTCAAGCAAGCACGTGCACGGAGCAGGTCCAAGGGCTGCAGATGTGTTTCCTCTTGCCCCATTTCGCACCCACTGCAGGCTGGAATCCAGGCACAAACGGCACCAACAGGCAGGAGAAGGAACAGAGGACACCATAGCCAGACGAGCATCGTGATGCAAGCCCTCAACAGCTTTCCTAGCGTGGAGAGGCAGGAGAAAAACATCTGGCCATACACAAGCTCTTTTACCACATCAGCCAAGTATCTTCATGGGATCTCACATTGCAATTAGGCAACAAATCCTTACATGCGCAGGTAAAAGCAGAAAATATTTCTGAGCGCCATTCCCCCGACGGGGAGGAATGAAGTAAACAGATTTCCAGATTACCGCTCGGGCACAGCATCAAAAATACCTCCAACCTGACTCCTCGCTGGCACGACGCTTTGTCACTGAGGACACGAAGAAGTAGCCAGAGCCCAAACCGCAGAAACCCCGCTGGATCCGCGAGCTGAGGACACCACCGGCACCAGATTAGCAGCAGCGGGATCGCTGATAGGGGATTTTTGTGAGCAACGGGTCCTTCCTCAACCTCACCTTCAACAAATAGATGGAAGTGACTCTTCTTATGGCTGCAATGCCGATAACTGGTGGATTGTCCTATTTTTCTTTTTCAGCTTGTATCGTGGCTTCGTGTTGGTGTCACCTCGGTTGGCCACAGGCACAGAGGGGAGATGGAGGAGGTCCTGTCTGAGTCCACCCAGCTCAGGCTCTGCCCTCATTCCCAACCACGACCCTCTCCAAGCCGTGCACCCTCTCTGGACCAGCTTGACGCAAGAGCTCGCAGACAGAGCCAGCTCTCAGGACCGACTGCCAACCGGGATGAGCAAGCCTGGCACACCCCACCTGCCCATCGGCTGCCGATAAGGGCGATTAATAAGGGTAATTAACAGAGAAGAGAGCTCGGTTACGGCATCGCCGGAGCGCCCACGGAGCCCCCGTCCCCGCCTGGAGGAGCCACCGCGGCGGCAGAGCACACGGTGAGCACTGAGCCACGCAGGGGCTACCGTGGGCTCCCCCCGGGCATTGGAGCTTGCTGAGCCCCCTCCCTACCTTTGACCGGCTCCTGATGCCCACCAGCACGGGGAGGATCTAGCCTCGGGGACCCTCGTCCAGAAGCAATGCCCAAAATTGCTTGGAGCACCACCCTGGGGCGAAGGAGCTATTGCATTTTAACATCACGTCTCTGTGATTCATTTAGAGATTCAGAGCCCCATAACATTTCTAGAGCAAGAGCAGTCATAAAAGCTTTCAGATACGAGCAACGTTTCGGCAAAGCCTTGTTCTCATAGGCCTTGATTTCAAAGACGTCGAGCAATGATTCAGCACCGACATCACATAAAAAAGCCTCGCACACCTCGAGTCCACATACACATCACTGCCTCTTTACAGGTTTCAGTGTCCTGGGTAATTTTGGCCCTTTGCCCCAGTCAGGCAAAAAATATTCCTCCAGTATCAGCCAGTCCCAACCCCAGTGCCTCCAGTCTGAGCGGGTAACCACCAGTTGCAAGCCTGAGCAGCCCCAGCCTGGGGCATCCCCAAAAGCAGGGTGCAGCAGCACTGGGGTCCCACACGGGTTTGGGGGTGAAGCAACCAGCTCAGCCCCCACCAGTGCCCTGCCAAACGGGGGCTGGTTTCCAGCAACGGGATGAACAATTCCCATTTCCCCTCATGGGAGGTGACAGGAGACGACCGCCACATGCTTTGAAGGGGAACAGGAAGGCAGGAGACGCCTCTCCCAGCCTTGTCCGAACCCTTTTTCCTTGTCTGGCACCAAACCCCACAGGCTGCCTGCCCCGGAGCAGAAACGTGGGGTTTTAGCAGGAAGAACGCCCCGAGCTGCTGGTGCAGGGGGAGATGCAGCTGGTGCCAGCTCCAGCCACCACCAAGACAAAAAAAAAAACAGGAAAAAAAAAGGAGAGGGAAGGGTGAAGGCTTGCCAACCGATAACAGGCACGCAAGGCAGATCAAACGCACCCGTGCCAGGGCAGCTCAGCCCAGGGACGAGGCAGTGGCTTTGAGCTCTCGTGCCAGAGGCAGGGGTCCAACCTGTCAGCCCCAGCACTTGACCCCATTACCCCATCACACAAGCGGCATTCCCCTTTGGCTCCATCCTTCCTAGAAGCTCCCGCTCCAAAGCAGCCACATTTAAGGTGCAGCAGCACATAATGGTGCACGTTAATAAAGCGCAGCCACGGAGCAAACAAACCCCGGCCACGCAGCCTGAGGGATGACCTAGAAAACAGCCCAGCATTGAGGGGAGAGAGCCCACTGCAGCAGGGCAAACTGCAGGCTGCCTCGCTTCCTGCGTGGAGCTGCGGGAGGATGTTAGTCATGAATGAGAAGTGGTAAGATGACAAAAAAAAAAAAATCATCAGATCCGTGCAATGAAAGTTGTATTGGTTTCCCTTGGCCCAGAAGCCGTTGCATGTGTTTGTGATTTGTTTAAGGAGAAAGGCAGCTGGTAGATGTTAAACTGGATTATCTCCAAAATGGTTTATGTGCTGCTATCGGGCTGCACCCACAGCAAAGTGATTTAAAACTGCGGCGCAGCTGCCAGCCTGCTCTGCCTAAAACACGGTGCCTTGGTTATGCTCAAACCCAGCTACGCAGCATCCAGAACAGAACCTTATTTATTCCTCCCACTCTGGGGGACAAAACACACAGAACACTGCGTTTTCCACCCTCACCACCAGCCCCGTGCTGCTCCGACAGGGCACCCAGCCCTTCTTCCACACCCAGCTCAGCAGCCGAAACCCACGGTGCTTCCTCAGCTCGACTCAGGTAAGACTGACAGAAAAGCACTTTTTGGCTCAAGCACAGAATGAGCCGGTTTAGATCAAAATCTTCCCGTCCCTTCCTGTACCCAGGAGCAGCTCCACTGGTGCTGAGCACCCCAGGGAGCAGCAGCCAGGGTGACACGCTGCTTCAGGGGGCAGTTTTGGTCACTGATGCTATTTGCAGAGCACTTGTGCCTCTGTCACCCCAAAACCTGCAGGGCATGGAGACGGTCACCATCGGTACAGCCTTTCAGCCACATCCGAGGGGTGTGTTCTGTGCACTTTTGTCTCTGAACAGGAGCTCTGGTCTGTCAAAACTGGTCCAGAGCGAACACACGTGGCATGTTCACACTTGCACATCAGCCAGGCCGCTGCCAGGATCCCTTCCCACTGCAAACCAGGGCTAAAAACACACCCTCGTGGCTCACCGAAACAGCCCACAAGTCGCTCTGGGTTTGGTGGAAGGGCCTGATCCTGGCTCTGCCCTGGGCACATCGAGCTGGCCTCCGCACGAGGTGCTCCGAGCACTGGTCCCTGCAAAGGTGCAGTAGCGGCATTGCTCCTCGCTTGCCTCTGGGGGAAGCTGCTTAAGGCAAGACAGCTATTTAACAGCCAGCACTGTCCCTGTCTCAAATATTCATTAGCTCATGGGGAAAAAGAGGGACAAAGTACAAAAAAAGTCAGTGCTGCTATATTTTGTCCCCCCTCACATGCCTACAACTTCCCGCAGGCTGTGGAAGCCAAGGAAGAAGCCATCTCGGCCTGATCCTAGCTGCACAAAGTCCTGCTCGGCTGTCCTAAGGTGGTCAAGGGCTATAGAATAAAGCCAGCTATAGGCAGCTACTCACAAAAATCAGAACAGTCAAGACCAGAGCTTCCAAAGGCGTCTTATGATGCTCTGAGGCTGGTAACACTGCAGGCTGTCACTGCCGAGCTGGAGGAAGCAGAGCCGTGTTTGCTTTTACAGATGGACGTGGTGAACAAACACATGTTTACTGGCACAGCCTCTCTCCAAAGAGCACTGCAGCTGGTACTTATGTCACCCGCTATGGCTTCACCAAAATATACCTCCGTCGGGGGATGCAAGAGCCAGGCACTTGCTCCCCCCAAGCCCCCAGGTGGGAACCCGGCAGGTTTGCAGAGCTGGCTGAGCACGAAGCCCTTCCAACAGCAGGACAGGCTCTGAAATCAAATCTCCGCCAGCTGCACCGTGCAGCATTTGGCATTAAGGTGCTGTAACCCTAGCCCATTCACAAATTATCAGCAGCAGATGTCTGCCTTTCCTAACCTTTTGGCTTGTCGTTTTAACTGCAGACAGGAGTAGCGTGCGACAGCCATTTCCTTCTTCCACATTTCCACTTCTTATCTGGAAGAGTTATTTCTCCAAGCTAATGTTTCCAATGGAAACTCTGCCTTCAGCTTAGTCAACATGATTTCCACGCTGATATCTCTGTTGTTCTGCCCGTGCCGTTGTGCCTCGGACTAACAGCAGCACATCTGCAGCCAGCTAATTGCAGGGCACGGCAAGGACAGGGCAAAGGGAATGCTTGGTCCTAAAAAATTCACAACAGCAGTTATTTCCACAGATTCTTCCCCTTGACACTTCGTGTCCCCTGAAGCCTCCCTGGATTTCAGTCACCCGTTCCTCTTGCCCCAAATTGCTCGTGTGCTTCATCTGTGTCTTCATTTCCCAACCACTAATTCCACGGTGAGAGCAGCCGAAGAATCCTTGCTCTCATACACCAAAAATTCAGGAAGGACCAACGGAAAGGAGCTGTCCCTGCATGTGGCAAATACCACACTGCTTAAGGGCTTCTCCCCTATTTCGAAATGTATGCAAACAGGTTCTCATGAAGAATGCAAACTGCTCTATCCTTCTCCAGAAGGAAAAAAAAAAAATGAAGATGTGACCTGGAGAATTGGAGCCTTCACCTCCTGACACAGAGGAAGTGTCAGGAGGTGCCCGGCCACCCCCCCATCAGAAACAACTCACAGCTTGTTCCAGACCATCAGGAGAGGACAGGAGGGCTGGAGAGCCACCCGAGCTTGGTGCTAGCAGCTGCAGCCACAGTTATACCCAGCAAAACCAGGTCAGGTATTACAACAGACATTCCTCAGACTTCTGCATTGCTAAAAACAAGGGGGTTAAAAACAGGCAAGCACTCAGATATCAAGACTAGGCTCCAGGAGAACGGCTCCTCTTTGTAAGATGCCAACCTGGAGCTCTGCAGAACGAGTCCAGAATTCAAGGTCTTGGGATTCACAAAATCATATCGTACGCAGAAAAGATAGGGCCCTTCTGAGGCTGCCGATCTGCTCCAGCGGCCTTTGAAATAATAAACTAATTTACTAAGATTTCGGTAGATAGAGAGCAACATCTGAAGTTGCTCCCAGAAGTGGAGAACCAGCAGCTGTGATCAATTTGTGCTGGGAGCAGATAGTAGGTGCTCACTATGAGATGCTGAGAACACCCAGCCCCACTCACAGACCTCCCTTGTGACAAAAAACACAAAATTCCTTGTGAAAGATGACAAAATTTAAACCCTTTGCATCAACCTAGATGTGTCAAGCTGCTCTGGTCGCAGACTTTCTACCATGCTGCATTATTTCCTACACTGTTTTCAGACATTTCATTTATTAGGGTGGGGAAAGACACTGACGTAGAGGAAGCCACATTTGGAGAAGCAGCAAGTGACAGGAGCTGATTTGTGATGAATTAGTCACCTTAAACCAACACCATAGAAACACAAGCCTTGACCAGCCCTCGTTACAAGAGGCAGAAACCCTGCAGGCTTCCCCGCTGATTTAAAAGAGATCCAGCTCCACCACCAAGCACATTTCCCAGGAATTTGGCGTTACAGCAGACACTAAGTGCCACCATGAGTCTTACTGCTGAAAAAAATAAAAAGATTAGCTTCTAAAACACAGCATAACAGGACCAAAAGCCTCACCTGTGCAATCCGGCAGAAAGTTACAGCACAACAACAGCAGCTGCCAGCTTTTAGGTACGATGGGACCTGACATCAGTGCATCCCTCGACCTGCACACACTGAAAGGACAGGGCTGGTGCATCCCTGGGGGCAATTTCCAGTTTGTGGGAGCAACAGACCGAAGCACACCACCTCCGAGGCCACCCGACAGTCAGCAATATTTGCATGCATGCAAATGCAACGGGACAGGAGCTGCCAGGGAGCACCTCTGGGACCAAACTCTCCAGCTCTCCCCGGTCCCTCAGGGGAGATCCCTGTCTTGCACACAGGCTCCCGAGGCTCAGCTTGCTGTCGTGCTGTCTCCTACATTGACTCATTACTTGCTTTAATACTTTACCTTCAGGTCATCCCACTTTTCATCCACGCTGAAGCCCAGCCTGCTTGCCTGCACCTTTGGAGCCCAAGTATTCCCAACAAACCTTAATTTCCTTGCGAGCCACAAGCAGAGCAGTGATTCCTCAGCAGATCTCTATCAGCTGCGTAAAGGACAACTAGAAAGGCAGCAGCCACAGGTTAAAACAAACAGACAACACCATAAAGCCAGAAAGGGGAGAACGGGGACATCACAACAATAAGCAAAACAAGAGACACGAAACAAAGAGGCCATCTCACCAAGGAGACAAAAGACAAAGCAAAGGGATTGTGAAACCTTAAAATTCATTGCAATTTTTCTTGAAAGAGTTTTTCAGAATCGCAGCAGATCAGGGACCCTAAGGAAGGCAGCAGACCCACAGGCTCAGTGGAGCCCTCAGTCCTCCAGGAGGGTTTTTTACCTGCAGTAGGTGCCCAGGGAGCGAGGCTACAAGGAGCTGGCTCCTAGGTCGCTGCTTCTCGTGCCTGTCTGGACGAGCCGATGGGCAAATTCAGGGCTCAGCACAGCTGCAGCACGTGACGTCGAGGCAGAGTCATGCCCTGCCCTCGACAGGCAGTTCCTTCTCCAGCAATTTTACTGCTACTTAAGGAAGTGAGTGGGTGAGCAGGGTTAAAATTGTTCCCCTCTACTCAGAAAAGCAAAATTACCCACAGATTTCTCCTTCCCAGAGATGAGCTGTAGGAATCCCGTTACCGCACAGCAGTCAGTTTCGGTTCAGCTTGCCTCGAGCCGAGTGCTCTGACCAGGTAGGTTTGGGCTGCACAAAGTCTGTGCTTTTAACCTCCGTGGTTAAATGCTGCTCCGACCTCCCAGGAGGGAAACACCACCGCTCCACCAGCAGGTCCATGTTACCCACGGCTTTTGGCACCACCTCATCCTTATTGTCCCTGCTAAGCGTTCGCAGCAGGGATCCCAACCGGGGCTGCAGACAGGTTTTGTCACAACACGCTTCACTGGTTTGAAATTCTGTCATGCATGCAAAGTTTAAAAAAAAAATCTTGAAGGGCCTCTCACAGCGCATGTCCAGCAGCTCTGGTACAAATATAGGGTCTCCTACCTTGCTATAGCAAGCAATAACTTATATTAGAAGAGCAGGCAGCCCAACCACACCAGTTTTCGCACCCTCTCCCAGTAATGTGCAGTCAGTGTCAACAAGGACAGCGTGGGAGGCAGCACCAGGCAGAGGCCACAGAGCAGGGCAGCGGCCCGGCACAGAAAAACAGGTTTCTCCTCTGTCCAGCACCCAGCAGACCACAGGATTACTCGAGTGTCTGAGCACGAAGCAGAGATGCTCGGAAAACAACTGCCTCTCATTCAAGCGTGCCAGCCAGAGCACGACTTGAAACTCCAGTTATCAGGCTGCTTTTACGCAGACACGTATGGGAGCTTCCTGCACCCAGACCCTGGGGCAAAAGGCTAGAGGAAAGCAGGGCAGCAGGACTGCCAGGCTGAGAAGTTCCCCTCCATATGGAAGAGCCCCCAAAGAAGAGATTTAAGCTCAGCATGGGAAACCAGTCAGCACCTTCTCCCCGTTCAGGGTAACCCAAGCTATCAAACCGTGACTTCAAAAATAAAAAAAAAAAAAATCACACAATCATGAAGGTTGGAAAAGGCCTCTGAGATCATCTGGTCAAAGCATCCCCCTACCACCGCTGTCACCCACTAAACCACGTCCCTAAGCATCACCGAGAAAATACAGCTAGAGTCATATCACCCTTCCTCTGCACACAAGCTCACTCATGTTACTGAATCCTTCCTGTTTTTCTCTCATCCTCAAAACAGACTAAAATCAATATATTTTTGCTGGGGGAACTGCAAGGCCCAAATCTTCCAGTTTTAGGAAGGAGTAAAGCACAGAACGGATGGCTGCTCACATACTGAGAATCCCTCAACCTTGTGGAAACAGGACTAAGCTGAGCCTTCTCCCTACCAGCATGCAGGGACTGGGGGATGATGGGGACAGAGGGAAGGCCATCGTGTCCCAGATGGTGCTGTCCAGGGCTCAGGAGCAAGCGCTGCTCATGGCAGACGGTGCTTGGTCTAGCCTGAGGACAAGGAGCCCGCTAACGCCCGCAGGCCTGAGCGAGGGCACCGCATGTTCCGCAGGGCTAAGCAAGTCTAAATATAGACAGTGCTCATATCTTATCTGCGTGCTGTTAAACGGGCGTATTTACGAAGCGATAAGTGTTTATGAGGAACTGTCCATGTCATCGCTACCCACATGGGGAGGGGGAGAGAAACTCTCCTGGGCCTGGATGCAATCACGGTCCCCAGGGCCCCATCCCTTGCCTGGCAAAGGGTGATGGGGGGCACGGGACACCAGCCCACCCGGTGGGTGAAGGAATGGGTGTCCCTCGGCACCACCGATCGCATTGAGAGGGTAGGAGGAGGTGGGAGAAGTGATAAAGCTGCTGTTTAAATTGCAGCCCTAGGTTGGGAAACCGAAATGCATCCACAGGAGCTGAACACCCAGCCTGCACCGGAGCTGGACACCCAGCCCGCACCAAGCAGGATGGGGTGACCCAAAGCAAAGGGGAGAGCAGGCTCCTGCTGGGCAGACCCTTACGAAAAGCCGTGGGTTCGTCAGGAATAGAAAGGCAGCCTGGTTAAGAGCACCTTTGTCAACCAAACTCACCTTGTTTGACACGCAGGCTCACCAAAAGCCTCCAGGGGCTGAAACCAAACCACGTGTGGGGCTTCGGGTTAGGACAGGAGGCACTCAGCAGAGCCAGGCAGACGGGGATCACAGGTCAGAAGTCAGGGCAGTGGGTCCCAGCAGCCAGGGCAGGCAGCATGAATTCCTGGCAACGAAGGAAGGGCTTTGAGATATACAGATAAACATTCCAGGTATTGTTTTTAATTGCTTTTACACCCCGTTTCCAATTATTAGTAGCCAAAAGTCACTTCCATGCTCGAGGTGGTTTAACCACTGCTAAAAGCCACAGATAAGGAAACTGCATGTGAATTGTGGCTGATTCAGCAAGCACCCGAAGGGAAGGCAGACGCACACAGGAGCAGCACCGGAGGTTACCCGGCTGCCTCAGTCCTTCAGAAGTCACAATGAGGTCTCCCGACTGCCCCAGAAGACCCATTCCCCCACTATATAGCTGCTTCTTCAGGTCACTGCTGAAAAGCCCCATTTTAAAGCAGAGTCGTTGACCTTCCTTATCTCCCTGGACTTTTGCTCTCCTTGTCATTTATATTCCTCACGCCCTGGTTTAACCGTCTTTCCCTCTCCCAGCCCCACGGGCTGTGCTGGTGCCAGATGCTCTGCGGGCAGCCTGCAGCTCCACGCCTGCCCTGGCACTCCTCAAGCTCCCCGGTGGGTTTCCCTTCCCTAGGGAGGGGATGGCAGCACTGAGATCCTGCTAATCTCCTAAATTTGGAGAAAGGAGGGTTATTAAAGCGGGGTTCCCAACTCCCCAGGCTCCATTTACACTCACCAAGGGCATTTCACCCTTCTCATAAGCAATATCTGGAGAGAACACACTCTCAAGAGCTGAGCAGGAAGAATGGAAAACGTTGATGCAGGACACAACCAGGTTCTTCCACGGTGCCTGCTCAGGGCTTTCCCGCATTCATAACACAGAGCCCTCTGCGTTCAGACTTGTTAACCTGCTGCAATGGCTGTCTAGCATTTGGGTGCCTTATTCGGTTGGGGTGCTTTAAACAAGACCTGGTTTCTCGGAGAAAAAACACACTACTTTTCATTTCTACCTGGTTCTTCAGTGTCTACCTCTGCCACAGCACACACAACCTGAGAAAAAACTTAACAGCAACAGCCCCAATCAGAGGGACGCCTTCCACAACAGCAGCATTAACACCCAGCTACAAGCCGCAGGTCTCCCTTAGAGGTCTCGGTGTCTCTATTTCAAGAAACAATTCTTGCTTCTCTCTCATTTGGGGGTTATCTTTTAACCTCCACCCTGGCAAAGAATTGATGCCACTGCCTTCCGTGCCCCCCATGGGGTGTAGCTGGATAGCTGCGGGTGCCCACGGGACCGGATTAGCTCCATGTTTGCTGCCACACTGGAGAGATCACAGCTGGAAAAGCAACACGGAGGGCGACTGGGAATCTCATGGAGAAGCTGCCACCTCTCAAGACCCACTGGAGAGCAGGCTCACGTGAGAAAACCACCAGCAAAAGCCAGGTCTTGCCCTCCGTGGGCTGCGAGACGAGGAGCCAGCTCTCACCACAGCTTTCCCCAGCCTCCCGAAGACGCAGCAGCTGCTTTGCCCCCAGAGCTTTCAGCCCGGATGGCGAGCACGAGCCATTTCACATCAGTTATGCCATCCCCAGCGCCGAAATGCCCCGCTGCCACCTCCTACTCCAGGGACATTGCCAGGAGGTTGCCCCAAGGGGCAACATGCCCCCCGTAGCCACGGTTAGGAGAAGCTCACCAGCCCGCAGAAGCCGGGACAGGCGCTTGCCCAAATTGCGGGTTCTCAGCACCTCCGGCCGCAAGGAGGAACTGTGACGCAGACAGCCCCAGCGGGACAGGCACAGACCCTGCCCAGCACGTGGGCAGCCCCCACGTCAATATTTAGAGGCTGTTTGCATCTAGTCCCGCGTCACGCTCAGATACTGATGGGTGGCACGCAAAAACGGGCGACCGCGAGACGTTTCCAAACCACGACACCCCGTGCTCAGCACCAACTTCCACAGAAGTGGGATTAGAGCCCCAAAACGGGATGCAGTTCTGGGAAAGCCCCTTTCAGCAGAACCCAGTCTGTCCTCACCTTGGTTTTATATATGTATGTGTGTGTATATATATACTTATATATAGAAAGTGCCTATGACCATAAACACTCATGGAACCCTACGCTCAGACGCTGCTTGGTAGACACAGACCCACCTCCAGCCACTCGAGGAGGATTATTTATCTCCCAGTGACTCGACATTTCTGTATTTCCCCTCTGAAAAGCCACAGGAAGTTTGGGCCAGACTGACTGCACTCTGGCTCAGCGACAGCAGGTTAAAAATTATTCTCTCTAGCTAGAGGTGCACTCGGGAAGGAGAGCCGCTTCTCCAAAGTTAGCCATTAAGAGAAAAAAAGAGGTTGGATTATCTGGTTATTTCGGATTAAGTACACCAGGATTCGGGAAGAAAACACCTAGTGAAAAGCTAACTCACCCGAGGCAAATTCTTGACTAATGAAAAATCTTTTGTGCCTTTGTTACTTGAAGTGCTGTTGCGAGATCTTGCACCCGATGCGTTCGCAGACGGCGGGATCTGGGGCAGACATCTGCGCCGCCTCCTGCACCTGACGGCTTTGGGCTTTCCCAGCTCCCTCGGCTATGCAAACCAGGGGGGGGTCCGAGCCCCCTGATCTCAGCCCACCCCACTATTTTCACCCAGTCGGCTACACCTTCCCAAGACCCTAACTGAAATCCCCGGCACAGCCAGCATCATTCCGATTCGACCCAGTGAAGTGCCTGCTTTGGAGGAGGAAGACTTCAGAGGAGGAAGAAGAGGTTTTTAGCTAAATGAATAATTACAGCCCCAGCGTCCTCCCCCACCAGGCTGAACGTACGGAGGCACCACGAGGGCAGCGTGGCCAGCATGGAGGAGGCACCGAGGGTGTCTGCGGGCAGATGTCCCCCTTTGGGAAGGGACACACGTGGCCCCGCTGCCGGCGCTCCCTTCCCCAAGCCCTGGGAGGAAGGAGGAAGATGAGTCAGTGCCCAGCACGCGTGGGAGGAGAGCGCCGCAGAACGCCGGGGCCGGCTTCTTGAGAAAACCAGTTTCCGAAGAAACTTTGAGCGCTGAAGGCTCCAGCCCCAGCCTCGGTCAGCCAGAGGAAGAGGAAGGCTCAGCTCACCGGGGAACAGCACCTCTGCTGCCCTTCGGCAGCCCCCCGCAGCATCCTTGGGTGCCCTGCTGGGTCTGGGAAAAGCAGCACCCCTTCCTCAGGTGGGGGCCACGGGAAGGTCCCCAGTAGATCCCCAGTACCTCTGCTCTCCTCGTGCTGGGAGCTGGCGGCTGAGAGGTCCCAGCTGCCGCGGGATCACTCGCAGGCAGCCGAAAGTCGCTGGGGAATTACAGCAAGCGCAGTGGGTGCTGGGGGGGGGACCTCCGCCCAGCGCCTGCCACCTCCCTCAGGCCCCCAAAAAGTGTTAGTGGGGTAATTCAGCTTAGGATGCTGTTTAAAGCTGGTCGTTAATCAGGTGCTCACCTGATTAATTGACTCAAAACAGGCTGGAAACACCAAAACTCCAGGTGGGTGCCCGGAAAGGGGCACACGTGGCTGGGGCAGGGGGACAGGGCAACGTCCCACACCAGGGAGCTGGGGAAGGGGCTTCACAACAAGACAGGGCACACAAGGGGGGGGGCAACAGTGTCGTCGTCCCCCCCCCCCCAGCTCCAACCAAAATCCTTAACCCCCAAGCCCAGCAATGGGAGGGTCAGGTCTGAGGGTGGGCAGCACTGGTGTGGACCGTGACCCACCCCATCCCCAAACCAGGAGCCACCCCCATAAGGGGGATGGGAGGGACTGGGACCCCCCCACCCTAAAGGGAAGCCCTTTTTTTGGGAAGCCCTTAGCACCCCTTTTGGGGGGAGGACTGAGAACTCCCAGTGAGGGGACACAGGGGGGACCCCAAACTTGTTGGGGGTCACAAAGCACCAGGGGACCTGCACACCCCCAGCACCCCAAATGAGTACGGGGGCATACAGAGCACCAGGAAGCCCCGAGCCCACACGGGACCCCCAAACCGTACGACAAGCCGGAGCACCAGAGGGGGGGGACACCCCCTCAGCACCCCACAGCCACACGGGGGTCCCAGTGACCCCCCAGCACCCCCAGCCACGGGGCGGGGGGAACCCCAGTGCCCCCCACACCGCGCACCCCCCGTAGCCCGGTAACCCCATGGCAGCAGGCACCGAGCAGGTGGGGTCCCCCCAAAAACGCCACCATCCCCCCCCCGTGACCCCCTCCCCACCCCCGGTACCTGCGCTCCCGGCGCTGCCGCCCCCCTCCCTCCCCCACCGCCCCGGAGCCGCCTTTTGACGGGAACCCGCCGGCTGCGCGCCCCGCCCCTCCACGAGGACACGCCCCCTCCTCTAAACCACGCCCGCTCCTCCCCAGAGGACACGCCCCTCTCCCCGCCCCCGCCCCGCCCCAACCACGCCAATGCCAGAGCGGCACCGCCCTCTCGGGGGCGGGCCCTCTCTGGACCCGCCTCCCGAGCCCGTATAAGGCGAAGATTGAATGAGACCACGCCCACCGGGGGCGTGGCGCGGGCTGGCGGGAGATTGCACGTGGCGGCCCGGCTTGGGGAGCCCGGCGGGTGGCGGCTCGGCCCCTGCCCGTGCTTTGGGTGCTGCTGCGTGGGGGGTCGGGGTGCTGCTGCTGCAATTGGGGTGCTGCTGCTTGAGGCTTTGGGGTGTTGCTGCCTGTGGCTTTGGGGTGCTGCTGCTGTAACTGGGGTGCTGCTGCAGCTTGGGGCTTTGGGGTCCTGGTACTTGGGGGGTTCGGGGTGCTGCTGCTGCAATTGGGGTGCTGCTGCTTGGGGCTGTGGGGTGCTGCTGCATGGCATCTTTGCGGTGCTGCTGCTGCTTGGAAGTTTGGGGTGTCTCTGCTTGAGGGCTTTGGGGTGCTCTGCTTGGGGCATTTGGAGTGCAGCTGCTTCTTGGGGCTTTTGGGGTGCTGCTGTTTGGGGGTTTTGGGGATGGGGCTGCTTGTGGGGTTTGGGGTGCTGCTGCTTGGGGCTTCTGGGGTGCTGCTGATGCTGTTTGTGGCTTTTGGGGTGCTTCTGCTGCTTGGAGGCTTTGAGATTGCTGCTGCTTGAATGGCTTCACAGCCATTCCAGAAAGTTCAGCAGGCTCTGCGTGCATGGGCGTGCAGTTCTGCTTACTCCTTTCCTCCTGGCTCTTGGTCCTCCTCTTACTGGGACAGGGCAAACACCACCAGTACAACAGTGCCCCCACAGCAGTCCGGGGCAAACATTTTCCTGGCAGCATCGTGTCCTGATCACATTTAGGTGTCCCTGCAGTGTCTCACCTTTGCTCTGGTGACTTCTGGAAGTTCAGGCGTCCACGGAGCTGGCCGTGGGTCAGAGTCTCCTTCCCTTCCGGATTTCTAAGCAACGAGCCACCCTGTACCAGGAGCACACGCCACATTTATCACCTGGCAGGCAGACTCCGCCTCGTCTCTGCAGCTGCAGCATCTGCCGGGCTCGTCTCCTTCCTCTCCCATTTTTGGGACGCCACCGCAGACTGCAAATCCCCTCTCTGCTTACAGCTCTTGGAGAGCTCATGGATTTTTGTCATGCTTAGATCAGATTAAGGGCAGAAGGAGAGCTGATTCATCCCTGGCCGCTAGACTAGAGGTAGCAGCATCTGCAAGGGCCCAGGCACAGCTCCAAGCGCTAGAGACGTGTATGACCAAGGGGGAGCAGGTTCCTGCAGCTGTTTGCAGCCTCCGAGCTGCTCCGGCCCCTTGCTCACCTCAGCATGTCTGGGACTTCACATCCTGCATGAACAGACCCCGTGTGAAGCCCTTGCACATCTCGGGAGCAGGGGCCTGCAGGCCTCTGGGATTCGGCTGCTCCTGCAGGTCCTGGGGGTGTTTGGGACCGTGCAACCGGCCAGGTCCAAGTGCTGATCTCAGCCACCCAAAATCCCCTCACCGGGGATGGAAGGAAACCTGGAGCATGGGGATTTAAGCTGAGCTGTTTCAGCTGGTGCTGCAGCTCCGGCCCAAAGCCACGCAATCTCCAGGGCGCGTTACACCCCCAGTCTGAAAACCTCAAGATATTTAGCAATATCTTGAAAAGCTCCCTTTCCATCCTCCAAAACCTGTGCAGGGTGCAGACATCAGCCACGTTTTATAAAGCAGCACGTAATGCTTCGAGAAAGCCCCTTCGTCATGTTCCAGGGTTTACTAAGGGCCCCTAAACCCAAAATCCTCGGAGAAAACGAGCCGCCATGCAGGTGAGCGCGGGCGGCCGCGCCGCCGTCATGGCAGACGGCAATCAGCACCCCGCAGCCGTGATCACCGAGTTCAACAGCTTTAATTCACGTGGGGAAAGTGCTTTGCTAAATGTTTTCAAATTGATTTAATGAGGCCAATCAGAGAGAGAGAAAAAAAAAAAAAAAAAGTCTGGGAAGAAACGAGAGTTCATTAGAGACAATTTGGTCCCGCAGAACTTTCTCAGGGAACAGGGAGATAACTGGGGTGGGGGATTTTGTGCAGAAGGGTGCCCATCCCCATCCCACTGCTGCTGAGTTTAAA
>CM021796.1:1686455-1698461 GCA_011076525.1 Nettapus auritus | reverse complement strand
GGGGGGGGGTGATGGGGCTTCTTTTTGGGGAGGGGGTGGGAGGGAGTGGGAGGGGGTGTCTCTTTTTGGGGGGGGAGTAGGGGAGCTGAGCCTTTGAGGTGTTCCTGAGTAGGGTGCCTCTGTGGGCAGGGTGCTCTCCCTGAAGGGAAAGGTCTCTGGGGTGGGGGCTGGACCCCTGGGGGGGCTTTTCTGATCTGGGGGGGGTCTCTCTGTGTGTTGGGGTGCTGGGAGGAGCCCCTGCTGGGGTCTGTCTGAGGGCTGGGGTCTTCCCCTTACGCATATATTTTGGGGTCGGGTCTCCTGGCGTGCCAAAAAATGTCTCTAACGCCCCGTGTCCATGTTGCAGGTTCGGCAGCTTCTCCATAGTAGCCATGGGGGCTGCGCTCTCCCCCTCCGCTGGCAGCGCTGCCCCCCGGCAGCAGAGGAAGGCTGGCGGTGACGATGACGATGACTTGCTCGACAGCAGGGACCGCAAGGAAGACATCGCCAAGTTCCCCTACGTGGAGTTCACGGGGCAGGACAGCATCACCTGCCCCACCTGCCAAGGCACCGGCTGCATTCCCACGGGTGACTGCTCCCCTCGTGCCTCAAACCCAAAAAGCAGGGGGCAGAAATGTTCCTTGTTTAGGAAGGGATCTCCAACCCAATTATCGTGTTCCTTTTGCTTTCCAGAACAGGTAAATGAGCTGGTGGCTCTCATACCCTACAGCGACCAGCGGCTCCGCCCGCAGAGAACGTAAGTGTGTAGGAAGAGTAACTACACCTCTGTGAAGAGCTGGCAGGGCTTTTTGTGTCACGTAGTATGAGAGCTAAACGTTTTACACAGTCTCCAGCCTTTCCTTCACCTACTGGCTTGTTTTCACCAAAGTATGCTAACAAACACAACTTTTAACTTTAAATATTTCCTGTGAAATCCCACTGTAGGGGTGAGCATGGAAACAATCACCCTACTCACAGCCTTTGTCCCCGTGCTCTTTACTGAGGGTTGTCGAAGGAAACTGCCTTACCCACAGCAAAAACATACGCTGTGAAAACACCATGGGGGCAAGAATGATTCTGGAAGCAGTTTGCTTTTTGGTAATGAGTAGCTAAAGGGTGATGGGTTTGAGCAATTTCAGATATCGAAAATGTTAGAGCAGCGCTTCTGGGCCTCTTTCAGGGAAGAACAAACGGGTGGTTTTTTGCTGGCTCGGTTGGGTTTCAGCTATGCGGTGTCTCACGGTCACAGATGCTGTGTTCGGGCAAAAGCTGTGACCCCTTTCCCACCTCTTCCAGGAAGCTCTATGTCCTGCTGTCGGTGCTGCTCTGCCTCCTGATATCGGGACTGGTTGTTTTCTTCCTGTTCCCCCACTCCGTCCTGGTGGATGATGGTGGCATCAAAGTGGTTCAAGTCTGGTTCGACAAGAAGAACTCTGTTGTCATTCTTGCCATCACGGTAAAGTTTTGCTGCCCCTCTGTTCCCGAGGGAACAAACCCTGTGCTGAGCTGACCAGGAGGTCGCTGCTACCTGTCTCCCATTTCTCCATCCAGGCCACCTTACGGATCAGGAACTCCAACTTCTACTCGGTGACGGTGACCAGCCTGACCAGCCAGGTGCAGTACATGAACACCGTGGTGGGAAGCCAGCAGATCACCAACGTCTCCAGCATCCAGCCCCTGAGTGACAAACTGGTATTTCTTTTGTTATGCTTGTCATACGTATCATAAACGTCCCTAAATCATGTGAAACCTGTGCGGTATCACAAGTTACCTTGAATATAGCAAATATTCTTGTGGCTACAGTAGGCTGGGCTCTGTGCACAGCTGCTGAAATGTAGTAAGGTGGAAAAGAGCCTGAAAGGGGTGGATTTAAGTGAGTGTGCAAGCTCACGTGGCCGTATTTTTCTTTCACAGGTGAATTTCACGGTGAAGGCGGAGATGGGCGGACCTTTCTCTTATGTGTAGTAAGCATTTACTGTTCTTTGTGTATGGCTGGCGAGTGGGAAGGTTTCAGCTGCTTTAATTAGCATTTGCTCAGGAAACTACCAGATTTCTGCGAACTGTCTGAAAAGCAACTGTTTGCTAGAAATTACTTGAAAGGCCGCTCTGTCAGGATGTTGTGATGGGGTTTTGGATGCTGTCTCGAGCTGAGTTAGCACCGAGGGGAAAACAACATCAGAAGATACCGAGAAGCAGGCTGCTTAGCCTGTGCTGACCTAGTTCTTTGTTTTGGTCTCTTCCAGTTTCTTCTGCACGTTTCCCAAGGTGAAGGTGCATAACATAGTCATCTTCATGAGGTAGGCTGCTTTCTGCTCCGCTCCTGACTCAAAAGGGAACTGCTGCCACAGCAGATCAGGGTGCACGAGGAAAATCCTGCTTGGCAAGCACCCCAGCCTGGTTCCCTGTGTCAGCTTTAATCCAGACCAGTTGACACAGTTGGGTAAAATGTAAGGCAGGGAGGAGAAGACACCAGATTGCTCTGAACTCTTCCCACATGATGGGAGGTGTGGGGCCGGACTCGCCAGCTCCCTGCAGCGAGCAATCCTGGGTGCACTTGCTGAGTGAAAATCTGAGAGGATCCATGGCTTTTGAGGGTGGGGAGAGGAGTTATGTGACGAACACAGGCTGCTGATTGCTTTAATTTAATAGAGGGGTGTCTGCCACTGGTCCTGTCCCCGCTAAGCTGCTCTCCTCTCTCTCAGGACATCGGTGAAGCTCTCGTACATCGGGCACGTGACGCAGAGCGCTTTGGAAACCTACCACTACATCGACTGCAGCACCAACTCCACGGCTGCCCCGGATCCGCTGCCTCTGCCAGCCCCCTCGACACAAGGCGCGGCCAAAGCCAAGAGCAAGCCCTGAGCTCGCTGCTGCTGTTCCCTGTGGGCACAGAGGGGTCCCCCCTGTGAAATATGTAGCTGTAGGAAGGACTGGACACTTTCAACTGGAAGCAGAAGGGATCGTGACTGACTTTGGGGGATACCTGAAAGCTCTGGGTCCCTCTTGCACTCTCTGGCATGCAGCTGGGCTGCACTGCTGGCCCTGTCCCTCAAATCCACTTTGGGTGTTGTTCATATGCAGGCAAACGGGTCCCTTCCAGAGTAAGGGGCCTGCTGGGCCTGCCTTCCTCCTCAGTTCCAAAGAACTGGGTTTTGGGTAGGGAAACTGGACTCTCAAGCTCTGTGCTTTGTGATCCAAGGACTTAGAGTTGAGTTTTGCAGCTGTTCTGAAGCGTAGCCCTGCTCCTAGTCCTTCCAGAGCAAACTAACGAGTTCTCGGCAATTAACTTATTCCAGTTTTGCTCAGTGGCAGCGCGTCACTGGCATGTTTCAAAACAACTTGACTTAAAAAAGGGATGAAGCTTTGCCAGGAATGCACAGGCAAGGCGTTGAGGCTTTCACCTGTGTAACTTGCACTAGGAGGAGGAGAAGGAACTGAAACCAGCAGGGCACGCTTTCTCCCTTGCACAGATTTTGCTTTCTGGCAGCTGAGGCCGCCCGCAGCGACCTGATACCGAGCACCACGGCCTTATTGAAGGCTGCTGCTCGGTGTGCACGGGGCGTTTGGCAGCTGGGGGGTCTCTGGTGTTTGAAGCTGGGGAATGCACAGCTCAGTGCTGCTTTGTACTCGTGCCTGCTGCAGATTTAAACTGATTTGGTGGAAGGTAGGGGGGTTTCTTGTTTCAAAGGCTTACCTCGCAGGAGCCAGGCAGTCCCGAAGGACGGTAAAGCAAATAAATCCGATGTGAAAGCTCAGCCTGCCGCAGTTCTGCAGGCTTCTCCTCCCGTTTGCAGCTTGGAGGGTTTCGTTCTCCTTCTGCCCTTTGTAGTTCTTCTGGAACCCCATCACTGCAGCCCCCCGTGTTTCCTCTCTGCACGCACCTACGCCTTTCTCCAGCCCTCTGGAACCGAGCACGTGGAAGCAAGGCACAGGCCAAAGCTGTAAGGGGAGGGGGTCTGGTATTTCTCAATGAAGGACGCTTTGTTTTGTGCGAGCGTGAAATAAAAATACCCTGTTTGTTTTCTAAGAGGTGGCGTTTTTGCTTCCAGGCTTTCTAGGATGGAATTATTAAAGCGGGGTTGTGCTGTGTGGTGTCACAGCACTGAACAGGAGGAAGTGCTGTGACCTGTGGCAATCCAATTGTGCATGGTGCTATCTTTATGCCCCAAAGCACCTCTTCTGTTGCTGATAATTTTGGGCAAGAAAAGGGGGGGCAAGAAACTTGAGAGGTGAAGCTGTGGTGCCCTCCGGGTGCCTCCCTTCCCACAAGGGACAGCGGGGACAGGATTCGCAGTCACGCTGTGCCTTCCCCAGTCACAAGCCTCTCACACGACTCGGGTAAAACCCCCGCTCACTTCTCTTAATTATGATGAGCTGAGTTTTCTTTTGAGGAAGAGGAGGAAATGGCCTGCTCTGCCCTTTATCCAGCTTGCTTCCTGCTGCCTGGCAGCCTTGCAGTGCCTGGTCCGGGCTGACTTGGTGTCCTCGTGGGTGGCAGAGCCCCCTGCTCCCCTTTGTGCTGCACTTAACTGCTGCTCTCCTGCTCCTGGGGGCCAGCCCTTAAAAGCAGAGCTGCTTTTAGCTGGGAGGTTTTGGGGGGCTCGCTGGGGTCCTGCAGGAACCCGAATCCTGCTGCTTGGCTGAGCAGGAAAAGCGCCGGTGCGGCCGAGAACCAGAGCACTGATAATTGGGGGTGCCCTCCGGGTCATGTGGCAAAGCACTTGGCCTTTTAAAGGGCATTTATTGTGAAAATCCTTCTTAATCCTCCAATCCTTGTTAATGAATTTCTTCTGCCAATGTTTTTTTTTTTTTAATTTTTTTTAAAGATCCCAGCCCTGGGAAGCTGCCTTAGGTGCTTTAGCAGGAATGGCTGCTGCTGCGGTGCCAGCTGTGAGCGTTTAAAATTGAGGTGAGGGCCCCGAAGTAGCATTTTTAAAGGCTTTTTTTCATCCTTTAAAGTCATAATTTCTCTTAATGAGACTGCGGTACCCATGCTAGCAACTGAGGAGAAAAGCTGGGGTTTTAACAAAAGCGCTGTCATGAAACCTGCAGCCCCCGAGCCAGCAGCTGCCCGTTACGTCCTGCTCGTAAAGCTCAAGTTGGCAACTCTTGGGGGGTCAATGGTCTAATTTTCTTTAAAATAATTTTTTAAAAAATCAACTACTGGGGCTTTTCCTCTAATTAGCAAGCCGCTTAAGAGCAGCATTTACACGTGTAGCTTTTTATTAAGCCTGAAAGGCAGAGCTGCTTTTACAAGTCAGGGTGCGTGCCCTGTGGCTCTGAACGCCTCCACCATCAGCATTGCAAAATCTCTCCTTAAGTCGTGTTTCTGCGTGTCCAAAAGGGGACAAATTCCTTGGGGACGAGGGGAAGGAGCATCAGGGGGCTGAGGAATTAATCCCTGCACCTGTTTTTTGACAGAAATGATGGAATTATTCATCTCCCAGGACTCCATCCCCTCACAAACCTCTCCCTGCTCAGCCCCTGGCTCTGGCTGTGCTGACCTGCACAGGATGTGGCCTCAGCCTCCCCTTCCCCACTGGTTTCACTGGTTTCCTCTAACTGGTGTCCCTAACTCAGCCCTGGAAGGGAGAACGCTTGCCTCGATGCACCCTGGCGCTGTTTTGGGGTGCAGGGGGATGAGCAAACCCCAGAAACCTGGCTGCTTTCATGCCTGGTGCTTTCAAGATTTGTCACTTAAAACATTTTCCCCTCCTTTTTGAATATTTTGTGTTGTTATTTTCCCCCCCTTCTCCTTTATATGAGGTATTCTCAACCCAGAGACTTTGAGATTTGACCCTAAACCCTTAATGGCTATAAAAGAGGGGAAGGGCAGGGGTTAGAGAGCAGCAAACCCCGTGGGCGAGAGGAAACAACCAACGCGCACATCCACGTGACTTTCCACCAAAAGTTTTTTTTTTTTTTTTTTTTTTTTATATCAACTTGATGTTAAAAAATACAGACTTGTTTTACAAGAATAGCACCATTTTTGTTGTATTATACATTAGCACTCCTGCTGGTGATACACGGAGGGGGAGGAAGGGGCAGGGAGGGGGGGGGGATTCGTGATACCTGCATTTGCCAGATCCCTTTGGCGGGGAGGGGCCGTCGTACATGCCAGTTAGATTCCCACCTCCACCCGACCTAAAAAATAGGCCTTCCAGGAAGGCAATAAATAAATAAGCCCGTGGTTTTATGTCGCAGTCTGCCCCGTGACGGCGCTGGAGGGAGGCGGTGGTCCCCAGGCGTGAGGACCGAGGGTCGTGCCAGCCATTCAGTGCAGAAGTCGTTGGAGTGATTGGGAAGGACGGGTCCTTGGGGTGGGATCGGTTTTCTTTTACGGTATTGGGCTGGATTTCTTTTTTTTAAAAAAAAACAAACAAAACAAAAACAAACCAAAACAACCAACGAACAAACACACAAATAAAACAATCCTTTTTACAAGAAGCAGACTGGGCCAATATCCACGCCAAACTCCTGCTCGGCGCCACCAATGTCCATAGGTGCAATATCTACAATGGGCAGGCGCGAGGTCTTCTGCGACCGGTACTCGATGACCGTCTTGCCCCATTTGCCAGTGTGTTTCTGGGGACAGAACGAGAGGCAGGGATGCCGTCAGGTGCTCCGGGGCCATCCGGGCAGCCTCAGGGGCCCGACCACAACCCTCCAGCTCCGTCCCTGCCGCCTTACCGTGCAGCCGTCCTCCAGGACACTGTAGGTGAACCTGCTGTTGCCCTCGGCTCTGATCTCCACGTCGTTGGAGCCCTGGATGAGGAGGGCTTTCTTCAGGTTGCCCGTCTCCTCGTCCATGTAGGCGATGCTGTTCTTGCAGTGGTAGGTGACGTTCTGGGAGCCCTCGGTGGACAGCAGGCGGAGGAAGGTCAGCTGGATGCTGGCGGTGGTGGGAGACAGGCTCTCATCGCCGTAGCTGAACTGCAAGGAAAGAGGCGAGAAAGGTTAAAGCCCGTGGGCATCATCACAGCAGGTTATTTCCAGCCACCCGTGGGAGGGGACCGCCGAGTTTTATGTTCCCAGATGGCTGCAAAATCTTTGCCAAACAAACAAACAAAAAAACTTCGACTTGCGGAGTTAAACCGACCCGACTCCACGCCTGTCCTAACCCAGCTGCTCCTTCCTCTAACAGCCCTAACCCATCTGCTTCCCATCACATCCACCAAGACAACCCCAAGGAAGGTGTCCCGCGTGGAATTAAGCCCCCCAAGCAGACGCCCACTTACATGGAAGCCGCCGTTGATGGTCTCTGCGAACCAGACGTGCTTCTTGTCTTTGGTCTTGCTGGTCCACCAGTTCTTCCTGGGGATGCTGCTGGGGGTCGGGTAGACGCAGGTCTCGCCCGTCTCCATGTTGCAGAAAACTTTGATGGCGTCCAGGGTGCAGCCCTGGTTCGGGTCGATCCAGTAGTCTCCTGCAGCACCGGGGACACAAACGGCTCGCTAAGGGGGCTCGGAGGGGTCGGAGTGAGGAGCCCCGGGGCTCCTCTTGGGTGCTGGGGAGGAAGGCAGGGAGAGGAGAGGCTGAGGCGGCGGAGGCTCTTACCGCTCTTCCAGTCGGGGTGGCAGAGCTTGATGTCGCGGCAGGTCCTGGCCGGGTTCTTCTTGGAGCCCTCGGGGCTGCGGATGCTCTCGATCTGGTTGTTGAGGGATTTGAGGGTGGCGTCCACCTCGACGTCGTGCTGCCGCAGGCCACCGGCGGCCTCGTCCGCCCGCATGTAGCGGATGGGGTCGGGGCCCTTCTCCGTCTGACCCAAGCCGGCGAAAGCTGACATGTCGATACCGGTTCCTGGGGGGCCGGGGGGACCGGGGGGGCCTGGGTTTCCAGGAGGACCCTACGGGAGCAAGAAGACGTGATGCTCATGGGCTGCTCTGCCAGCCGGACCCCGTGCCCTGCCTCCCGGTGCCGGATCTCACCGCGGGACCAGGTTCGCCGCTCCGTCCGCGGGGGCCGGGGGGACCGATGGGGCCGGGCATGCCGTTGGAGCCGTCTTTGCCGGAGGGACCGACGGGGCCGGGGGGACCCTAGGAGAGAGCCCCAAATTCGGGGGGGGTCAGGTTGCTGCAGGACCTCAGGGCAGGGGAGGTGGTGGGGAGTCGTTAGCTCCTGCTGGGGGCTCCAGGCTGGAGGTGCCTGGGTCCATAGGGAGCTCCTTGGCTTCTCGCCACCCCGAGTGCCACCGTCAGGACTTACTCTGGGACCGGAGGGACCAGCAGGACCAGCAGCGCCTTGGTCTCCAGAAGGACCCTGTGGAGGAAGCGAGGGTGGGTGGTTGCACCCCCAGGGCCAGCAGGCTCAGCCCCAGCAAAGCCTTCGTGCGGGCTCAGAGGTCCCTCGGTGGCCGCAGAGGCCCCGAAGGAGCCGCATCCTGCAGCGGGGCTCAGCGCTGAGGTCCCAAAAACAACTTACGGGGGGTCCGGGAAGACCCTGCAGTCCGGTGAAGCCGCGGTGGCCCTTCAGCCCTCTCTCTCCAGCCTCTCCAGTCTCACCCTTGTCACCGCGAGGCCCTTGGGGACCCTGGGAGCGGGGAAGGGGCCGCGTCAGGCTGGGGATGCCAGACCCCTGCCCAAGGCACCCAGGACCCCGCGTGTCACACGTGGGATGTGCCAGCGGGCTCAGCACCACTCACCGGCATGCCTCGAGCGCCAGCGGGACCGGAGGGACCCATGGGCCCTTGTGCACCCTGCGGGGAGAAAAGAGGGAGTCAAAAGGAGCCGGGACGAGGGTCGTGCCAAGAGGTGCCGGCACCCTGACACACCCCCAGCCTCGGGGCCGGGAGGACGGGGTTTGGGGGTGTCTGAACCAGCCCCATGCGCTGCACTCCTGTTCCCAGCCCTGCTGGCATCCTCGACGCTGAAAATCAGCAGCTGCCTTACTGGGCCTTAACGACAGCTTTAAATACGCTCGGCCAGAGCATCGGAGCACGAAAGGAGCCACACGGATGCCCTGGCAGATTTTGCCTGCTGACGGCTCCCCGGCCTTGCTCTGAGGGGGCACTGGGCACTGACAGCTCCTCGGGAAGACGCTCCAAGACACAGACAGCTCTCGAGGCACCGCCGCATTAGCAACAGCCACTAACAGCGCCGCCCGGCTCTCCCAATTACTCCAAGCAGCTAATTGCTCTCGGTGAACCGGTGTCATTTGCTGGCTTCACCTGCGCTCAGGGTGGCTAGCGGCTCCCGGACCGAGACGTTACACCCAACGAGCCCTGGCACTCACCGTCTCGCCTCTGTCTCCTTGTTTGCCGGTGGGACCAACGGGGCCGGGAGCGCCGGGGGCACCGGGAGCCCCGGGGGCACCCACGGGGCCGGTCTCGCCGCGATCGCCCTGCGTGCAGGCAGAGAGGAGGTCAGATCCGTGCGAAGCCTTGAGGCTTTTTGGTGCACGGAGAGCGAGCACCAGGGGGGAGCCCGCAGCAAACTCACCTTCACGCCGGCTGCGCCGTCTCTGCCTGGGGGTCCGTCAGCACCGGGATTGCCCTGGGAGGAGAAGAGGAGAAATTATCACCCTGGCATGGCGCAGGATGTGCTCGAGGTCGCCTTTCGAGGCAAGAAATGCTGGTGGAAAGGTGCCAGAGAGCTCCAGGAGCTGAGTTATACACCCAGGGCTCTCGGCGATGCCCGGTGCCGCCGGTATCACGGTGTGGATGGAGGCACCGATCTGCTTCCCTACGTTTTTTCCCCAGGGAGGGGTTCGCCTACCTCGCGCCCAGGCTCGCCAGCAGGACCTGTGAGACCGGGGGGACCCACAGGGCCGGGGGGGCCTCGGTCGCCCGCAGAGCCAGGTGCTCCTTGCTTTCCAGGTTCGCCCTAAATGAGAGGAAAAAAAGTGTGTGAATGGGAGAGACCCCAGCGCAGCCTTCGCCCACCGACCACCTTATTTTGAGGGTCCCAGTTCCCTCTGCATCCACCAAGCCCTGGGTTTTTCCCCATCCCAGCTGCACCAGCGGCTCCTGGTGGGGAGAAGCCGGCTCTGCACAACCCCACACAGCACCCGATGTCCCCAGGGTGCTAGCACCAAGGGGAGCCTCGAGATGTTCGTTGGGGTGCTGCAGCCCCCGCGTTTCAGCCCCAAAATGAGGATTCACAGCACCCAAATTTGCGGTGCTGAGCTCGGGACCGCAGCGGGGTCCGACTCACCGATGGCCCTGGCAGCCCGGGGAAGCCTCTCTCGCCGCGCTGTCCGGGAAGGCCGACGATGCCGCGCTGTCCTGCCAAGCCTTGGGGACCGGGGGGACCGTCGGGACCCTGTGGGGAGGCAGAAGGGGGGGGGGATCAGACCTGGTAGGACAGCACCGTGCAGCCGGGGGAGCGCGGACAGAGGTGTCCCCCCCAAAATCCTCACCGCAGGGCCGTCCTCTCCGGGTTCGCCTTTCTCGCCAGGGGGGCCGGCAGGGCCTTGGAGCCCGGGGTCACCGGCACGGCCCGGGGGACCGGCATCGCCACGAGCACCCTTGGGACCGTCTTTGCCAGCAGATCCAGGGGGGCCGGGGGGGCCTGGGTTACCCTGCGGGGGAGGAAAACAGGGTTGGTGCAAACAGAGGAGGCTTTTCCACCTTCATCGCCCACATCCCGATGCTGCTTGGGGTCTGGCTCTGCTCCCGGGCCTGAAAACCCTTAGAAAAGTCCTTTTTTTATGGGCTGATGAACAGCCAACAGCAGCCTGGGGACCCGGAGACCCAGCTGCCCACGCGGGGATGCGCCGTCCCCTCCACCTGGCACGGAGCAGGCGGCACCCAAACCCTGGGTGGGGGCGATCCCGGACACCCCCCGACTCACATTAGGGCCGGGTGGTCCCACGCGGCCGGCGGCTCCGGGGAATCCTGTGGCTCCCTGAGGAAGGAGAGCAGAAACGTGGCTGAGACCTGGCGTCCCGTGGCTGCCCCTTCCCCAGCCCGCAGCCCACCCCCCCGATACTCACGGGGGGACCCTGAGCACCGCGGGCTCCTTTGGGACCAGTTACACCAGTGGGACCCTGGGAAGGAGAGAAAAGCGGGTTGGAAACGCTCCTGGGGGCTGCGATGCCTGCAGCGGGGCTGTATCGAGGCCATGCCCCAAATTTAGTGGCGCGGGGTCTGCTTTTTTTGGGGACTGTACCCACCTGGGGGCCTGGTGCACCCGAGGGACCTTGGGGACCGGGAGCGCCGGCGTCACCCTTCTGCCCGGGCTCTCCTTGCTCGCCTTTGGCACCGGGTTGTCCGTCGGCGCCCTGCATCAGGGGGAAAACAGCCACCGTGAGCGGGGAGAGGATGGTAGATGCGTGCCCGGGGGGGGACAGGGCTAAATACTCACCGGGGGGCCGGCAAATCCAGCAGGACCGGGGGCACCGGGCTCGCCACGCTCACCCTGTTTGGGACAGATGCCAGGGTTAATGGTGGGGATGGGGGGAGCGTGGCCAGCGGCATCACCGCCAGCACCCCGGGGGCTGCAGGCGTCACACTTACGGGGGCACCGCGGGCACCGGCAGCGCCAGATGGACCGGGGGGGCCGGATTCACCCTGGAAAAGAGAGGATGGAGAGATGGGGGCGTTGGTGGCATCTCCCCCGGGAGCACCGTGGGGGGTCTCGGTGCAGCCGTGGGGCTCTCCGGGCTCTCACCTTCTCGCCGTTGGGGCCAGCGGGGCCGGGGGGACCGATGGGACCTGTCAGACCCTACAGGAGAGAGAGAAATGAGGACGTGGACCCCAACAGCATCCTTGGCCGGCCGCTCCCGCCGCGTCCCCGTCCCACTTACGCGTGCACCGTCCTTTCCTGGAGCTCCCTCGGGACCCTTCTCGCCGACGTCTCCCTGTGGGGCGAGACAGAGGTGCCATGAGCCCAGCTGAGACCCGACAGCCCCGGGGACACCCACGGGACATGTCACCTACCCGGTCACCCTTAGGGCCAGCGATGCCAGCTGCTCCTCTCTCGCCGGGCATTCCCTGCAGCCCTGGGGGACCCTGGGCACCGTTGGGGCCGGCCGGGCCGGTTGCACCCTACAGCAGAGCAGAGGTGGGGGTCATCGGGGTGCTGACGG
>CM021796.1:1655096-1676455 GCA_011076525.1 Nettapus auritus | reverse complement strand
ACAGGCAGCAGAGCCCCCCTCCCAGTTTATCTACAAGTGAAGGGGGGGTGCCATGATGCTCCTGCTCCATTCCAGCACGGATCCTCCCCCCCCGTGCCTCAGTTTCCCCAGGTGGTAACAGGGAGCGGAGGCCACTCAGGGGAGGTGTGGGGGGTCGCCACCGTGCTGTGTCCCCTCCCCGGCCCCTCCATGGAGCAGGTGGAGGAGCCCGGCCCTTGGCCGCGGCGGTGCCCGGGAGCGGGGCCAGGACCTGGCCCCGGCACCACTTTCCAGTGGAAAACGGGGCCAGGAGCAAACAACCCTGTGCTGCCTCCGTTCGGGGGGCCTCCGCCATCACCTGCGGGTCCCTGATGCCACCGAGCCCCGGGGTGGGGACAGCGCCGCTGAGGGGTGCAAATCATTTGGTTTTGCTGGGATTTGAACCCAAAACAGGGACGGGGGGCGCACAGCCCTGCTGCACGGGGGGTGCCCCCTCCTTGTGATGCTCCCAGTTCCACCTAATGCCATTGAACCTTTTTGGTTTTCCTTTTTTCCCACCCAGAGCCATTCACACCCCCCGCCCCATCCATTCCTATCAAGTCCGTGCTCGCCCATCTTGGGGCGATTTGCTGCTTTTTCCCCATTTCTGCGGGAGCGGAGGGCTCTGGAAAGGCAATCAGCCCGGGAAGCGCAGGGAAGCATCCAAGTCAGCTCAGGAATTCGAGTGGAAGGAATGAGAGCGGCCTTAACTCTGCCCGCCCCGGGGCTCCGCTGCCACCGCCACTGTCACCATCATTGTCACCATCGTCACCATCATCACCATCGTCACCATTGTCACCACCAGCAGCACACGGCACCGCAGGTGCCCCCTTGCTGGGGATGCTCTCAGGTTGGGGCTGTCCCTGTCCTCGTGCTGCTCCCCAGGGCGAAGTCCCCGTCCTGATGCCATCAGCACAGGGGATTGTGCCCACTCTGGTGCCACCTGCCTGGGTGGACACGGAGGTGGCAGTTGGGGCTGCTGTCCTGTCCCAGTGCCACCAGCTGGGATGTTCTCCCCATCCCGATGCCACCAACTGGGCCAGATGTCCCTGCCCTGGTGCCACCAGCTGTGGGGACCGGCCTCATGCTGATGCTACCAGCTATGGGGACTGTCCCTTCCCTGGTGGCACCACCCAGGACATTGTCCCCATCCTGCTGCCACCAGCCAAGGGGATTGTCCCCACTTCGATGCCACCAACCAGGCCAAACGTCCCTGCCTTGATGCCACCAGCCGTGGGACCATCCCCACTGTGGTGCCACCAGCCAGGACATTGTCCCCATCCCTTCTCCCCATCCAAGAGGATCGTCCCCAGCGTGATGCCACCAGCCATGGTGAATGTCCCCGAGCTGATGCCACCACCCAGGACACGTGTCCCCACCGTGATGCCACCAACCAGGAGCAGTGTTTTGCCCCGTTTTGCTGGCCTCACTTTGGCGATTTGGGAACAAACCACTTCCATCCCTTCTCCCACCCCTTGCCCCATGTCGAGCCTTTTGTCCCAAAACACCCCAAACAGCCCCCAGAACAACAGCCCTGCTTGGGAAAGCCAAACAGCATCTTTCCAGCACCCCTCGTCCCTGAGGGAGTTGGGGGGGCTCAAAAATAACCCTGGGAAAACTCAGATGATGGAGCTGGGCATCACCCTGCTGCTGAGCCCCATTTTGGCCCCGATTCAGTCCCATTTCGGCCTCATTTCTCCCCATTTCTCACCGTGCTCATCACACCTCCCAAAAAAACCCCCCCCCCCCCGCCCCCCAGGGCCATCCGTAAAAATAGCCTCAAAATAGAGGGACTTCCTCGCGAGCCAGCCCGAACACACGCTTGGTTGTTTGGTTTTACGGGCAAGGAGGGGGTGACCCCCCCGGTGCTTTTTTTTTTTTTTTTTTTTTTTTCCTTTAAAAAGAGCGTTTTTCAGCAGGGGTAAAAAAAAAAAAAAATAAAAAATAATCCACTTTTCTCCCTCGAGCGGCGCAAGTCAAACCTGGCAGCTCCCATTAACCTCAGACCTTCCCCCAAATATTTCCCCTGGCTCGGGCGGCCGGCATGGGAACGGGGAGCAGAAAGGAGCTTTGTCCCCGCTGTCCCCAGGGTGCGGGTTTGGGCCAAAAAAAGGCCATTTCACTCCTTTGCACGTTGCTATTTTATTTTATTTTTATTACTCCCTTCCCCCCCCCCCGGTGTCTCCCGGTTCCCAAATACACCGTGGCGATCCCAAAAAGTGGAGAGCTGTTGGGTGCTCGACTTCCCCGAAGCTGCTTGATGATGCAACGCTGCAGCATGCTGTGAGCAGCCCCATTTAGGGGGGAATTTGCCCCAAACCAGCCCCTTTGCTGCAGTTCCTCCCTGTCGAGACACTCGTGGAGGTTTTTGGGTCCAAATGGGGTGAATCGCATGCCTCCAGCATCCTTCCTGCAAGCTCCAGGGCCAGGCTCCAAAAACACCCCAATTGCTGGAATTTCGCCCCAAAATCCCACCTGAACACCCCCCCAATCCCCTTCATGGCTGCATCCACGCTGTTTTGCATCGCCTGGTGGGAATCTGGCCCTGGTTCCTTTCCCAGCTGATCCAGAGCCGCACGCGGGAAGCGTTAAAGACTCAAAAAGGGATTTTTTTCCCTCATTTTTTTCCCCTTATTTTTTTTCCCCCCGCATCGCGTCGCACACAGCCCCTTTGTCCGCTTCGCCGTGCCCCCCCCTCATCCAAAGCTCTTCTGCCCCGGCCCCTCGTGGCGCGGCGGAAAGGTGGGAAGGGGGCCCCGGGGTTGGGGGAAGACGCCGGCATTTTTGTGAGATGATGTCAAATAACTCCAGCCTTCGCTCAGCCCCCTGCCCGGCCTCTTCCTCCTCCTCCTCCTCCTCGTCCTCCTCCTCGTCCTCCTCCTCCGTCGGAGGTGGCGGTGAACAGGCGGCTCTTTGGGAAGGTGGCGATGCACAAAGAGCTCCTTTGAGCCGCGGCAGACGCCAGCCTCGGCCCTCTCGCCGCCCACAGCCACCCCCGGCTGCTCCGGCGGGGGGAGTTTTTTTTGGAGCAAATCGGGGCGATTTTGGGGAGAACTCCCCCTTGCACGCCCAGCCAGGCTGGTTTCTCTCTCCTGTAAAGGGGGTGCTGGGGGGTGCCGGAGCTCGGTGCCGGAATGAGGGGGGGCCCAGTGTGTTTTTTTCTGGCAGGAAATCTTGCCCCAAACTGTGCCATTATCAATACATCGAACTGTGTTCCAGAAGGGTTTAGTTTGGGAGGGGGCTCTGATATCACAGCCCTTCACCCCCCCCCAAAAAAAAAAAAAAAACAAAGAGGAGCAAAAAGCAACAGCACCATGTGGGCACAACCTCGTAGTAGACTCCAGAGAATCCCCATGGCTAGGGACGCCTCCAGCATAGCCCGAGCATGGGCTTGGTGGTGGCTTCTCAGGTGTCTCGTAGGGATGAAGCCTGGACCCTGCTCGGGAGCTGAGCCTGAAGGCCGGATCCTGCATCCTTGCAGAAAAATCTGTTAACATCCACCCTCCCCCTGAAAAAAAAAAAAAGAAAAAGAAAAAAAATGGGAAAAAACGAAACAAAGCCGCGGGCGCCAGTGCCAGGGAGCGCGGCGGGGTCGGGCGGCACTGGCAGGCGCGCGCCCCGCTAATGAGAGTGGCGATTATCCCAAATTAATGAGGGCTAGAGGGAGGCCGGCAGCGTTTGTGGGGCTGGAGAGTTTTGGAGGTATCGTGGGGGGGTTGGATAAATCCTCACCCACCCCCTTCCAACTGCTGGCTTGTAGATTTGGGGCAAAATCCCTCCTGTTTGGGACAGGCTGTGCAAAAAAGTGTGATTTATTTTTTTTGGTAGTTGAAGTGATGGAAGTGGCCTCAATGTGCTGTTATTGGGGGGGTGACATTCCAGGGGGGGGGGTCTTTTGGATGTCACCAACCCCGTCCCCTCCCAGTGGTGTCACCTGGATGGGGACAACCCTGCCACCGCCATCCCTATCCCAGGCTGGGGGTTTCCTTAGAAAAAGGCAAATTACAGGAGTTAGAAATCCTGTCCTGCATCCTGAGCATCACAATGCCTCCTCCAACCCCAAAATGGACAGCGTTGCAGGTGGTCCCCCCAAAAAACACCCCCGGCCCCCCAAATCCACACGTCCAGCCACTGCAGCGCACCCCATTCGCAGCACAGCGCCATCGCACTCCAGGCTCCTCGAAAACCAGGAGGCAGGAGGATATTTTGGGGGATTTATTTATTTTTCCCCGTTTTTTTCCCTGCATAGGGAGCGATTCAGCCCCCTTTGAAACGCCGCCCCCCCAAAAGGCCACCTATTTATGGTGGAAGGCAGCCAGGGCGCAGCCCGAAGCGCTGCCCCGTGGCGTCCTGCAGCCTGCACAAAGCCACCCTCTGTGTCCCCGGCCGGAGGATGCCGGAAAAAAAAAGGAAAAAAAAAATAATAATATAAAAAAACTAAAAGCAGCTTCTTTCTTTTTCTTTTTTTTTTCTCCGAGGGTCCCGGGGCTTGAACGGAGAAAGGGCTCAGGGCCGCGGCACCCCAGGGTGGCCCTGCGGCGGGACGAGGCCGTGGATGGGTGGGTTTGGGGTTTTTTGGGGGCTTTTTTTTTTTTTGGATGGCAAAACCCCAAGCAGCGGGGTCGTGGGGCCTAATGAGCGGCGGGGGCCGAGGGATTAGCGAGGGACCCTGGGTGGGGGGGGGAACGCGTCATTAGCAGAAATTACGATCAGGAGTGTCGTGGAGTGTGCAGCCAACCCCCCGCTCTGTGGCTGGTTTTCGGGGGGGGCTGCCATTAGGGTGCCCTCCCCCCCCCCATTAAACATGAACATGAGTTGCCTGATTTTTTCTTGGGGGGGGTTAAAGCAGAGGTGGCATTTGCGGGGGGACAGTGACATCTAGAGGTATTGTCACCTCCCCCTCTGGCAGCTGGGGGGGGGCAGGAGGGGAAACTGAGTCACCACACGTGTGTCCGTCCCTCCATCCATCTGTCTGTCCCGTTCTCCACCCCTGTAAAAACTTCCTTTTCACCCTCCCCCCCACACCAGGTATAGGTGGGTGATGGGTGTCCAGCCCCAGGGGTTCCCCCCCCCAGGGTCTCAGGGCACCCCCAGAGTCCCCAGATGTCACCGCTGCTGTTTGCCCTGAGGACAGGATGGGGTGGGGGTACAAGTGGGACGCTGTGCTTGACCCCCCTCCCCGGTCCCTAAATGCCATGAACTGAGCCCCCCTACCCCATCGGCGGACCCTCAGCTCAGATGGGGACCCCTCCCTTGCCCTTCTGGGGGCTCCCCCCGTTCAGGCCGGGGCTGCTTGCCCTCCCCCGGCCCCCCCAGCCCCCTGGCACAAGGGCAGCTGTGTCGGCAGCTGCCATAAATCTGGGACCGAGCCGGAGCGCCGGGAAGCAACCCGGAAAGGCCGATGTTCCCGACAAAGTTTACCCAACAATACGGATGCCAATCGCAACACGCAGCCGCGCGCTGCAGCCTACAAAGGGCATTTCTGTCCGGGACGGCTTCTTTTTAATTAACGCCGGGTCCCCGTCAGCCACGCTGGCGGCGGAAATGAAGCCGGAGGGGAAGGGAAGGAGCGGCCACCCATAGGTGATGGGGAGCTGCGGGACGAGGAGCTGATGGGAGATGGCACCGCGCTGGCACCTCCCTGCGTGGCCAGCAGGGTTGGGGTGATGCCTTGTGGGGTCCCCGAGATGTGTTATGGGGTCCCCATGGTGTGTTGTGGGGGCCCTGTGGTGCATTGTAGGGTCCCCGTGATGCATCGTGGGGGCCTTGTAATGCATTGTGGGGTCCTCATGATATGCTATGGGGGCCCTATAGTGCATTGTGGGGCCCCTGTAATGCACTGTGGGGTTGCAGAGATGTGTTGTGGGGTCCCCATGGTGTGTTGTGGGGGCCCTATGGTGCATTGTGGGGCCCCTGTAATGCATTGTGGGGTTGCAGAGATGTTTTGTGGGGTCTCCACGGCGTGTTATGGTGTGTTGTAGTGTCCTCGTGATGCATTGTGGTGTCCCTGTGATGACTTGTGGGATCTCCACGGTGCGTTGTGGGGTCCCCATGGTGTGGTGAAGTGTTCCCCTGGTGTGATGTGGCATCCCCATGGCACACGGATGTGTCCCCATGGCACAGTGAGGTGTCCCCATGGTGCACTGAGGTGTCCCCACAGTGCATTGAGGTGTCCTGGTGATGGAGGCGCACCCTGGAGGACTTCTTGGAGCTCAAGGGTGGTGGATGAAGACCTTGTGGGGCCGCGAAGACCCTCGGGCCGCAGGGCATCCACCAGCCACACCGCGCATCCATCCTGCAGGCGGCTCCTGTCCCCATGGCCACAGACTCAACTCCGACCACGCCAGACGTGGCCGTGGGCAGGCTGCACCCGGCCATGCCCCCGAGGGACCTCCCGGTGCCGGGGCCCCCAGGTTGGGCCTTTTTTTCCCCCCGTTTCCACCCACCCGCTCCAGGCCTGACCCTGCTGCCCCATGGCCGGCCCAGCACCAGCAGCTGCATGGGGGGGAACCGGGAGCCACCGGTGCCCGGCTCTCGGTGTCCTTGGCCTCCCCCCGGCATCCAGGAGCGGAGCGGGTGGGGAAGGCTCCCTGGGCACACCGGCGCGGGAGGGCACGGCTGGCGTGCAGGAGGAAAGGAACAAAGCCGATCCTTTAAGCAACCATCACCGCTTTCTGGCCGCCGCATCTGCAGGCCTGCCGGTGAGAAGAGAGGTAAAGTTTCAGACCCTGTTTCAATGCGATTTCACGCAGAAAAGGGGTCAGAAACGTCCCACCGAACCACCCCGCAGCGAGAAGAGGATGGGGGAAGCGTCAGCTCCTCCGCACCCCCAAGGACTTTGGCTCTGTGAGGAGCCCCCTGCCCGGGCGGGAGGCCGATGCCTGGCGCGATGAGAGCTCGGCCGCCTTCGAGGCACGGCTCCTGGGGCGGATGAATGGGGCATTGAGGCTCCTGGGGGGGGGGAGGCGGCGCCGGGGGGGATATTTACAGAAGCCACGCGTGTGTTTGGGAGGAATGTCAGAGAGGCTGACAACCGGCTCTTTGGAAGCATCGGGCAAAAATCTCGCTCATGTCTAGGAATAAGGATACAGGAAGGAGGAAAAAGTCAATATGACCTGAAAATCCCCAGACTGGGACAGGCAGGCTGGGCAAGGTGATTTATTCTATTAATAAGCCAGGGAGAAGGGCAGGGATAAATGCTGAATGCATTTTTGGTGGCCGCAGAGGGCTGGGAGCCGCGTGTGAGCCCCTGTAGGTTAGGGGCACACGCAAGGCACAAGCCGCCTTTGACGGGGCCATTTTCTCCCTGGCTTTTTTGGAAGCAGGGAGCCGAGGAAAACAAGGGGCACCTTGAGCTCGGCACAGGGACGTGGCGAGGGGCTGCTCCGGCCACAAACTGCTGCTCAGGGGGGCTGAGCCCAGCTGATAGCAGGGAAGGGACGCAGCCCCCAGCCAGGGGAAGAGCCTGGGAAGGGCGCTGAGGCCCCCAGCCCCAAACCCAAAGGCGAGGGCGCCCACCCTGGGGCTGCAAAGGCCTTTTAGTGCTCGCAGCAGCATTAAGGAAGAGAAAGCGCCGGCTGTTTCCTCCCCATCACGTTGGGTTAGGTGAGAACCACGAGCACTGAACCTCCTCTGTCTTCGGAGAGCCTGAGCCTGCTGAGAGTGATTTATTTTAACTAGAGGGGGAATTATGCAAGCCAGCCGTCCCCGAGCAAGCCCTGGATGCTAACAAAGACACTCCTGCTCCTGGTGCTAGCAGGGCTACGGGTCACAGCTAGCTTTATTGAACAGGGAATCATTACACGCACCCAGAGAAAAGAGAGCAGTGGGCTTTTTTTTTTTTTCCTCAGATCTTTACTTGCAGTAAAAGATAGAAAAAGGTAGTAAATGAACTCAGTATAAAACACACAGAGGGGAGAGGAAGGAGAGGGAAGGATACAAACCAGCCTACAAAGAACACAACGCGGCAGGGGCAAGGGGTAGAAGGGAGAACTTTTGTACAAAACTACTGCTTACAGGTACAGAAAATGTATAAAATGTCACTCCCTATCTGGAGACAAAAATACAAAAGTGGATATTATTTAATTCTTTACTTATACTTAAAAAGGTTATGTACACGAGAGGACAGAACCAGGTTCAGCTGCTGGGGAAGCCTGTCAAACACTCGCCGCTTCCTCCCACGTCGCGCTTGAGAATAAATTAAGAGTTGAAAGCAGGAGCAAAGCCCCACGCAAGCCCAGAGGAATCAGGCACTCGGGGTAAAATGTTCAGAAGCCTCAAGGGCCCTCAAATCCCAACTGCGGAAGGGGTTAAGTGCTTCTGAATATTTTCCTTCTCTCCCCGGCTGACAGGGATGAAGATCGCTCATCCTCGAGGCTCCCGGGAGGCGCTCGCTGAACGTCCTCGGAGATACCTTTGGAAGCACTTCTCGCCTCGATGCCTGCCTTCGATGCAACCTTTGACCTTGTGTCAGCATTCATCCCCCAGGCAAAACATGTGCAAAATATCACGGAGAGAGGAGCGATTCATCCTGCTCAGCTGGGGCTGTCCGCACAAGGACAAAGGTGGCAAGAAGCCGCGGCCCCAGCTCCTGCGAGGAGGCGAAGCCAGGGCGGAAAAAACGCAGACTTTGTTCTCTGTCGCTCTGGAAAACGCTTGGAAATATATACAGAACAATTCAACACTGGCTCTACTCTAAAGTCAAACTTGTACCTGAATTTCCGTAAACACTTGAAGCTAAAGAACCAGGAGACAAATTCCTCGGGCGGAAAAGTGGCTCCGCAGAAATGGGACCAAAGTTTCCCCCCGGAGATCTCCCCAGCTCCTGGAGGATGCCCCCAGCCCGGCTCCTGGGGAAGCTGGGCTGTAACCTCAGGAGGTGACAACAGGCAGAGGTTGGGGTGGGCGAGAAGATGCTGGCTTTGGGGACGGAGGGGAGGTGATGCAGGAAAGGACAAAGCAAAAAAACACTCCGACCGCTGAAAAGGAGTCGAGTCCCACTTTCCGCTTCCTCCCAGCGACTGCTGGCCCAGCCCTCTGCGGGATATCCATGCTGGTGTTCAAGCAGGGCCGCCTCTGCGGGCAAACCCTCCCAACATCCACCCCCAAGCACATTTTTGCCCACCCCCAACCCATTTACAAGCCCCCTCGGTGCGGAGCAGAGCTCCCCCAGCGTGCCGAGCATCCAGATCCACCTAAGTGCTTTCTCCTCCCCTGCAATCCCCCCGCCCCGAGAGTCGCGCCGTCGGCACAAAGCCGGCCGGCAAAAGGGCTGAAAAAGCAGAAAAATAAAAAGTTCCTCCAACGGCCAAAGCTGCCCCCCTCTCAAGTCTCAGCACCTGAAATTGCTTGTAAAAATAGGTCTCGGAAATACAAAAAAAAAAAAGGAAAAAAAAAAAAAAAAAGGCAAGTGTGCTTCTGAGCATTTCTATTGCGCATTGGTCCGTGAATGGTGTTTTATCAAAAATATCTTACAAGAGTTCGTTTGCTGTTTTTTGACCAAAGCCCTGGGCAGATCCAAGCTGCCGTGGCTCAAGACTGCTGAGCTGGGCAAATTTGGGCACTTCTGATACAATCTGGCAGGGAAGCCGCTTTCGGCGCAGCGTCATCATAGCAGCTTGCGGTGCAGGATCTCCCAGGCCATTCGCTTTCGGAAATAGGGCATGTGTTGCTTTGGGTGGGGGGAAGAGAGAAAAGAAAAGGCACATCAGCGCGTCTAACAGCCTTTCTGGGGGGGGAGTTTACTTTCGGATTATTTAAAACAAGCAAGAAGATGGGATTTAGGTAATAACATAGCTTCTTTGACATTCTCTGAGGAAAATAGTAAAATAATCACACATGGGACACCACACGGAGCCTGACAATGTCAGGTAACCTCAAAAATTCTTTGGATTCGGGCTACAATGCCCTTTCGTTGCTATGAGTGGGTCCTGTTAGGGGTTTGTGAGCTATCACCAACCCCATCGGTGACGTGCCCCACGCGTTTCAGCGTAACACAAGGCCTGAGGACGGCTTCTGAGGAATTTTGCACGGGATGAAGAACTGCCCCAGTGCCTCGTGTCAGCTCGACTCCAAGGAACGTCATCACGAACCCCGCAGAGGAGCCTTAAACCAATGGAGAAGGGAGCAAAGGGCACTTGGAAGAATGAGAACGCGCACAAGTGTCACAAAGCCTCTCCCCTGAGCGCGAGGAGCACAGCAGGGTGGGGGTTACCTGCGTGAAGTTGATGGGCTTGTCTTTGGTAATGCAGTCGGCGTATTTGCAGGCGAACATCCCGCAGTCGCTGCCGTTCATCTGCTGGGGGATCTCCTTCAACAAGAGGACACAAAGCCAGGCGTCATTCCCCGAGGAGCCAGACCCCAAACGTCGGCTCGGAGAAGCGAGGAGCCTCTCCCAAACGAGCCCTAACGAAGCGCGGATCGGTGAATGCCCACGCGAGTAAGGGGAGCTGAGGGCAAGCCTCGTGCAGCAGGGCTCGGGGTGACACTGCGGCACCCCCCGGCCTCCCTCCCTGCTTCCACGCAGGGCTGGAAGGGAACCTGCAGCAGAGCAGCCCGCCACGGAAGCCCTGTGATTTGCTCACCCCCTAGAGTTACCACGAGACACGTCCACCAGAAAAAGCAGCCAGGAAAGGCGCATCCAGGCCACGAACAAAAGCAAGGACCAAGCCAGAGCCCTTCTGCACACCTCAGACTGTACAAACCCACCTGACTCTTCTTGCTCAGCAACGACCAGCCGTTAGTGTCGAATTCTTTCCTTTTCTTGTCAAGGCTTTCCTGTTTTAAGTATTGCCTGTAGGAACGAGAGAACAAAAAAGCTTACTTAGAGGGAAACGGGGAAAACCAGCCAGTACACTATATGTCAGTTTACCTAAAGTGTCCTCTGCCATGTTTGCAGAATTAATGCAAAATGGAAGTCCAATATTTTCTTCTCGGTACTGGCCATTTAAAAAAGGGCTCTATAGACCCAGGCTTCGAGGCAGCCAAAAGAAGGACCGAGCAGAACCTAAAAACCCATCCAAAATAAGTACCTGCCAAGCAGAGAGTCAATACCACAAACAAACCAGCGAGCACAAATCTAATTCATCACAGAGTGACTCAGAGCAGAGAAAAGCTCGGCAGCTCCAGCCAACGAGCGTTATACTCAAGAGGAGATGTCGGAGACAGCCTGTGAATCGGTGCCTCTTGTCTTTTGAGGATCTTACTGAGCATAAACAGAGACAGCAGCAAACGTGTCAGAACCGTAAGAGCGTCCCAGCAGCTCCCGAACAGTCGCGCTGTGTGTAGAGCACCAAACACATCGCGGAGCTGCTCTGCGGGCTGGCCGCAGGTCCGACACGCTGGCAGATCTTCTCCCAGAGCTCTTCACCTGGGTTTCCCTTCCAGTACTGACCTGAGTCTTCCCTACCATGGCAGGAGAGATCGAGAGAGCTTTTGAGGAGAGGCAAAGTGGGGAAGATGAGCCCAAGTGGCCCTGATCTTCTCTGGTAGTTTCCAAGAATGGGGGGAGAGGAGAGGTAGCCACGGGCAAAGCCACACCGCACCCAGCTGTGAGATGGTTTAAGACATGACTTGAGCAGGGAACACAAGCAGGAGGAGCCAGCCGTGTCGGGGGGATGTCAAATACCTCCTGAAAGCCTTCAGCAGAGGAAGAAGAGCCCCATTGCCAGCCCCATTCCTGTTCCTAGACCTGGAGAACAAGGAAAGCTCACGGGTACTGTTCCACCTCCTCCGCCCAAAGAAGCTTCCACCAGATTGGCCTAAATTCCACCCACTGGAAGAACAGAAAAAGCGTGGTGGTTTTGTTTTCTCCTTAAATGCCTCTGGGCTAAGAGCTCTGCCTCTCTGAAGACATTCAGAAACTCTCCAAGGCAATGCCCAAAGCGTGCCCAGGTAACTGCCATGCCTTTCCCCTTGCAGATACGGATGCCTTAAACCATTTCCTTTACTGGGAAGTACGGAAAGGGGGGCTCACGAGGGGCACCCACACAAAGCTTGGCTTGAGGGAGCCCAAGGAGACCCCACTGATGGGCCCAAGATGTTCCTTGGGGCCCGAACGGAGCCCCCAGCGCTGGCTGCTGCTGCCTTTAGGCGTCGTTCATCTCCGCAGACACCCTCCTTCACCTCGGTTACCGAAAGGACTGAGAAGATCTACAGAAACCATCTCCTTCGCGGCTGGCATCTTCCCAGAACAGTTTGAGGACTTCTTCTCGCTGCTGCGGCTGCGATCAGACAGCTCGGAAAGGAGAAGCAGAGGATTAGACGCTGCTGGCTCGAGCGGAGGGGTCAAGAGAGCACCTGGCATGGCAAGAGGCGGGTTTGGCCGGCAGCTCGCGGAGACGCGCCATCTCCCAGCTATCTGATCCACAAAGGCTTGGCTGAAAAGCATCTTGCCGTGAGTAAACTCCGACAGGAGACGGGAGAAGGGGGCGATGCAACCTGCAGACAAGCCCAGAAGACGTGCGCGGTCAAACCTGCCGCCCCGGTGCCCATCGGGGGATATCCGCCATCGCAACGCCAAGTAAGCAAAAAATGAATAAGGAAAACTTCAGGCAAGGCAGAGAAAAGCTCCCCCAGACCTGGGTGACGGTGGACAGTGACCGCTGAAGACGTGAAGCACAAGCGTTTTCTATCAGCCTTCATTAGCCGGACGCACGCACCGAGCCCGGTTTCCCAGCACAGGGGCTGCTGGCGGCCAGCAGCTGCTGTAATTGCTCTTGGGAAGCTCTCTGCTCATCTGCTTCGACTCCGCTGCAGCTCGGACAAGACAACCTCAGCGGGGGGCAAATCCCACAACAGAACAACTTTGATCGAGGGCGAGACGTCTCCGCAACTCGTCTCCAAAAAAAAACCCCAACGGACGGAAGAGAAACTCCTGGCGACTGGTTGAGACTAAGGCTGAGCTGCCTGTCTGCACCGCGACACGAGCACGGCGCGCAAACGGTAATTAACAACCTCGTTTGGGCCGCCGAGAACAAAAAGCCTGGCAATTACTGCCTGCCACAGAACCCGCTCGAGTTCCCAGCTGAAAAAGGAGCGGGTGCAAGCACGAGACCCCGGCCGGCAGCGGGAAGAAACCAGGGACGTTTGAACACGGGCTGAGCAGCTGCGGCTTGACCTGCGGCTATCGCAAGCTCTGAACGATTTTTTAAGGAGGATTGGGGAAAAAAAATGACTTCCAACCGGGAGACGGCTTCGGGAGGTGGAACTTCATCGTGCCAGGTGAACTTTGTCAGGGCCTCGAGACGTTCGACCCAGTTTTTAAGCGTAATTGCTTGGCAAATCAGAAAGCAACGTGCCTGACGCCCCCCATCAAACACTGAGGGCTTTTCATCTCATTTTCCTAAATCTGGAAAGGGATTTTTGCCCTCAGCACGCAAAAACCTGAGCAGGTGCCTCGAGGAACTGTTGAAATCAACGGCACGCTGCTAAATGCCTGAAAGCCTCTCAAAATCCTCTCCAGGTCTCGCAACCGAGCCACGTGAAAGCCCAGACGCTAAACGAAGCGCAGCAACCAGGCTCCAAACGTCTGCGGCCCCTATCGCGCCCAGCGGCCGTTGTATTTCGTTGGATTCCCTCCTCGAAAGACGTGGCTAATTACAGACACTCACCACCTTTAGGAAGCTCTAAAGATTGAAAGCATGAAAGGGTCACTAACCATGAATAGGACCTCCGTCCCTTCTTCCCGGTGTGATCCTCCCACTGCATTCAACCAATAAAAGCCTCCTAAAAGGAAACAGAGGGAAAACAATTACGGCCAGGGCAACAGCGACCTGAAATCCCGGGGCTCTAGCGCTCGTCCTGCACCTCGTGTCCTCTGGTGCTCTCTACAACCAATCTGGGGACCTGCTTCCTCATCCCAGCCCCCTAAATGAGCTACGGACGGGACTCCTGGGTCCCCCGCTCACCTCCCAGGTGCTTCACTTCACCACACGTCCCTGCTTTCTTCCTTGGAACCAAAGAAATCCAGGCTGAAAGGAGCCGATTTCACCCAGAGCAGCCCTGCCCCAGCTCTGCTCACACCATCCTTGGAGGAACTTTGCACACGGAGGCAGAAGCAACGCAGCGAAGCCGTTGCTGAAGACGTCCCACGTTTCCTTTCCGTTTCCTCCCTTTAAACCAACACCGTGGAAAAGGGGAAACGGCTATTTTAGCAGTTATTTCAGTGAGCCCGCCACGCACAGAGCACCTGAACTGGAAAAGGCGCTAAGCAGACTGGAAATGATTAAGCGGCGTTTGTCTCCTGTCTGCCTTTATCATCGTTAACATTCCTCGGCTGCATGAGTGGCACCTCGGCCGGCAGGCTCAGCCTCGCGCCAGAAGGCTCGGGATCAGGTTCCCAAATCAGCGCCGGAGCAAAACCGAGACGAGAAACAGAAGCGAAGGACGACCCGGGGTCAGCGACGCGGGCTCGCGACTGCGTTTCGTTAAGTCGCTCTGGAATCCGATTTGTATCTGCCCGGCGGCCCTACGTGACAAGGTGCCTTAAGGGAGCGGCGTTTCCTCCTCCCCTGGGAGAAGGGGTTGGTTTTTATCGCATTCCTGGTGCTCCTTCCAAAGGTGGGACAAGAGAGCGTGGAGCTGGCCGATTCTAGATGAGGCAGGCACGCTCCTCTCTTCGACAAGAGGCCGGGAGGGCCTGGAGACAGCTCGGCTCCCTCCCTCAGCAGCGCTCGGGTGAAAGCAAAACTTCTCTGGGGCTTGAGCCCAGGAAGAACGGCTTTCACCAGCTCCCTTTGGAGGCTCTGTATGCCCCCGAAGTCCTGGTGGAGCTCGGTACAGAAGAGCCCTGAGCAAACCTTCATCCACGTCCTGATGCAAGACTCTCTGCCCCCGCACCCTCCAGAAACTCCTCGAAATGGAGAGCTGAGTTAGCGAGCTGTTCCTCGCCACAAGCAGGACAAGCCCAGAGACGCCGTTCCTCCAAGCAGCTGCAGGACAAGCAAGGGACCCCCGGTCCTTCCTCAGGGTCTGAGAGGCCGCTTTCCTTCTATGGATGATGCCCAAGAAGCCCGGGAAAGCTCCAAGTCCTTCACAGAACGGGCCTGACACCTGCTTATACCTAACAAAGCTAACACCAGCCTCGCTAAAGGATCTGGGAAGAGAAGGCAGAGCATCCGCACGGGACTCTGCTGCAGACCAACTTTGCACTGCGTGAGCAGCGGGTGGTGAAACACAAAGCCGGGATGTTCCCCGATTGCCCATCTCGGGGCCCACGGAGGGACTGTTCCCACTGCGGGTCGTGGCTTTGGGACCGGAGCAAAGCCAGAAGCCGCCTGGTTTTTGAACGGGCACAGCTCAAACAAGCGTTACTCACAACAGGATCCTGCAGGCTTCGCTGTTTATTCCACCCATGGAGTCGTAGTAGGTGATGGTTTTTTTCCGGAAGTCTACAACCTACACAAAGAGAGATTCGTTAGTGGGGCAAAAGACAAGGAGCTCGTCTCCTGGCCCGGACGCACGCTTTGCTACAAGGCAGGGCAGACCATTTCACAGCAGCAAACGACTGCTGAGGGCTTCTACCCTCCTTGGCACGCCACGGCCCTCCCCGAACTCCCCCTCGCTGCCGTGTTATTTAAGCACTCAAATCTCTCCATCAGGCTCTCCTCAGAGCACCCGGTGAAACAAGAGCGCTGTGATCCGTATTGTTAAAGCCTCAGACCCAGGGATACGTTTACAGGCGGCTTTGCTCCAGCTGACGTCCGCACCCCGGGCTGTTCTCTGGGACCCCACGCTCCGTTTTCACATCCTCGCCCACCTCGGTGCCTCGCTGGGCAGCTCACCAACGCTCCCAGGGCTGAAGCAGAGCGGGCTGAAAGGCCGCGCGTGATCTGGTCCTGCTCGGGGGCCAGGAGGAGGAGGAGGGACGCAGCAGGTGGAGAAAGCTGCGCGCTATCATTCGGCTGAATCTTACCGAAACGATCCCGTGGCAGCGTCTCTAAAGGCGAGCTTGTGGGAATGTGGAAACGAGATCCTTCTCCAGAGAATAAGCTAGCCTAACACGAACTTCGAGCTATCTGGTTTTCTTTTCTAAGACTGTTTAAAGACTAAAAGACACCAAAAAGCTACAGCTAGCTTTTCGCTCGCTTCAGACCTTGCTTTGAGCCACAAACGTGCGTTTCCCCCCCGCGCACACAAGCGCCTCTCTCAAGAGCCAGGACATTTCTGATTCCACCCCAGGTGAGGTTCCAGGGCCTCTGCTCCAGCTACGCTCTGTCGCGAACAACAAAAGCACTCACCGCGAGGCACCAGTGCACTCCCAGATGAATAGGCACCAGGAGGAGATCCACGGAGAAGATGTCTACTTTCTTAGTCCACCTTTTCACGGCTTGGTACCCCGCCGTTTTTAATTTGGTGAAGAAGAAAGTATTGAACGCGTGAACTGCCGGCAAGCCCTTTTCTTTGCTCCGCTCCATCAGCAAATTCATGTAGAAGTTAATTATCTGGGAAAGAAAAAGCAAGAGTAGCTAAGAAATGACTCGTGCCTCCACCATCGCTCTGCAGACCTGTCCCTGGGGGGATTTACAATAGCTCAAAAGCCCTGAAACCTACCAAAAATCCAGAAATATTTAAGTGCACAGACCCCCAGCATTAAGGTTTACATTTTATCCCCCCTGATCACGTCCTCTGGCTGTCCCACACATCCCAGTACTGTTTTTTCACGTGCCTGCTCTACACAGGGATTTCCTCCACGGATTAATCACTCCGGAGCGTGAAGCACAGCCCACGTGAGCTGTTCTGACTTCCTCAGGCAAGGAGAAGGCAGACATTCGCTCACTTGAACCTACTTCTAATTGCCAAAGGACAACGCCTGGACGGCGCAGGATCGATCCCTCACCTCGTCGTTGAGCCAGTTCAGGTTATTGAGGGTCTGGATGTCTTTCCGAGTGATTGTTAACCGAAAAGCTTCGCTGAGGACCTCGTCCTGGTTCCCACCTCGGAACACGTTCTTGATTTCCTTTTCCATTTCCTACAGGCAGGACACAAACGGCATCGGAAGGGAGAACTCCTGCTACTCCCATCACAAAGGCTACATGCAAACCCACATTTGCTCTTTGCTCCTCAGAGAATAAACCGGCTACAAAACACACGAGAAAAGGGAAGAGCCGCCTGTGCCTCTGCACAGACCTCAGGAAATGGTATTTGGATTCACGACTGTTACACACACACACAGGCGTCTGGTTCTGTTCACGAGACCCACGCAGATTCACCTCGGTGATTTCAGGGAATTCCTCTTCGCCATCAGCTGATTTAGCATCCTCTTTCTCTTCCGGGACCACGGTGACGGGGATTTCCTTCTCGAGGGGTACTCGAAGGTTCAAATCCACCAGATCCTGCACCGAGTGTTCCTGCAGCCGCTGCGGAAGAAACCTTCCGATCAGACAGCACCCGAGGGAGCCACCTCTCTGGGGCTTGTGAGGAAGCTACGGCAGCATTTAGCTCGGCCACGGGACTACTGAGAGCCTTGCCACGGCAAGGAGAAGCAACAAAGACACCGGAGAGGAAGGAACAGACTTTCGCCATGTTTCCATTCCCGATTTGGGCTGTTTGTCCCGTAACCGTTCTCTCACCTGGCTCTGCAGCTGGAGGGCCAGCGCTTTCTGTTCTTCAATTTGCCGCCACCTCTCCCGAGCTCGTGAATCATAGACGCTAGTCCTGAGAAGCGGAGTTGGTTTGAGCAAATCGGTATTTGTTTCTCTACACTCACGACAGGAAAACAAAGCGGAAAACATCTACTTACAATTCTTTGATCCACAGTTCTGCCTGGAAGAACGGGGGGCTAGAAAGGGGGAGAAGGAGACGTGTGAGGGCTCTCCTGGACATGGAAAGTAATTACCTGAGAACTGATTTGTAAGCAATATCCGAGGATATCGTTATTCCCCGAGTGGTAAGAGCTACGGACAGATCTGACAGCGATCTGCAGCCAGGTCTGCACGAGGAGGTTAAGGCATCGCCCTGCAGCTCCTCTGTCTACGGCAAACTGCTCTGACTTGGTGGCCGGTAACTGGATGTTTTTCCTTCTTTCTACTCTGCAATTTCACCTCTCAGCAAAACGAATAAATTTAGAGGGAATTCCCCCCCGCACCCCGTTTCCTCCGGATGCCATCTCCAGCCTCTTACCTTGGAGCTGGAGTTCTGGAATCCTTTACCTTGAGCAAAATGACAGAGTCTGACCCTAAAGAGGAAAAGATGAAGGAACGTTGTTATGCCCGTGATTGCTACCAACTTCCCCAGCCGCTGCAAAGTCCAAACACGGAGAGGGAGGGAAAAAACGGCTCGGCCCCGCGCGTTTGATGGCTCGTTTGCCGCTGTTGGTTTTTACCTTCAGACGTGTTAGATGCTGGTACGTTTTCTTGGTGCTGCTGGGCTGTGGAGTTAGGGGACTCAAAGATACCGGAGGAATAACTGGGTGGGGAGTAGAGCGGAGCTTTGTGTGACGGCTGCTCCGGTGCTCCGAGAATGCTGGTTGAGGAACTGGCTGGTGCGATGCTGTGAGCTTCGAACAGCTTGGAGTTCTTGCTGGAAGCTTCTTTCACTGTAGTTTTGCTGGAATTCGAACACCTGGACCTAGGAACAGAAAAAAATAAGTTCCCAGAGAATCCACCGGGTACCGCGTGCTGGGGAAGAGCACTTTGCACACTCACAGATGGAAGGGGAAGAGCGACGAAGGCTTGGAGGTGGAGAACTGTTTTCCCGTGACCATCTGAAGCAACTGCCTGTAGATCTCTCGCTCTTCCTCCCGAACAGTCTGCGGGAAAACGAGCAGAGCGCTCCAGCCAACGTGATTCAAACAGCGACGCCACGCACACTGAGCAGGCACACGCAGCTACCCGTGGAAGTGGGAACTTGGTGCAAGCACATCCAGGGACCCTCAAGAGCTCACCCATCAGCCACGATGCGACTGGCCACAACTCCAAGCCCAGACCCGAGGCCAGCTTCTGGCTCCCGGCCTTTCCCTTTACCTCTTCCGCCGTGCTGATGAAGCGCCGCGGCGTTTTCTTTGGGCTGAGCAGGCTGCGGCGGCACGGGCCGCTCCAGGAAGGGCTCTGAGCGGGCTTGATGGGGAAGGCCGACGCATGGCAGTGGTGGTTCGACTTTCCGACGAAGCTGTTGGACGGCCCGCTGCCGGGAGAGATTGTTTTAGGCTGAGACCTCGTCCTCCTCCATCCCCCGAACGGGTCAAGGACCGGGCCACCCGATTTTGATCGGGAAGCAGCTTTAAGAACCACCTCGAAGCTGCAGCCCGGCTCTCGGCTCGACCCGAAAGCGTCGCTGCCAGCGCCTGATGCCGGCAGGTGGCACTGCGAGGCCGGGGAAGGGCGGCCTGCAAACCCTGGGCGAGACCTTCCCGCCAGATCCCGCAGCTCCCCTCTTCCATCCGCGTCCACAAAATGGCTGAACCCGGCCTCCGGGCACAGAGCCCGTTTTTTTTTTCCCCTTTTGACACGAGCAGATGCTTTCCCTTCACCCTGCCTCTCCCCGCTCCCAGAGCTCACCTGACAGCCCGTTAAAACTACGAGGGCTGATGGGGAATTTCTCCCAATTAATTTAATTTTACACTCTGCAACCGAACGTTCTCCACGACGGGGATTTTCTCCCCCACCGAAGGAGCTACCGGGCGCGTTTCCAGCACAAAGCCACACGCTTGCTGCTTCTCTCCCGGCCTCCCAACGGGGTGACTGCTCCCGTTCCCACCCGGGAGCTCCCACAACTCCGAGGTTCCTCTCGAAACCACCGCTTCCCACCCCGAACTCGCTCTGTAGCAACGAGAAAACTCCCACCCCGCGGGCCGAGCCGGGCTCGGAGCGGCCCCGCACGCACCTGGGGATTTTGCGAGCCTCGAGGTAGGAGCCGCGGCTCAGGCGGGGCTTCGGCGGTGCAGAGCCCAGGGTGGGCACCAAGCCCCTCCACTGCCCGTTGGCGCTGGACCCAAAGCCTCGAGGCTCTCCTGCTGGCCGGTAGGTCTCAGGGCACGGGATTTCTGCGAGGGGAGAGAGGAGTTAAGGAGCTGTGGAGAAGGAACGGGTGGAAGATAATGAAAAAAGAAAAAACACAATTTGAGGCCGAAAACCGTCTTACCTGGTCTGTAATTGAGAGCGCACGAGGCATTTCCAGCAGGGCACGCGAAGCCGCCGATCTTGTTGGGTAGAAACTGCGCGGAGAGACGGCAGCTCTTCGTCAGGAACAAAGCACAGCTCGGAATTTAAACCCCGGGTGCAAGAGGACAACGGGGGGACGGGACGACAAGGGGCTGCTCCTCTCCCCCCCCTCCGGTTCCAAACCGTTACACCCGCTCACTAACAGTTAGAAACACCCCTTCCGTTGCCAAAGGAATAAAACGGTTGCGTACGCTGGCCCGACGGTGCAGCAGCTCGTCCTGAGGGTGCCGCTCACCCTCCCGTCCCCACAAAATCCCTCCCTGCCAGGCGCGATCCCGGTTTTAACGACGAGAGGAGAGAAGAACTTCGTTTTCATCTCGTTAGCGGGAAATGGAAGCGCTCAGGAAGCGCTGGGCGTTAACACCGCGGGGCTCTTTGTATGCCCACAGGGTTTGGGGTGGAACAGAGAGGCTGGGTTGGATGGGACCCCCAAAAACCGAGCCCCCCGGCCTCCTCGGGGCCACCTGGATGCTGAGCAAGCAGGAGAAGGGCATCGACCCCAGTGGGGTCGCCTCCCGGCCCCACATCCCCCAGGCTGGACAACCCGAGCCTCCTGGGCTCTCCTCCAGCTCCCGGCCCAGCCTCACCGCCCTTCTCCCATCCCTGCCACCCTTTTTACGTCTCAGAGCCCAGAATCGCGCGGGGCGAGGCCGAGCGGCGCTTGAGGCACCCCAAAAAGCCCCAGAGAGAAGGGGGAGCCCCAAAGGGGGAACGGGGCGGGCACCAAACCTTGGCATCGGGCTGGCCGAGAGCATCCCGCAGGCCGGCACGGGGCTGGGGGGGGAAGGCCTTGAAGAGCGAGCCGTGGTTCGGGCAGGCGGCGTCCCCGGTCTCCATCCTCATCGGGTCCAGGCGGCGGCTGTGGGGGGACAGAAGCGGCGTCAGCCTCGGGGGGGGGTGGTGCTGAGCGCGGGGCTGAGCTCGGGGAATAAAAGGTAACGGGGAGGGGGTGGATCGGACCCCGAGGGATGTGGTTGGGGCTGATTAGGGGAATAAAAGGTAAAGGGGGGGTGGATCGGACCCTGAGGGATGTGCTTGGGGATGATTAGGGGAATAACGGGTAAGGGGGGGCTGGATTGGACCCCAGTGGGGGCGTGTAGGGGAATAAAAGGTACCGGGGGGAACGGATTGGGTCCAAGCTGCTGAGAGATTGGGGGGGGAGCCAGGGTGGGGAATGGGGGG
>CM021796.1:1639553-1654096 GCA_011076525.1 Nettapus auritus | reverse complement strand
GGAACCTGGGGGGGTTTAAACCGGAGCGGAGAGGTTCAGCGGGAACGCCCGGCCCTGGCGGAGTCAGCAAATGCAAACAGAAAGGCGTCGTCGGTCATTTAATTGGAGCGGAGATTTAATTAAAGGAAAGCGAAGGTATGACAAGTGAAACTGCATCCGTCTGGGGCTCTACAGTGTCATCGCAAACAATCAACCAAAGGAAAAGGAAAAAATCATCGTGTTGATTTAAACTCAGCCTGAGGATGGAGTCTGGGCTGCGGGAGGGTCCCAGCAGCACCCGAAACTTCGTGAAAGGGTAAAAAACGGGGAGCAGGCGCCAAACACGGGGACAGCTTCAGGAGAGGGCTCCGAGAGGGAGCGCGTCCGCCTGCAGAGCCGCTGGGAACCCAGCGCCGCAGCTCTGCCCCTCGCCTGGCCCAGCCCGGAGCAGGGAAATCCACCGCTCAGCACCAGCAGGAGCCGTGCTGGGCAGGAGGAGAGCGAAGCCGGATGGGAAAACCAGCAGCGCGTCCCTTCCCGGGGCGGACACATTTTTTTTAAAAAATATCAAAACTTTGGAGGTACCTAAAAGCACGACGCCGACCCCACCGGCGGCGATGCCTTCAAGTGGAGCTTCCCGGGTGCTTGGAGCCGCCGGCCCAACGCTTGACCCCGCAGAGCTCCCCGGGGCAAAGCCCGGGCTGTGCTCCCCGTCCCGCATCCTGCCCGGTCCTGCGCCAAGCCCGGCTGCCGGGGGGTTTTCTGCAGCACCAGAGGTCTCCGTTAACGGCTGCGCCGTCGGCGTCATCGAGCCACGACCGAGTCCGCGTCGACGTTGTTGAGGAGGAAGAGCTCGGGGCGCATGGCGAAGCCCAGCTGCTGCTGGAAGAGGCAAAGGAGAAAAAGGGTCAGGGCTGGGAACCGCCGCGGCCTCGCGACCCGGCCGCGGGACTCGGAGGTTTGGGGGTTCTCTCATTTTCCAAATCTCTCGCGTACTGCATCGTCAGAGCGACTTCTTCGCAAAACAGAAAGAAAGAAATTATGCGGGCTCTTGCAAAAAGTAAAATATTAGAGCTCTTGAAGATTCGGTGAGCTGTTAATGGCGCTAGTTAATTGCAATTGCTTAATTAACCTGCAGGGAGCGTCACTGGAATCACTGAGGCCGCACGCAGCTTGGGAAGGGGCCGCGGTGCCTTCTGCCACTGCGCTGACCATTGCTTATAAGGCATCGGATTGCTAATTATTTGCCGCTTATTTGCTAATCAGGGGTTAAAGCAGAGGAAGAGCAGAGCTCGATGGGACACAAACAGCCGCTGCTATTTATTAAACCGCTCCAGCCCCGGGGCACATCTACAGGCACCATGATGCTCCAGAAGCCCCAGTTTTGTCTGCAGAGCATCCCCTCGGCAGCTTTTAATTCCAAGAGGGAAATTAATTGAGCTTTGGGTGTAGACAAGCCTCAATTAGCACTAGGTGATCACAGGTTGGGTACGGTTGTGTGACGGCAGCGGGCTTTGGGACGGAGCAGCCGCTCCCTGCCCACGTGCAGGCGAAGCGCCCGGCGCTGCTTCACCCCGCTGCCGGCACCAACCTGCGAGTCGGGCCCTATCCACGCGGCCGGGCGCTTGGAAGACTTCATTTCAGTGCTCGATTCAATCAGATTTGGCTCACAAGATTCGGCTGCAGCCAATCAGACCGGCGGGCTCGGCGGGACTTACCACGAGCATCTTACCAGACAGACACAAAACCTAAACGGCATTGGTTAGGGGAGCGGAGCAGGCTTACAAAGCAATCCTTCCTCTTCAAAAACAAAAAAACAAAAACCCAACAAAGCTCCCCGAGAGCCAGGAGCAGTGCCCGGCTCCCTCGGGTGGGAGAGGGAGGCCGCGGAGGGTTGGGTGCCCCCAGGTCAGAGCAAATGCTGAGCCAAAGCAGGAGCTGGCGCTGGCCAGAGGCAGGAGGGGACACGGGCAGGCGGCAGCTTCGGCCTCTGTCTGCAGAAGGCTTTCAGACAAGGGACAATCAGCTCGGTCGTTACGTGAGCCCGTCCCGCGCCGCCCGGTCCGCAGGCACAAACCCTTCTTCTGTTAGAGCCACGCGCGGCTCGCGCCTCCGACCAACCCCCCAAAAAAGAGCCGAGGAGCCAAGTTGAAAAAGTATCTGTCTTTTTAATCGAAAACGTAATTTGTACAAACTGGGTCAAAGGCAGATACGGAGAAAAATCAGTGTCATGGGGAGCAGGAGCCACGAGGGACAGCGTGATGCACAGACTCCTGCTCCGAGCTCCGGTCGGCACGTTACAACGTCGGCAGAGCAGCCAGGAAAATCCCCTCTGCAGTTACAACCCCAAAATCCCAACCACCCGAAATCGGAGATGATCGACAGTGGAATTCCACGAGTCATCGGCCACGGAAGGCTGACCCCTCGCCAGGTTCATACTCCGGCTTTTTGTTCGCACCGTGGGCTGGGGGAGTTAGGCACAGAACCTACGGGAGCTGCGATCGGGGCGTTAATTCCAGCTGGACTTTTCATGCACTTTTTGTTTTCTAATGCCTGCGAGATTTGAGGGGGGAGCAAGTAAAGCTCAGCCGGCTTTGTAAAGGGTAGGAACGGCGTAAACGGCCCCGTCCAAGTTAAAACGGAGCCCCAGCACCGTGCGTTGGCTTTTGTCACCGTGTCATCTGCTTCCGAGAAGCGTGTCCTCAGCATCACCCAGCACCCACAGCCTCCGTGCACCCCCTGCCTGCTCCCTGCCCTGCGCCTGCCTCCCGCGCCAGCTCTGCCAGTGGCAAGGCAGAAGCGCCGGCATCGCTGAAACAATTCTGGGACCTGCAGCGTGTCCCCGAAGCGCCCGTCACCTGCTGCAGGAGCTCCGTGTAGGAGAACCACGAGCAAAACCAGGGCTCGATTGCCACACCACCTGCAAAGCGCGTCCCGGCGAGGCCCCTCCGAGAGCCATCGCCGCCCCGCGAGCGGGGAGCACCCAAGAAGATGCTGAAATCCCCGAGGAGGGCCCAGAGCCCTGCCTGAGCCCTCGTTTTGTGAGAGCTGAGCCCAGCGAGGGGCCGGGGAGGGCAGGCAGAGCTGCCAGCAGCTCTGTTCAGTGGAAGTGCCTGTGAACACAGGCTGGTTGCTCACACCAAACCGCTCGCGCTGGGTCCTTCAGATCCACAAGAGCGGCTCTGTACCTAGAGATCTTCGTGGAGCTGTGCCCTGACAGCGCTACGTCTCCCGGCTGAGGAGAGAAACCTCGCCAACGAACCCTGGCTTCCAGCTTCCAGCACGGTTTTCATGATCAAATCAGACACGGGACACGTAAACCGAGGCCACGCAGGATGCAACCTCACACCTCACCTGCCTCAGGAGAAAAGGCAGACGGGAGAAAAGGCAGACGGCCCTTTCCCATCAGAGAAGCCGAGGGGACTGAGGCTGCCCCCCAGGTGAAGGGCTCTCCCCAGAGGGTAACGGAACGCGTTCCGTGCCAACAGGGCCGGGCAATGAGGGAGGTCACGTAGCGAGCTTAAAACAGGATTGGCACACCAGGCCCTGAGGTTGTGTTGCAGCGATGACCGCACCGAAGGCTGATGACGCCCTGCAATATGACTTTGTGAGCCACACGGCAGGGACTTTTGAGAACTGCAGCGTTTCCATGAATCACAGCCATAGGAAATTAATTCACATAACCATAAATAACCAGACAGATTAAAACTCTTTTTTTTTTTTTTTTCCTTTGCTGACCACCAAAAATCACACGCCAGGCGAGTTAAAAGAACAAGACGATAATGCTAACGCCGAGGCTTCCTGTCCTTACCCCAGGGGATGCTGCTCCGGCATCCCAGCTCCCAGCTCCGTGGGAGCTGCCCGTGGCGTTCAGCCTCACGGTGGATTGGAGATGTTTCCCCCCAGTATTTTCAAGTGAAACATCAAATGCAGCCAGCTCACGATCCAGAGCCGTGAGCCGACTGCAGAGGTAGATCCCGAACGTAGTGTCACTGCAGCAGCATCCTTCCGACGTGGCCCAAAGGGCGCACCTGGAATTTCCTAGCTTATTGTTCCTTTGATTCTGCAGCCGAGACCCAGTAATTACCCGGGGCTGGATTCTCCCTGTGCTTCAGAATTTCTGCTACTTGGATTAAAATGCAAAGAGAGGGGAGAGCCTGCTGCTTGTAATGCAAAAACAAGGGGCTGAGCTGCAAGGAGGAGTCAAGTCAGCAGCACAGCACCCTGCCCTCTGCTACGTGTTAGTGTCTGCAAGCAGGCAGGCCGCGTGCAGGTCCTGTAGTGCTCAGCACCGCTCTTACGGCTGTGATTAGAGGCGTTCAGCAAAGAAAACATCTGACTTCTTAGTATTTTTAGCAGCAACGCATTTCCCAGTATGTACATCCGATTTCTCACGCGACAAGCGGACGACCGCACCAGTAATCCCTGTGCAAACCGCACATACACTTGGATATGTTCACACGGTAAACCATAGAAACGCACTGGCTCTGATGGCTACTCTCTGCGGAGGGGCACCGCGGCTACTTGGCGGCGTGCGACGGGGACTCCTCCGTCAGCAGGGTCCGGGTGACGCTTACCGTTTTCCCGCAGGCCAGGAAGGAGACGCCCAGAGCGATCAGGCACAGCCAGGTCTGCAAGAGAAGGAGGCGCTGGAGATCAGGGAGACCCGGGCTGCGCGGTCGGTTGGGGTGAGAGCTAAATAAACGGTCGGTTGAAATCGCACAAGCGGAGTTTGGAAGTAAAACAAATAAGGCACTGATGGCATTTTGCACCTCGGGCACTGTTACAAATTCTCCTCCAACTTTTCGCTTGCTCTGACTGATAAATCAAAGCCCTTTGGGGAACAGCCAAGAGAACTGCTACAGAAACAGCTGAAAGAGCAGGGGAGAGGCTGGGCAGGTGCAGCACAGAGGGTTCCCAAGCTGATCTGGCCACAAAAGCCTCAATTTCCCCATCTGCTCTGACTCTCTGGCAGAGTTTAATGCCTGCCAAACGTGACAACATTAATACAGCGGTGAAAAGCCGAGTCCGTTGATGTGTCCCCCCTACAGGGACTTACCAAATAGGCGACGAAGGACAGGTAGACCACGCTGATAAGCGCCGCCCCGATGTACAAACCCAGATGGTTCAGAGTCCTGACGTAGGCCACCACGAAGTACATGTTGATGCTGCAGATGAGAAGGATCATCATTCCGCCGCCGATCTTCCAGAACCTGCGAGCAAAATCAGGACGCGGGGGGGTGAAGCAGAGGGGCCACGCTTGCATCCGGAGGTCAGGAGGTGAGGTCAGAAAGGCGTGCCGGAGAAAGCAACGCGCCTTCGCCATCCCCTCTGTACTTACAGTCCATTGGCAAAGTCATTCATGACGCTGGGCAGGCTGGTGAACGTCAAGACCGGGATCAAAGCGAAAGGAAGCTGGAACATGCAACAAAAGGCAGAAGAATAAAGAGTGGAAATCGTTTAGGTTATCTCTGCACGGACAAACATCGCTCGCAGCTGACAGCATTTCCCCACGGCTATTGTACGGCGAGTCAAAGGGACTTCCCCTGGCTGGAAAAAGGAAGCAATCTGAAACCCTGGCGGAACCTCTTCGCCTCCCACCACAGACCAGAATCAATCAACGCGAACTTCTCTGCTCAGCTGAGCACCAGAGCCCGAGATGTTCAGGGCTCCACATGTTGTTTTGAGCCCCGTCCCTCACCTGGAGGCTCATGAGGATGTTTAAGAAGTCGTTCATGCCCGTCAGGTGCTCGACATCCTGAAAGATGGCCACGAAGAGCGTGGGGGTGATGGCGATGGAGCGGGTCAGCAGCACCCGGGCGAAGCGGGACCAGCGCAGATTCAGGAAGCCCTGCAGAGAAAAAGAGCAGCTGTGGGTGAGAAGAGCAAGGAGACATCAAGTGCGTGGGGGGGGGGGTGAGGGCAGGATGAAAAGCTGCCTAGTTTGAAAGGCACATAAGGGAATTTCACAGAGCTTCCATGTGCTCAGTGAAGGGAAATGACCAACATTAGCTGTAAAGGTTCATGAAGAGAGAGAGCAGGGACAGAGGCAGCTGTTAGAGTGCTCGTTACCTCCATGACAAACTGGCCGGAGTACGTCCCCGTCATCGTTGAGCTCTGGCCTGCAGCAAGGATCCCGATTGCCCAGATGTAGAGAGCGGCGGGGCCAAAGTAACAGCCCAAAACGACACCCTGCAACAGAGATCTGCGGGTTCCCATCTGCTCAGCCCCGAGTAAATCCCCTGTGCCCAGCGCTTCCCGCCATGGGCACAGAGCTGAAGGAGAAGCAATGAGCCGTTTGGAGAAGGAAAAGCTCTCCCCACATGTGCTGCAAGTTAGGCAACACCCTGTGGACTCCCACCTGAAGAAAGGGGATTCGGGATGGATTTAAGGGAAAACTCTGTCATGGCCAAGCTAATAAAAGAGGGGAATAGGCAGAGCGGGGGTGTCTCCGGGGTCAGGTTAGATGCAGCACAATTAGCAAAGGGATTGGTAATTGTGCTTGGGCAAAGGGCGAGGCTCAAGGACCTCCTGAGCCCTCTTCCAGCTCTGCTTTCAGCAACGACCCATCTCTGTTTACCCAGGAGGAGCAGCTGCTAACAGCCAAGGCTGTCCCGCCCCGCAGCTCCTCACCCCTTTGTAGATGTCCACCTCCAGCGTCTCGTTGTTGTTGGGGAACAGGGAGGACTGGGGGCTGCTGGTGTTGGCGCAGACCTCGTGCTGTAACGAGACAAGGGCAGGCGGCTCGACCGGCTCTGCAGGAGCGCTGGGGCCCCTCAGGCTTGTTTACCCGGGCAGCTTCAGCACCCGTCATCTTCCCCCCCCCAGTTACACGCAGAGAAGCGGGCTCTGCCTGGCACAGGGGCACTGAGAAGGCTCAGAGCCCCTCTGCTGCCCCAGCAGCCCCACAGCTCGGCACCAGCCCCGAGATCACAGCCGTGTCCCAGCCCCGCTCACCACATCCGCATTCGTCTTGTTAAAGAAAGCCTCAGCAAAGACGGTCACCACAAAGACGTTGATGATGAAGGAGACAAAGAGGGCTATGCAGGACTCGATGAAGAAATACTTGTTAGCCTCTTGGACTTCCTTCTTGTTTGCACGGTTCACTTGCCGGGACTGAAAGGGAGATGGTGACAACAGCGAGTGTGAGAAACGGGAACTGGACATTCCGCTCCTTCTAACTCTGAGTGCGTTCTGTCAGACTGGCAGTGGGACACAGGTCACGGAAAGCATGGAGAACACGCTGAAGGGAAGCAAAACTAAGAATGTGCAGAACAAGCAGTGAGTCGGCATCTAAAATGCTGACGGCCTTGTGAGCGTGGCTGTGCTAGCTCAGAATTGGACACATCTGTCATCCAGGGACCCAACCAGCCTGGGGTTTGCTGTGTCCCCACGTAATAAATGCTGACCCTCGGAGCTCCGTGGCTGTGAGCGCTCGGCACCGCAGACGTCCCCGCACAGCGTTCCCCTCTCTGCGTTACGCAGAGCAGCTGCTCACCTTGACCAAGGCAGAGTGCAGGTACATGTTGTGGGGCATGATGACGGCGCCCACGATGCCCACGGCTTGCTCCAGCTGCGGCGTGCTGCAGTTTTGGCAGTAGGGGACGAAGAGCCCCTTCAGCAGCTGCTCCTGGTTGGGTTTTACTGTGATGTACTGGGCACAAACACAAAAAAGGGGGGTTTTTAGCGCGAGGTGCATCACGCAGCTCGGGCCGCCCATCTGAAAGCATGCAAACACCAAAACGTGGCCACCATGGGGAGGCTAAAGCACACCGGGGCAACCGTGTGCCGTTTAATAAAGGCAGGGACGCTTCGCTGAGCGGCACGCACCGGTGCTCGCGCCCTACCCCTGCGTACACAGACCCAGCTTCACACAGCCTGCATCTTCCAGCTGCAAGTACCTCGTATCCGAACGTCAGCGCCATGATGGTGATCAGAAGGCCAAAGAACGCCTCCAGTTTCCGCAAACCTGCGAAGAGAAAGAGACCGTCAGCGCGCTCGGGAGGGCTGAGCCCGGTTTCCCTTCCAGGATTCCGCCGGAGGACTTACCGTATTTGTCCAGGAAGAGGAACACAAAGGTGTCAGCGATGGTGATGAGCACGCCGCCCCACAGCGGGATCCTGCGGGCGGGCGAGAGCAGGCGTCAGCTGATGAACCCCCCCCACCTCCCCCACCAGCACTTCAGAGTCAAAAATCTTTTTCCTTAGGCCATCTGTTTGGGGAAGGCATCACGTTGTGAAGAGGTTTGTTTGCAGTCTTTGACAAGAAGTTTGCCTACACGGGACGAGACCCCGGAGGTTTATTTTCTGCTCAAAGCAGCAAACAGGCAGATAAGAGCTCAGCACAGCTCTGATAAGATTTTTTTTCCTCAAATCCAGAGAGCAAACTGCACGTCTGCAGCAAGGACGGGAGCGAGCGGGACTTCAGCTGCAAGCTGGTACAAAAACAAAGCTTCCTTTTACGTTTTGGTTTCCAACCTTTGTGGCCAAACGGGGACGCCTTCCTGGCGGTCCTGCACTGGGAATGCAAAATTTGCCGGGGAGGCTGCAGCCCAGTTTTTGGCAGGTATCAATTACAGCTCAAATCAAAGGCAGCCACCCCCAGTTCTCCTTACTGCCAAAGTAAATCGGGCACCAGCGGCTGAGTCATCTGGGACAGAGAGCCAGCAGTGTGGGTGAATCACCCTCCCCAAAGAGCTTATTTCGGGAGATTTATAGGAAATAAATGAGTACGTTTGGCACGCACGATGTCCCTTTCTTAATCCTAGAGGGGGGCACTCATTTCCTGCGTCCCCGTGACGACAAACCCAACTCACTTCCCCATGGACAGGAGGTTGATGGCAATCGCCGAGCCGATGACTTCTTGCATGTCAGAGCCGATGATAACGAGCTCGACCATGAGCCACAGGATAATCCGCGGAACCTGGGGGTACAGAAACACCAGTAAGGAGGGGACAGCCTGCTTCTCCCTGTCGTTTCCAAGAGGGATGTGTGATTATGGTGACTGCACACTCAGACACCGTTGCCTTTCCCTGCTTTGCTGCTTCCACATCGAACGAACGTGCGGAAAACATGTTGACAATCGGCACTCGGGGCCGGTCCGGAGCAGAAATGCAGGTTACCTGTGGCAATCCCCAGGGGAGGTTCCCGGGTCACTTATATAACCTCAATTACTCGCCTCAACCGATATCGCGCGTTGCGAGAGTGAAACCAGCCGGCTGTGCGTGCCGGCGAGCCGGGAGCCCTTTCGCACGGTCTCGCCGCTGACGAGCCTCGAGGCTTTGACAGGATGGGGGCATCGCCGACTTCCTGAGCCGCGGCTGAGGGCGACGCACGGCCCCGCGGGCTTCTGAAGCCGGGGGCTGTGCCACGAGAAAAGGGTCTTGTTCTCCAAATGCCATTTCTCTCCTCGTGATGCCTTGTGCTCATCTAACCGACAAGTATTTCGGCTTGCCTCGGGTACGCTGGGAGGGAGGATCCAGACAGAACTGAAATCGGGGTTTTTTTTTTGCAGGCTCTGTCTGCGAGTCACTGCCGAGTGCCAGGACACTCCCCACACCTCCCTCCTCTTGCTTTCCTTCCTGCAAGCGGGGAAAACACCGACGGGACCTGAAGTGTCCCCTACCAAGCCAGGCTCTCCTTCCCTGGGGCAGCCCTAGGGCTGTGAGGAAAGCCTCTCTCTAAACCCGCCTTTCTTCCAACCACGCAGAAGAAATCGACTTTAATCCCCCAGCTCCCCGAACAATAAAGAGACGAGACTGAAAGCACAGCCTAGCAACCCAAAGACCTTCTCCGGTGGAGGATTTGGCCCCGCGAGTCGCAGGAGAGGCGGCAGAGCCCGCAGGCAGCCGAGCGGCGCGGTCACCCACCTTCTGGTACTGCCGGTGGCAAACCTCGGCGAGGTGCAGCCCCGTCACCACGCCGAGGCGCGCGGCCAGCCGCTGCAGGAGCAGCCCGATCACCGTCGCCAGCAGCAGCACCCACAGCAGCTGGGGAGAGAGGAGGGCAGCAGTGGGTGCGTGGGCGCAGCGGGGTCCCCGCGTCCCACGCCCGCCTGCCAAATCCCAGCGCTTTTATGTTGTAACGCACGTTACGAACACTCGGAGGCTGTTTTTTGGGGCTTGGAGCCGGCACGGGAAGGCTCCAAATGCCTAACGGCTGCAGAGGGCTCACGGGTACCTCGTTTCCCCCTTCCCTACCCCCAGGCTGCTTTCGGCCCAGCACCCCCTGAACCAAACCGGGGCACAATTTCCAGTGCTTCCCTCCCAGGTTTCCGTGCTGACCTTAAATCCTGCGACGGCCCCGGACTGCAGATCCGACTCGATGTTGCCGGGGTCCAGGTAGGCGATACTCATCAGAAAGCCCGGCCCGGTGAAAGCCCAGAGCTTGCGGAAGCTGAAGCACGAGTGCTGCGACGGGGAAGGACGGGGACGTCAGCGCCCAGCTCTGCCGCGGGGACGTGGCGTGCCCCAGAGCAACCAACGGGGCAGGCGTTTGGATGGTTTTTCGTTTTTTTCATTGCCCCGGTGAGGTCAGGCTGTTCCTTCAGCCGGTCCCGAGCTCGCAGCCATGTGGCGACAGCCCAGGGCACAGCCCCGCGTGGGGGATGAAGCCTCCCAGGACGGCTGGAACGTCACCCCCAGCTCAAAGAGGGGGACAAAGCCCCCCTCGTGCGCTCCCTTTCCGTGAGAAGGGAACAAAGAGCCAACCCCCCCTCCCCTGGGCTTGTAAACGAGGAATTTCTCTGCTCGTTGGCAGCTCTTGAGCCAAATCAGCCGGGATGAATCATTAACCCCAGGGTGAGCTTGGAGACCCCTCGCCCTCCCCTCTCCCAGCCCCGGAGCAGTCCCAAGCTGCACAGGGACGCAGCCGGCACCCACGGGTGCTGCTCACCCCCCGGCACCCAAGGCCTGCAGGACTTTTTCCGGCCCGTTTTCCCGCTGGGGAGGCACCCACCGTCTCATCCTCGGGGATGGGGATCTTGTTGTCGAAGTAGGTGGTGAAGGGCTCCTCCGAGGAGGTGTCCAGGGGCTGCAGCGGGTTCCTGCTGCCAGAGACGGTGCTGATGCCGTCCCCGGAGCCATCTTCTGGGGGAGGAACAGAGGAGGAAAGGCAAGAGAGAGTGAAAAACCTCGCGGAGAAGCTTGGCGGAGGCTCTGCAAGGCAACCCGTGCGCGTCCCGGCCTCGCAGCTGGCATGGGCCGGGCTGTTTGCAACGACAACAGTCAAAGGAGCGCGGTGCTCCAAACCTGCCTCTTCGCGCCCCCCTCCCGCGTGGCAGCGGGCTTATTCATTAAATCCCTTTCCAAGCAGCGGATCGGGGGCACTGCAGACACCGGGGCAGCCCCAGCGCGTGACTGGAATCATCAAGGAGCCAGAGCCGAGCGCGACCTGCTGCTGCTCCCCCGGCAGCAGAGCTTTCGGCACGCTTCCTGCTCGCGAGCAGGGTGTGCGGGGTCACCCTGGCAAAGAAACCGCCAGTTCCCGTCCCTACGTCCCGTAACACCCCGTGAAGAGCCCTAACGTCAGCCGGTGCCCCCCCGGCTGCAGCCAGCAGCGCACTCACTCCTGCTCTCCGTCCGCGGCATTCTGCTCCCGAGCAGCCGGCCCTTGGAAGGGGCCGAACGCCACGGGCCGCTCTTTTACCAACTTTGCTCTTGCATCACCAAACTGCGGCCCGTCGGCTCCTCCTTTCTCCCGGCCTCCCAGGACCTCGCGGCACGCTTGCACAATGGCTCCGGAGCCACCCCCGCGCGTGGGGGGAGCCGGCGGGGCCGTGCCGGGCTGCCCGGCTTGGGCAACGCTGGGTGAGCCCCGGGAGCACGGGGCTCGTCCCCGCTCCGCTCGTCCCCCGCGCCGACCCCTCGCTGGTTCCTTTGTTGGTTTCTTTGTTGGTTTTTTTGCAGCGCAGGGGTGACGGGAGACGTGCGGGAGCCCCCGGGGGGCGCTTACCGTCGGGCGTCCTCGGGTCCGTGGCGGGCGTCCCCATGGCTGAGCCCTGCTGGTGCCCCGGGGACGGGTCTAGGTGGGCTGCGCTGGCTGCAAGGGAGAGGGGAGGCTTCGGTTACTGGAGGCGCCGAGGAGGAGAACGAAATCCCCCGGGAGAGCCGCCGCCACCGGCAGGGACAGGGTTACTGCCCCCCGGAGCTCCGGGAGGAGGACGCGGAGCACCCGGAGCACCTGGGGCGGGTTTGCTCGCCTCCTGTGAAACTCCAGCTATGGAAACAAGAGGGGAATTTCCTCTCGGTGCACAAAAGCCGCATTCCTTCCCTGCGGGCAGGGGTGTCGATGTACACCGCGCCCTCACGGGGCATCCAGGGCTCTACTGGGAGCAGGATGCGGCCCTTGCACCACTGACCCGGGCAGAAAGACGCCGGGAGCTGGGGCAGGACAGGAGCTGGGGCAGGACGCACAAAGCTGGCCCCAAAAGTCAAGCCCACAGACCCCAAGGACACCTCGGCGCACCAGCAGCACCTATGGTGGGTACGTAAAGCACTTCATCTCCGCCAAAGACCCCGTGCAATTAGCGGGGGATTTCCTCGTTAACACGAAGACATCAAAGGAAATCATCCCGCAGCCGTTCATTTTAAGGGATTCGAACCGATTTCAGCTTTGCGAAGATTCGTTTGCTGCTCCCGCCACCAGCAGCAACCCCCCAGCTACGAAGGCCGCGAGAATCAGCCGGGGACTTTGGGACCAACCAAGCAGCCGCCGTGCCCCGGCAGCCCCGAGCTCGCTGCTTCTGGCAGCGGCCCCATCCTCGAGGGTTTGCTCAGGAGCAGAATTCCCGCTGGACTCCACCTGAGAGCTGCGCCGCCGCCTGCCCCGTCCCCTCCGGGGCCACCACCGTGCCCGGGGGGAAGCGGCGGCCGCCCTGCAGCCCCCACGGCTCTGCCCGGAGCCCTCCTGCGGCTCTGCGCGGGGGAGCCACGGAGCTTTCCTCCCACACACACACACTTCCACTATTTCCTTCCTTCTAGGCTCACGTTTAAAGCGCTGCCCCCAGGGCTCTTTGCATCAGGCTTCAGCAATCCGCCGCCGTCTTTTCCCCGGCTCCTCGGGGCGCTGGCCTCGGCTGCCGGCCCCACGAGCGCTCCCTGCACGGGCACCGGCGAGGCGGAGGGAGGCGAAGGCGCTGCCTGACCTCGCTATCTCCTTGCCAAACGCGGCCCCGCGCAGGCGGGGGCCAAACGGGCGCCGCTATCTCTGCCGCAGGCTCCTCGGTTCGGAAGCGACGTGGGGAGCTCAGCCTCGCTTCCACCCCCGGCCCCCGCGGGTCTCACCGTCACCGCGTGGGTCCGGATTCACCGCGTGGATTTGCTCCCTGTGTTCACGCCCAGGCACGGCAGCTGCTTTCCCAGGAGGAAAACCACTTGGAAACGGGGCAAGGAGCCGGGAATATCGCGAAGTCGCTCAGCTCCAAAGGCAAAGCCGCTGCTTCTGTTCTCTGCGCTTTCGACACCCGGCTTTTGGTGACCAATCTCGCCCCTTTGGGTCCGTTCTCCCCCTGGCCGGAGGCAGAGCCGCGCTCTGTCACGAGGCTGCACGCTCGGCGTGGGTTTTCATTCAGCCCCAGTCCCACGCTGGGAACAGTTCCTGCGGTTGGGGCTGTGGCATTTGCCGTCGAGCTTTGACGTTGCTGCTTTCCTCGGGCACCGGGAACTCTTCCGGAGGCCCCGGGGCCCTGCGGGGCCGGCCCTTTGTGCGCTGGTGCCGAACACCCGGCCACGTTCCCTACGCCCCAATGCAACACCCGTGGGAGCTGACTGGAAACCAACCCCGACTCCAGACCCTGATCATTTTCCAGTGCCACGGCAGCACCAGCTACGGACAAAAAAACAGGGGTCTGGGGCAAAAACGTGCCCGCTTTGGTTCAGCGGGATCCCCAGCCGCCGAAGGTTCGGGTTGGGGATTGCTCAACCCTCGGCCGTGCCACGAGGTCGCCCTCCTGGCTGCCGGCTTAATGAGGCGAGCTCCTCCCTGCTAATTGCACCGGGAGAGGCCGTGGCCAAGGGCAGGAGGGCACCGAGCGGCCCCCGGCCCACGAGGCGCTGCTCCAAGCATCTCGGCTGGGTGAAAAACGCCGTCCCCAGGGCGGCGAGGTTCGGAAACACCCTCGGAAAACGAGGCTGAGGAACGCTGAGAAGCACGGAGAGAGGACGCCAGGAGCCGGGCGGCCCAGGGGAGCACGGGGCCGGGGTCACCTCCGGTACCCCGTGGGATCACCTCCGGCACCATCGCCCTTCCCGGCAGCTCCGGCCTCTCCCAGCCCGGTGTTGGGCTCCGGACCGGGTCCCGAAGCGATTCCAGGGCCCCCACGTCGAGGGGGAGCCCCCCAGGGGCTGGGGGTCCCGGGGGTCCCCAGGCAGGGCCGCGGGGTGCCGGGGCTCTGGGATCGGGGGGGGGGTAGCCCCCGATCAGCAGCAGCCTCCCCCCCGACCGACCCCGTCCCTCAGCTCCTTTGGGGGATCCCCCAGCACCCCGGGGACCCCCAGCTCAGCACCGGCGCCCCAGGACCCCCCAGCACCCCCAGGACCTCCCAGCACCCCCAAGGACCCCCCACCC
>CM021796.1:1595937-1624553 GCA_011076525.1 Nettapus auritus | reverse complement strand
GACCCTCCCCATCCCCTATAGACGCCCCCCCCCCATCCCCTATAGCCCCCCTACAGGCCCCCAGCTGCAGCCCCCCCCATCCCCTATAGACCCCCCCCATCCCCTATAGAGCCCCCCATCCCCTGTAGCCTCCCTCTCACCCCCTGCAGCCCCCCATCCGCAGCCCCCCCTCCCCCCAGGCCCCGTCCCATAGGGGGCCACCGCCTGCCGCCCCCCCGCCCCCCCCACTCACCGGCTCCCCGGGGCGAGGCGGCGGCGGGGCCTTGGGGAGGGGGGCTCGGGGAGGGGGGGCCCCGAGGCCAGGGTCCGGCGGCGGGGCGGGGCCGGCGGGGCGGGGGCGGCCCCCGGGGCGGCTCGGCGCTGGGGCTGCGGCCGCGCGGACCCGCCCCGCCGCCGCTCGCCGACAACAATGGGGCCGCCGGCCCCGCGCCGCCCCTTATATACCCGGCGTCACGTGACGGTCCCGCCTCCGCCCCCGCCGCGCCCGCCGCGAGGCGCGCCGGGAAAGCGAGTCCGACGGCGGGAAGGGAGCCGGGAGCGGGAAGGGCGGCCGCGGGGGGCGATGGGAAATGTAGTGCGGAACTGGGCGCCGGGCCCGGCCCGCAGCGTCGGGCCAGCTGCCCCCTCACCTTCAGGATTACCCGAGTTACTAATTAGCAGCTCAAGGCGCCTTTAATCAAGTGCTCCCTAATTAAAAACCCTCCTCCTTCCCCCCCTACTCCAAGCACTCCGTCCCCCCCTTGTTTCCAGCCTGCAGCTGGGGGCTTCCATCGCCTCCTGCAGCCACCTGGCACCCACCGTAATTAACTTTAATTAATTAAAAGAAGCCGCACACACCAAGAAGCATCCATACAAAAAGTTTACCGAGCCTGCACGGCTGCCGTACACATCCATTACACTTGGCGCATACTAACAGAAATAAAAAACAACAAAACGGGGCTGAAATAGGCATCGGCCCCTGCCCAGGGGCACCACACCATGAAAAAAAGGCGTTTTTACCCCTGCCCCTCGGGCTCCTTCCCACCCTGAAGCTGCCCCAGGGTTTTGGGGGCTCAGGGGAGCAGGGGTGGTGCGGAGCTGCTGCCCCAGGTCCTGTCCCGGGTGCTGAGAAGGGAGCTGGGAGGTGCCGGGGCCCCTTGCGCCGCTCTCCTCACCCCACCAGCCCCGGTGGGTGCTCAGGGGTTTGATTTCCATTTCCAAGGAGAAGACGGCATCCATGAGCCGGCCGAACAGGTTGGGAACAGAATCGTTTATGGCTTACGAACACAGAAGCTTACAAACTTCAGCAGCGGGGAGGGGACTCAGGATTGTCGTGCACACCAGTGCCTCCGTTCTCCCCGGCCTATTCCAGGATCAGCCTTGTTCTGGATGTTGCTGAAGCGTGATTTAAAGCAAGAGGTCTGCTTTACGGTGCATATTTCCCCCGAGATACTTTTTTTGGCCAAAACCACGCTCTGGTGGTGCAGTCCCATGGGGGTAAGAGGCAGGTAGGTGTCACCCAGGGCATCTCACAGAGGGGGAACTGGATCCATCATCGCAGCACACAGCGGACCCTACTCCAGAGGTGCAGCCGCTGTCCTGGAAAGCTCCACACAGGCACTTTCGTCCCTATCAGGTCCCCTGAACTTGTCTAAATCCTCCTCAGTGCACGCAGGGCTGCACCAACACTGGGCCAGCCACGGAGGCTGGGCAGGGGAGCACAGGGGCAGCACATCAACATCACCCCCCTGTTCAGTAAAAGTATCCAAGTCTTTCTCCCTTTCCCTTGAAACCCCTGAAACATGCAGAAAGGAATCCCACAGACCAAGCTAGTGAGCAATTTCTTTATCCAGCTTTGCTTCACTCCACATTTTGCTCCAGCTTTACATGTCCATGTGAATTAAAGCTGTAGAGAGAGTTCCTGACAGCCTGATACCTGCGAGGGAAGGATGGCACCACGACCACACCGTTTCCAGGGTGGGTGGAGAGGAGAAAAAAAGAAGTCACCACCTTTGTCTAACAGATGCGTTGTAATATGAAATGAAAGCTTAACAAAATCTTTAAGAAAATCCCTCCCAGCCCGAGCCTACCGCTCTACCAGCACAGCACATAGCATGTTTGAGACCTGCTCAGCTCAGCACGTGCTGGAGGGCCAGCTGGGTGCGCTGGACCACTTCTATTCATGCTTTCTTGCCAGTCTGCGAGCGTCACGGGAGCTGGTGCCTCTCAGAAAAGCAGAGCACGCTGGTCAGAGAAAAGCCCTCACACAGGTCTTAGGTCCCAAAGACAAATTTCTACTGAGAGCTACAGGAGAGCGCAGCCTGGTGACTTCAGCCTCACAGCTCCAGCAACCAAGCAGCACGTTCCCATCACTGGCAGCTCACAGGCTGTAAGAGCGAGGCGCTCCCCTGCCAAAAGGCAGCCGAGAAACCAACAGCTCGGGGACTGAGAGGGTGCCCAGGAGCGTCCAGATCTCTGCTCGTGTCCTTGTGCTGGAAGTGAGGGGTCTTCATGCGTGACAAAAGGATCACAGAAGTCTCTTATCCCGTACCTTTCTATTTTAAGATGATGTGGTAGCTATCATTGGTTTCAGCTGCAAAGGAAGGAAAAAGCTCATGAGACACTCGCAAGAGCAAAGGGATCCGCTGGATTCAGCGGGTCTGACCCAAGAGCTCCCCAGGAAATACACAAAACCCAGGCACTTACACACCTTTCATGGTGTCCAGAACAAAACAGGATTCATCTTGGAAGTTCTGAATCATCTGAAAGAAGCCATGAAAAGCAGCTGAGTCTGAAGCTGTATTGAAACATGGGAAGTGTTTCACAGAAAGGGCTGGAAGCTGCTTGCTCAGGAGCTCAGTGCTCTGGGAGGTAGGAAATGCACCAGCCATAAATATTTATTCCTTCATCCTGCTCTCCAGAACTGAAGATCTGAACCAGCAAGCCTGAGATGCAGGTCTGAAAGCAAAGTCCTCCGGCAGCAGCTCCCCTCCCTGCTGTCACAGCACAGCTGGGCTCGCAGGAGGGAGCGCTGCTCACCGCACCAAACCCCACGGCTCCCAGTGATCCGCTGCCAGCAGCAGGGCAACGTCCCCAGTGCCAACATCCTCGGCTCTGTGGGCTTCACCAACTAACTCCAACCCCTCAAATCAGAGGCAACGGAGCAGGGCCCTTCCCAAAGACCTGCTCGGGCAGGATGGGACACAAACCAGCTGAAACAACCCAGCACAAGAGGCAGGGAATAAGGAGCACTGTGAGGCGGTTACCTCGTCGCTGATCAGCACGTGTATCCCCGTCGGACCTTGCTTGTAAATCTGGCTGATCTGCTGCGAGGAGATGCTGAACAGCTGGGCCAGCTTCTCCGTCAGCTCCACCGCCGTCAGCTCCTCCAGATAAATGGCGTGGTACACTGCAAGGAGAAGCGGCGTTGTAGCCGGGCAGAGAGCAGCCCCAGTGCCTGCACAGAGCAGCACGCTCAGCTGGGGTGCTGGTGAGCAGAGCAGCACCACGAGCAGAAACATCCCAGCCCCCCAGGAAGGGCCGTGCACCTTTTCAGCAGCGGGCTACCTACTCTGTCAGCTTTCCAAGCCCAAGGCTAAAACCGTCACGCGACGGCAGCTGGACTCTGGTGTCTGCTTTGGCTACGTGGCTGCGGCGTGCCCCCAGCTCTAAAACCTGGCCATCGTCAACGCTCGATCTGCATTCACGCAGTCCTCACCCCTAAAAGCTTCTCTTTCGATTACCATCAGCTGAGCTGCACTTTGTACCATTCCTGGTACGGTTTGCAGTCTCAGCAGGGTAGAAAAGCCACCCCTGAGCCCCCTCGTCCTCCCACTCCCGCTGCGGGTCCTGGGGGGATGCGAGAGGACCCAGACAGGAGCACGGCGAGGAGAGGCCACGCCGCCGGCTTCTGCGCTCGCCGCTCCAATCACAGAGGTGGATAAACCGGCGCCTGGCTGCTCCACGAATGTAGGTCACTCATTGTTGTCTGGGCAAGGCTGGGTTCTCGCAGGAGCTATCATTTGCCGGCTCAGAGCAGGCAGCACGCCAACAGTCACAGTCTGCAGCCACCCATTCGGTCAGCAAGGCAAAAAAAAAATCAGCTGGGTAGGACTGGGGCAAGTAAGAAAAGCGATCCTGGCAATCCTGGGCCACCCTGATCAACGCAGAGCGTGCACAGCGCCCCGGTCACGTACAGAGCCTGCATTAGCTTGCAAGGGAACTCTCTGCCTCCTTGCAGGGAGGAGAAGAGAAAGCGGCCAAAACAAGGCACGGCGGCTGAAAGCCACAGCCACAAACCCTCTTCGAGCTGCTACGCAGACTCGGCGCGTTCGGGTAACGTACCGACAGCCCCGGCTGTTCGCGAGGGGATGCTCGATGGGAGCTCAAAACCCCAGGGACAGCAGTCTGGGGATCGGCACTGAGGAACAGCCCCACTGCTCCTGCCTTTCCGTCTGCCAAGCCCTGCTGGTTCCTCCTCCTCGCCACCACCCAGGCGCGCGTGTCCGCAGCGATGCCACAAAGCCCTTACCGAAGAAGGTGCTGGTGACGGTGTCGCCGTCCTCGTGTTTCTGCTGCAGGTCCCTGAGCTGCTGGGACTCCTGGCACACGTAGATGGTCAGTCGGGGCCGCACCATCCTACGGACAGAGCAGTGAGCGAGCGTGGCAGCCGCAGGATTGCCCAGGGCACTCAGCCAGCCATCTTCTCTCCCCGCTATCCTCAGAAACAGCAGAGCGGGTTAAGGAATTCACCTCGAAGCACCACGGAAGGGGCATCACGGGTTCCACAAAGGGTCCCAGGGACAGGTATAAGGCAGCACGCCCTTCACAGGAAGGTTATTCCACTGAATAACCATCAGTGGGCAGAGGAAAGGAGCACGGCGCAGGCAGCACCTCCTGGGCTGCAGCCGCATTCCCTCAAACCGACCGAATCTTTCCCCCTCTCCCTCCATCAGGAAAATCATTTCCAGTGCTCCTTGCCCACATGGATTTTCTTCCCCCAGACAGTCCCTGGAGCAGTTGCCCTGCTGGCTAAGCTGTCCAATTAAACCGAAAGGGGTTCACCAAGGTTAATGAGACTGTTCTCTGTAATAGCAAGTCCCAAGCAAACAGGCTAAAACCACCCACGCTTCCCTGCCACGCACGACCAGCTTTTAGAGCAAACGACCTACCGTCCTTTCAACGCGTTGAAGAGCCTGATGCCATCCGCAGGGCCACAGATCTGGATAACATCTTCTCTGGTCAGCTTCAATAAATCCGCACCTGCAGTTTGACATCAAGAGGGGAGAAAGTCACAAGAGCAGCCCAGAGCACCTGGGGTGAGGGCTCCGGACTTCAGGGTTGTGCCAGCTCCCCCTGCAGAGCTCAGCCCACCCCAAAGCCTTCAGCCCTCTGCTGACAACCTCCCCCCGCTCCCCCCAGGACATTTGCATCTTTTTCCAGACTGGTTTTGCAAGAACGAGCTTTGGTACGACCCCACGGCCGGCGTTATCAGCCTTCCTTTTACAGCCCTGTGCCTCGGTGACCCTGGATAACGGAGACCGTATTGCCAGGGAACGAGAGGAAACCAAGCACGAGCAGCTCTTCACACACAGCGCACCGGATCAGCGCTTCCCAGCTTGTTTTAAGACTAAGAGGTGCCGCGAGCTTCTGGAAGAGAAGCCACCACCACCCCCAGTGCTTGTCAGTTGAGAGCGAGATGAGAAACGAAGCCGACAGCTTTCAGGTAGCCAAGCTTTATTGCCTTACAAAGACAGATTTTCAAAGAGCTGAGTGTGCGAGGGGGACAGGAAGACGACCCTGGGAGCAGAAGGAAGCAGAGCGACTCGGCACGGACACGGAGGGGCCGCTGGGACCTACCTGAGAAGTTTCGGAAAAGCCGAGAAAAAGTGGAGAAGCGATTCCGGTGCAGCCACTGCTGGGCCTCCTGCGGGGTGCTCGTGGGCAAGAGGTTCTGCAAGGCAGGAAAAGAAGGGTCACAGCCTCGGAGGCGCCACGGACGTTTCCACCGAGGAATGAGCACGGGCCAGCCCGTTCGGTGTCTGTGATCGTACATCGAGAGCGGAGCGGGCTGGGAAGGCTGCAGCCTGGATGGGTTTCTGATTTTCAAAGGCTTCACAGGGACAGAGGGGGAGGAAAGAAGCATCAGGGAAAGCATCAGCAAAGATAAACCCATCAGCAAAGGTCACGGCGAGCTCCAAGCAGCTTGCTCCCAGCTCTGCCTTGCCGTACTGGATATTTTTCACGCTGTCACCTCTTCTTTCCACATCGGAGCCAAAATGAAGTTGTAACTCCCCAAAGACGTTAAACTACAGCAGTCTCTTCCCAGGCAAACCGCAGCACAGCCACCCACGAGCCCACCACCACGCGATCGCAGCAAAGCCCCTTTTGCGCCCCGTGGCCCATCCTTACCACAAGCACAAGCTCTGAAGTGTGACTTACATCTGCGATCGGAGGGGGTGGCTCGGGCTGGTGGTTTGGAGAGCCATTTCTAGATGGGGGAAAAGAGCCAGACAGAGCACAACACGCGGTTAGCACTGCCCTGCCCTTCCTGGCACGGGATGCCCGCAGGGAACAACACCGCCCTGCAAAGCGCAGCGCCCGGTCGGTATCGGTGCGGCTCCGACACCGCGGAAGCACGAGGGCACCGCTGCTTGCTGGCAGCCCCACAACGGCAGCGCCACCACTGCTGCAGCCAAACACTCCGCAAGCACAAACGGCTCGGGGAAGAGCGGCAACGCGACGGGAGAAGGCAAAGCGAAGCTGGAAGGCGAAGGCAGGGGGCGGCCGATCAAACGCACACGCTTCTCATGCAAGAGCCGAGCTTTCTGGGAGCAGGGAAAAGCAACAGCGCTCAGCTCCGAGGGCTTCCGTTCCTTTTTTTCCACCCTGACACTGCCTCTTTGTGGGTTGCTTCCGCCTCCTTGCGCCCTGGCACCGGGCGCTTCTTCCTTTTGCTGCCAGCTGGGGTGCATCGATCTCTCAGGCGAGCCAGGAACGGGCAGCCAGGCAGCCTCCCCTCCACACTCACCCTTCTCCGATGGAAAAGCTGCTGTGGGAGCTGTTGAAGCCGGGGGACGGCGCGTTATTGACGTAGGTTATCTCTGGCCAGGGAGAACACTGGAAAGGAAAAGCCAGAAGGGTCACAGGTGGCTTGGGACAAGCCCACGCGTCCGCTCAGCGCAGGTTTACGGCCGTTTGCTGGCCGGCAACTGGCAACGAAACAGAATTAAAGAATAAATTCGGGGATTAAAAGGAGCCCTGCTAATTCACAAGCCCCAGACTAAGCAATCCTTAATCTCAAAAAGCCCAAAGCCCCACAATTCAGGTGCAGGGAGAGCTGGACTCTAAGCGATCTGTGTCGCCGGGCTGACACGCGCAGCACCGCGAGCCTCAGCACCTCCACGGAGCACGAATCACCCGGGGCGGGACAAGGGCACCCCCCCAGGGCCGTTACGAGCTCAGACCTCCACGGTTTCGCAGACTGACACTTCCCAAAGGGAGGAAACGAGGGAGGTTTTCTGCTCACTCGTGACCTACGTGGCCGACTGCCACGCGGGCAAAACAAAGCTCGCAGGCACAGGGACCATCCTGCCTTATCCGGGGAAAAAAACACTGACTTCTGAGGCACGAGAGCCCTTTTTCAGGCCTGCTAAAAATTACCTCCTCTGCCTAGAGCATTTATCTGCCTTTTGCCTTGCGGCCACGAACAAGCGAGGCAAACGCCTCGGAGCAGAGCGGCCAGCTCCTTGCGGCCAGGGCGATTCAGGCTTCGTTACAACAACGCCCCCGCCCCGCACGGGGCCGTGCCCCACCTCGGTGAGTATCGTGGTTTCGTAGGAGGGCTGGTACTTCTCCTTCTCGTGGGGCGTTCGCTTCTCCATCTTTTCCCGGTCGGTTTTCTGCTTCCGATCAGCTCCCTTGGGCTGGGAAGGAGACGGAGGTGTGAGATCAGCGCTGCGGGACGGAGGGAGAACCGCGACAGCCCGGGGCGGCGACTCGTCCTCCTGCTCCCCACCATGCAGGCAGCACGCGCTGCACCACAACGCAGTGACCTGGGTTACGAGCTCGGCTTTGCCGTGACCTCACTAAAGCAGCTACTTTCTCATAGCCAGGCCTAGGAATGATTTTGCTTGCTGCCTTTCTAACGCGCCCAAAGCCTTGGGGATGGCAGCAAGCAGGAGAGATGTTATAACCACCAAACCTTCCCGGTGCTCCCCTACAGAAATCCCCTTCGAGCAGCCACCGGCAGCATCCTAACTGCAGCGATCCAGCGCAGCGTGAGGCATCTTCCTCCTCCTCTCGACAGCAGAGCTGAGACCTGAACAAGCTCCCAGCCAGCTCCAAGCTGGGTGAGGAGGTGCTGCTCGGCCGCAGCTCGAGCGGCCTGCTGCAGCCACGGCAATCGAGCAGCTGCCATTACCTTTGCAGCCCCCGTGGTCGATGCTGTGGCTACTGGAAGCTAGGAAGGATCAGTGCTCCGGCCACCGACAAGCACAGACGAGGTACTGACACCGAGGGAGCTCTTCTCAAAGCAGATATGCTCCCAATTTGAGGGGCGGAGGGGAGAAAGGGAAGAACGGGGTAGGAGCCCAAAGAGCATCAGCCCTAAGCAGAGCAGGGACGGGCCCACGGGCACCACCTCGAGCCCCAACAATGACAGCCCCGGGGGATCAGGGCAACACCGGGAGCCTCTGCCAAGGGCTCGGGCAGACGAACACCATGGGGATCGAGGGTCCTGGTGCAGGACAGCGTTGGGAAGCGGCTGGTGGGATGGGTACAGCTGCGTTCCAGCGAGACCTTTTCAAATACAGAACGGTAACGGGCAGCGGCTGCAATTTATCGTTTTGCTCCCGCGGGTGCCGCTGAGAACATCCTCAGCAGGGAGGCTGCGCCCTGAGGCTGCAGCTCTGCTCTTAGGTGCTTCAGCTGCAGCGCTGGGTTTTCCCGTGGCGAGGTTGGCAGAGCCAAAGAAAATAAAAGCCACCCCCAAAACACATCCCTGGCGCAGAGAGCTGAAGCTCGGTAGAAACCCAGCGCCAGATGCTCGCGATGCCACTGTCCTCAGGGCGCTCGTCTGCAGCCAGCCTGAGCCTCTCAGCTCCCAGCTCCGCAGCCGTCCTCCTCGGCTATTTACAGCCAGACACGAGCCAGAGCTCAAACAAGCCCTAACAGATCACCCCCCCGCCTCTGAAATTTCACAACGCAAGCAGGCAGGAGAGAAGGGAAAGAAGCCAAGTCACCAGCAGCAGGGCACGCTGCCCGCCATCCTACAGCAACTTCGCGATAAAACTGCGGAGCGGCGCAGGCTCCCAGCCAGGCTGCCAACCTGGGGGGGGGACCAGGGCAGGGGAAGCACGGCCAAAGAGGCTGCGTGGCGCTGGAGGGAGGGCAGGGACGGGGCAGGCTCTTGGAGACAACGTCAGCGACCCAGGCAGCGTGGGCACGGCTGCCCCGCGGCACGAGGGTGGTGCTGCACGTCACCTCGCTGGCGCGCGCTGCCACGGGCAGATGAGGCTTTGGGTGCCCTGCAAAGGATTCGGAAGTCCTGGAGGGGCAGAACGCACACAGAGCAGCAGCAGCCACAATGGGAACAGGTAATTACGGGATGAGGAGGTCAGACGGCATCAAAACTCCCTGCAGGATCTCCCTAAGACTGGAGGCTGAGCGTGGGAGCTTTGGGAGAGAAGCACCACAACCCATTCACCGCCCGGTGCGTTGTCCTCGGCTTCCTGATTTTGGAGCCACAACGGCACCCAGGCTCCACCGAGACAGGAACCAGACCAGGAAAAGAGGAGCGACCAGAAGGACCGAGGCTTTTCACTGCAAGCTCGGCCACGGTCCCGCAGCCGTGCTGCTCGCCGGGGCAGGGATCAGGACTGCTCCCGGCTCGCCTCCCAGAGGGGCAGGACGCGGCAGACGCTGGGTGCGCAGCGGGCCGAGGTACCTTGAAGACCTTGATCTGGCAGCTGGCCGAGTGCAGGTGCTCTGTGTACTCTCCGTTCTCGTTCTCCTTAAAGGTGTCTATCTGGACCCGAAAGGGCACCCCCTTCTCCCCGCCGTGCTTCCGCATGGTGAATTCCGTGCTGATGCAGTGAACCTGGGGGAAGGCAAGGCACCCCGCCGTTATCGGGTAAAGGGCCAAACGCAGAGCTCACGCGGGAGGAAGGAGTTCGGGGGACGCAGCAGCAGAGGTGGAGCCGCATTCTTCCAGCCAGTTCTGCGAGCTCTTGGTGTTACGAGCAGCTCCTGGCTCAGCAGGGCAGAGAGCTCGGCGGCACGGCCGGAGCCCGTTTACGGTGGGCAGCGGGGCCAGAACATTTCCGGGAGGTATTTCAGGCAGCTGGCGAGATTTGCAAAAGCCTCTAAGCGAGATGGGGACCCTATCACCTGAATCTGCAGGGCCTAAACCACCACACAAATAAAACAACTTGCGGGTGGGCAGCCGAGCTTGCCCGTCGCCAACCCCCGAGCTGCGGCTCTCTTGCGCTGCTTGTGGCAGGAGGCGAGGTGTATTTTAGTTTGCATCCCCTACCACTGTGGCACCTGGCTGCTGTTTCAGAGCTCCGAGTCAAAAACCAGCTCTTTTTCCCCCCACTTTTTTCCTAAACCCCTGCAAGTGGAAGTTCCCCCGTCCCTTCCCCTACCTGGATAAACACCGAAGTCCTCTTGGAAGGATCCCATAAGAACTCCACCGTGTTGAGCTGCGTCGGATTCGCTCTGGGATCAATGATGCCCACGGACATCGGGATATCTGCAGGAGCACACGCAGAGAACCAGGTTTTGGCAGGGGGAGAAGCGGGGGAGTCGCAGGGAAGCCACGGAAGGACCAAGTGCTGCCCTGGGCACTCACCGATGTCCAGGATCCTGTCCCCGGGCCTGTTCCACCGCCAGCCCTCCAGCTGCTGATGCTCCGTGTACTGCAGGCGCCGGTCGTGAAACACCACCCGGAAAATGCTCTAGAGGGGACCAACTGTCAGCGGCTGGGGCTCTCCCAGCAAGCCCCCCGGTCCTCAAGACATTTTCCAGCACAAGAAAAGGAGCAGGGAGGGAAGCGGAGGGACCTGAAGCCTCATAAAGAAGCCAGGGCAACAAAACAAAGCCCAGCTGGACCCTCGACAGGGAGCAGCACGCGAGGTCTTGGCCTACAGCCCCAGCTGGACACGAGCACCAAAGCTCTCCACTTACCTTCACCAGTTTCCCATTGATCTCCGGCAGCTCCCCAATTTTCCTGTTGTCCAGCATCCGGATTTCATACGACTGCCCTGAGGGAAGGAAGACGAAGGCTGCTTGCTGTTTCCACCTAGGAGCCTTTGCTGCCACCCCTTGCATTTTGACGCCTTCTGCTGCCACGCTCCACACCCCACTCGACCTCCTTGCCACATTTCAGTGCGGGGTCACGGGAGCACGACCATCCCAGTGCCCCTCTCCAGCGACAGGCAATCCTCCCTTTCTGCTGGAGGATTTCCTAGCAGTCACCCTTATCAACCACGTGCAGACCCAGCACGGGGCAGAAATCCATCACTCAGCTTCACCCGGCTGCGATCACCAACCCCGACCTCCTGATTCTACCGAGAAGCGATGGCTACGGCTGGAAGCCACAAGACACGTCCGCTGCGGGGCACCCCAGCACACTCCTGCCCAGCTCTGGCAGCACGGAGCAGCTCAGAGAGCTTGGCTGCTCCCAGCCCCGCACTTTGTGCGGCTTTTGCTCGTGTCAAATCCCACGGGCTGCTCGAGCTGAGGGCAGCAGCAAGGCGAAGGAGCCGGCGGTTCAAACAGGAGCAGCGTGGGGTTAGCAGCGAGGTGCTTTCCACTCCCAAGGGGAAACGGCCCGAGGCAGACCTCCAGGGTTAAAACGTGGAGGGTTTAAAGCGAGCGCCCGGGGTTCCCTCACCCTGGTTGAGGTAGGTGAGCGTTTCGTCGTGGAGCTTCACCGCAGGGGACGTGGCCGCACACAGCACGTACTGGAAGGGCAGAATTTTGTTCTCATTCTCCGGAGGCAAACTCGATTCTTCCTGTTTGAAGATGGGCAGGGCAAGGACGTCACTGAAAAGAGAGGGGTCAGACATTCGTTTTGGCTCTGGCTCCGGAGATGAGGCGGTAGGTGTCGAGAGGAAGAGCTCCGAGCTTTTTAATTAAACCCAACCCAAGAAACACCACCACGAGGGGCGTTAAAGCAGACCAAGGAGGTCCGGGGAGAGCACCCGACGCCTGCTCTTGCTGATGCTTTTCCAAGCTGGCCTCCCCAACACGTTTCCTGCTTCAAACCTACGCGACAAGCGAGCCCGCGCTGCAGACAAGGCCCAGCTCCTTCACAGCACGCCACAGCAGAGCAAGGCAGGACGCCTCCAGCACCACGCTGAGGAATTCCTGCCCTCTCCCTCGAGATACCAGCCCAGTGCCCTGCTCCCTGCAAGGCGATGGTTCGGCTTTGGGGGCACAGCAACGGGGAGAGCCGGCGTGGGGCAGAGCCCCCCGAGCCCGTTTTTAGGGTGGCACCGAAGGGCTGAGCTCTGCCCCCGCGTTAAGCCCCGCTCCTTCTCCGTGAGAGGCTTCTCGACAGCTCCCCGGACGACAGCAACGGCTCCCTGACAATTCCACCTGCTTTTGGGGAAAGCCTCCGCTTACACCCCTATCGGGGGGTGGGAGGGAACCTCCTGTAACAGTAGGAGCAGAAGAGCTGCCGGCAATCTCTGCAGATGGAAACGCCCGCTCGGTGCCCAGTTATCGCCTCCGAAGCTACCGCTTCTCCCCCAGATCCCCGGGCTCCAGCACACACCGGCAGCACCAAGAGCACGGCCGCGTTACCGAGCACGCCCCTACAGCGCACGTCGTGAAGGAGCGGCGGCGGCCAGCCCTCGTCGTGCCGCCGGCAGCCACCTACCAGCGCTCGGCCCCGAGGTAGCAGCGTGCCTCCTCCATGGGGAGAGCCCCAACCGGGCTCCGAAACCGGGGGCCCGTGGAAAACGTCCCACCCCCGGCCCTCAGCACGGAGCTGCCGCGAGAGACGGGAGGAAAATGTCAGATGTCAGGCCACAAAGGTCAGCGCGCTCACCTCCGGGGGGTACGCGCTCTATTTACGGGCGGCTTAGGTCAACAGAAGTCTCGGAAAAAAAAGAGTCGGGTTGCAGCCGGCCCCGGCAGCGCGGTGCGAGGGTCTGCCCGGGCGATCCCCAGCCCACGGGCGATGGAAAGCTGCCGCCGGCGCTCGCAGTGAGGTCCTGAGCAGAGGAACCGATCCGAAACGCAGCCGAGGGCACTGCCACCACGGAGAGGGGACGGGTGCGCTCCTCGCAGCTCCTGCGCGTCCGCGATTTGGCCAGCTAGCTGCCTGAGGGGCCTCCATTTAACAAAACCAAGCGGTTTTGGCATCCCAGGAAAGGAGAGCAGCCACTCCGCTTCCCCCGGACGAGGGCACCAAGTCAGCAGCTCCTTTTCACCGCCACCTTCCCTCTCTCCTGCCTCCCCCTCTCTCCCAGAGCCTTGTTTTGAATCCCGACATCTAACGCTTCCAGCTGCATCACTCTCAAAAACCTCAAGTCTTGCGTCAGCTCGCCCCGGGAAAGCCTCTTGCAGGGAGAAGTCGGAGGCACAGCCGAAGATTTACGTGAATTCTTCCTGGCTGCACCTCTGGGCTGCAGGGAAAAGCAGAACAGCTTCCCGCAGCTTCACCTCCATGCCAGCTCGCCCCAAGCTCCTACCTGGCCCCGAGCCTCCGGTCCAGCTCCGAGCAGGCGCGTCCTCCTCACTACCAGGGACGGAGCTGGGGGCGCCAGGGCAGAGCTGCCAAGCGAGCACGAAGCCACCTCCGGAGCACGGACCACGTGCTCGAGCAATTCGGTCTCAATGTCCAACACCGCTGGGTCCTGCTCCTGCTCACCGCCCCGGCACGAGGACCCTCCAGGGGTCCCAGTCCTCTTCTTCGCTCCTGGCTCTGCTCAGAGCCAGGACATGGCTGGTCAAGCGGACAAACGCCCGCTGCTGCTCCTCGGAGGCAATTATTTGTGGCAGGGTAAAGATTACCGCACGAAAACAAACCCAGGGAACGGGGAAACGGGCTCTGCCAACCGGCCCCGCACCAGCACGGGACCCGGCGCCGTGATCAAGCTGCGAGCCCAGGGCTGGGGGAGGCCGTGCGCTCAACCCTGTCCTGGCAGCACCACAGCCGGCCTCCAAAACCCCCTCCAGCAACCGCCCCCCGCCCTGCACCGCGGGCACCCCGAGCTCAGGCCCTCCAGTGCCCGAAACCGGCTGCAGCCCCATCCCACGCCCCCGCACCCCCCGGCACTGGCACAGCACCAGGGCGCGTGGATCGCGCCCGAGCCTCCCGAACCTCGCTCACCCGGCACCAAACGGCACCAAACCGCCCGGGGCCAGGCGGGCGCTGCCCTGGGGTGTGCCAGGAGCCCGGTGGGCAAGGGTGCGACCCCCCCCAAACCCCTCCTACCTCATGCTGTAGGCCCCGGCGCCCAGCTCCTGGCCGATGCCCGAGAGGCTGGCATCGAAGTCCTGCACCAGGCCGGATTCGATCACCTCATCCGCCAGCGGCAGCTTCAGCGCCCAGGCCATGGTCCTCGCCCCAAAGGACGGGCGCAGCCCCGGGGCTGGCCGCGTGTGTGTGCCCCTCGGTGTGGGGACGAAGCTGGGGGGGGGCGCCCCGGTACCTCGCCCCTCTGCAGGGGGCAGGCGGCGGGGGCCGGCCGGGGGCTCTCCGGGGGTCCCCGCGCCGCTGCTCCGCTCCCTCCTCAGGGCCTCCGAGACCCCCCCGGGCCGCTTTGGGGCTCCCAACGTGGGGACCCCCAGACCCAATTCAGGGTCTCAACGCCGCCACCCCCCAACCGGCTGCACCCCCCGGCCCTCTCCCCGAGCCCTGCAGCTCCCTCCCCGCAGGGTCCTCCGGCCCCGACCCCCTGGGACCCCCCCCACCGGCTGCACCCCCTCCGGGACCCCCTCCCCGGACCCCCCCTCCCGCAGCCCCCTCCCTAGGGCTGCACCCCCAACGCCGCTGAGCCCCGCCGAGGGGCTGCACCCGCCGGACCCCCCCTCCCTAAGCCTCAGAGGCTCCCTCCGCGGAGCTGCCCCCTCAGGACCCCCGCCCCCTGCCCCTCTCCGGCCCCGCCGAGGGCACCGGGCCGCGGCCCCCTCAAAATGGAGGCGGCGACGCCGCGGACCCCCCGCTCCAGCCCCAGCGGGGAGCCGGCCCCGCCCACTCGGCCGCCGTCAGCCAATAGGAGCCCCGCGCGGCCCGGTGACGCGCGGAAGGGGCCGCCAGCGGAGAGCCCCGCGCAGGGCTGAGAGGGCCGTGATTGGTCGGCAGAGGAGGTGGGCGGGGCGAGAGAGGAGCGGCGCGGGGCGCTCGGGTTCCCCCCCGGCGGGGAGCGGGGCTGGGCCGCGACTCTGGGGCCGCGGGTTCGAGACCCGGGCCCGCCTCATTCGTGCGCTGAGCTGCGGGGCCTCAGCCGGGAGGGGGGAACCTGATGGAAACGGCCCCGCTCCGGCCTCAGAGCCGCTCAGAGCCCCCTCCTCCAAAAACCAGGCCCAGGTGGCACGGGGTGGGTGCAGCCTGGCACTGAGGGTGCACCCCTAGGCAAGGGAGAGCCCCCCCCCCACCCCTGCACCCCTCCGAAAAGAACGGGAAAAGGAAAAGAAAAAAGAAAAATACTGTTTATTTCACACCACTACATCAAGTGCATCAGGCTGCCGTGGCCCCGCGGGGCCGTCCCCCCCCCCCCACTCCCCATCCATCCATCCGTCCATCCCCGTCTGTCCGTCCCCAAACTCAGGGGGGGCTCGGAGGGGGCGCTGCCCCCGCTGTGGGACCCCCAGATCCTCCTCCCAGCTCGTTCTGCCCGTCGGCAGACCCTCTGCTAACCCTGCGCCGTCCCCCCCTGTAGTGCAACGTCCCCTTGGGACGGGGGGGGCAGGGGCACGAGGCCACCCTTATTTAGGTCAAGCAGCACCTCCCAAGGCCTCGGTGTTTCGACGCCTTCGTTTTCGGGTTCACGTGGCTCTGTTTGCTCCGAGCCTCCTCGCATCGGCAGAGGGAGAGGGCTGGGAACCGGGGGGGGGGGGGGGGGGATGAAATAAAAGGGGGTGAAACTAAACCGGGGCTCACCGCTACCGAGCCGCCACGCTACCGGGCCTTAATGCTACCTCGGAAACACAGAAAAGTCACGGAGAAGGGAGAAAACGGCCCAAAAAATGAAAAATCACTCCTGGAGGGGGGGAGACCTGACACAGAAAGGCGGGGAGGGCTGCCCCCCCTCACCCAGGGGGCGTCGGGAGACACGGTGAGTGCAGGCGGGGGTCCGGCACCACGCACGTTACGGGACGACGAGGCACGCGCGACACGGGATGCGAACACGGTTGGGCCACGTGTGGGGCGGGAGGGGGGCACGGACACCTACGCGCACGGTTAGGGGGGGACCCGAGCCCCCCGCCGGAGCCAGGCAGAGGGGCAGGGGCCGGGGAAAGTCGGTCACAAAGTGCTGATGGCAGGAGGCTGGGGCGGGGGGGGGGGGGGCTCGGGGAGGGTGTCTGGGCATGGGGGGCCCCCCCGGCCCCTTTCCTTAGGGGATCTGAAAGACGTTGAGTTTGCTGGTGTTTTTGAGCGTCTGTCGGCGGTTGCAGAACCACACGCGGACGACTTCGCGGTCGTAGTTGAGCTCCTTGGCGATCTCGGTGATCTCCTGGCCGGTGGGCAGCGCGTTCTTCTCGAAGTAGGCGTTGAGCGCCTCGATGGCCTGCGGCGTGAAGGATGTCCGGCGCTTGCGCTTCTTGGAGGGCTCACCGCCCACGAACTCCATCAGGTTCTGCTGCCCCTCCTGGTTGCGCAGCTCGGCCTCGCTCAGCCACTTCTCCAGCACCGGCTTCAGCTTCTGGGCGCTCTTGGGGGTGATGTCGAGCTTCTCGAACCTGCGGGGACGACACAGACCGCGGGGTGCTGAGCGTGCGGCCAGGGCAAGGGGAAGCCCCTCGGCACCCTGTGACACCAGGACCGGGAGGTGTTTCCCCACAGGGATGCCACCTCATCCTGACCTCCCTGCTTGCCACCTCTCCTCCTTCTCCAGCAGCAGGACATGTGCTGCCTACATCCCGCGGCACCCCCGGCCCCACACTGGTACCTGCAGATGGCCGACTGGCTGTAGGCAGGGCCCTCGGTGGCCGTCAGGGCCTGCCCCACCTGGGTCTGCGTCAGGCCAAGGGACAGGCGCCGGATCTTGAAGTTCTTGGCGAACTCCCGGATCTCCTCCAGGTTGATGCCGTCCTCCTCCACGCCGCTGTTGGGGGCCTGGGGCTCTGCGAGCGGAGGGGCGGCATGAAGGGCGGCCCGCGGTGACCCCCCTGAGCTCCTCTCCCCTCGTGGGGAAGCCCAAATCCCGTCCCCCCGACCCGCTGCTCCCCGAGGAGGGCAGAGCGACTCACTGGCCACCAGCTGGCTGACGGTGGGCGTCTCGGAGCAGGTGATGGGGACGGGCACTGAGGCCGCCTTCGCAGGGTTGGCGATGACCACGGCCGGCTGGGGCAGAGCCGGGGCCGGCTGGATGGGCTGCACCTGGGTGGGCGGCGAGGGTCAGCAGCGGGGCTGGAACTCCACCAGCACCCGGGCAGGGGTCCCTGGATCTGGCACCATGTCCCCGATCTGGCACCATGTCCCTGATCCGGCACCGTGTCCCCGTGGCTGGCTCGATCCATGCAGTTAAACGGGTGGCCACCGTGCTGCTTTGGCTCGGGGTGGGGTGAAACGGGCTCGGGAAAGGAGGAGGGAGCCACCCAGCCACCCAGCACAGAACCACCCAGCTCTGTACTGGGTCCCAGCAGTCCACCGCACAGGGGGGAGGTGAGGCACCATGGGGTGGTTTGGGGGTGGCTGTCACATCTGCTGGTGCCAGAGACAGACAGGGACACCGAGGGTCCCCATCCCAGCCGGGAAACGCAACCTGCGAGCAGAATGCGCAGCATCCCTACAGGGTCGGGCCACATCCCGAGGATGCTCACGTTGTCCCCAAGCGGCGCGGCCCCAGCTCACCTCGCTCTTGGTGGGGGGCTCGGGGGGGGCACTCTTCTTGATGGTGGCCGCTTGGATGGTGCCGCTGGCCAGCGTGGCGATCACCTGGCCCTGGGCATTGAGCAGCAGCTGGGGCGTCACCGCCTGCACCTGGAGGTTCGGGGCCGGCACCGGGCTGGCCGCCGCGATGCCAGGGGGGTTCACCACCCACGGCAGGGTCCCGATCACCTGCGCGAGGGAAGAGAGCGGGGGCTGCGGGCGCGCATCCTGACAGCGCCCTTCCCAGAGCCGCAGCACCACGTGTGGGGGAGTTACCTTGGGGACCCCCCCTCCCCATCCCCGGCGGTACCTGGCCCTGTGCGTTGGTCAGGATCTGCCCCGTGATGCCCTGCACGCTGGAGATGGTGTTGGCGATCACGGGGGCGGCTGCCAGGGAGCTGAGGAGCTGCGTTTGCCCCCCCAGGGAGGCGGCGCTGATCTGCGGAGAACCGAAAGGCAGGGGTCAGGGACAGGCGCACTGAGCTGCTTGTCCCCCCTGCCAGCACGGCCACCGCTCATCCCGGGGTCACTGCGTCCCCCCCCGTGGCAGGGTGGCCCCTGCCTCTCTGCCGTGATGGGAAGCGGTCGCTCCGAGTCCTTTATCGTCAGGGTTTTTTCCTAAGCCACTCGCTGGGCTTCCCGTGCGGTCACCAGAGAGGGATGAGCGTCCATCAGGGATGGGGAAACCAAGGCCGGGGATCTGGTGCCGGGAAAGGGGAGCGAGAGCGGGACTGGGGCTGCCCGGCTCCTTACTATGCCAGGGTTAAAGGCAAATCCCGCGGGCTGCACTGCGATCTGGGTCTGCGGCTCGAGCGGCTTCGCCACGGGCGGCGTGGGCGCTGCAGCGGGCTGTGGCAGGATGGGGGGCTGGCTGGGCACGGCGGGCGCCGGGGGGAACACGCTCTGCGGCTGGAGGGGGGACCGGGGCTGGACCGCAGCCGGCAGCGGCTGGGCAGGCTGCACCGGCGCTGGTATCGCGGTGTTGAGGACGGCGGTGGCTGCAAAGAGATGGAGAGAGCGTGAGCCGGGCAGAGCAGGGGATGGCGGGGAGGCTCCAGGATGAGACCCGAGGCTCCGTGCGTCCCCTGTCCGCCCCTTTCCAAAGGGAACCGCAGCACCCGTGGTGCCTCTGTGCACTCGCACAGCCCAAAGGAGCTCCCGGCAGCCGTGCACCAGGCAGGGCTGAGCTGCAGGATGCATCCTGCCCCGCTGAAGGGCTGGGTTCACCCCAACAGCAGGCAACCCAGGGCCCCTGTCCCAGCTGGGGATGGATCCGGACAAGGCTTTCTTCCCCCCGGCTCCAGAGGGAGCTCAGAGGAGGCAATTCCCAGTGGGAGAAGGGCACAAATCCCACCTGGGCACCGCAGAGCCCCTGCGGTGCTGCCCCTTGGGGAGGGTCTCAGCCCTTGCAGACCTGCACCCGCTGCAGCCGTGTGACAAAGCCACAGCCCCAAACCTGCCCCAGACCCCAGACCCCGAGCACGGTCCCTGTAGCCTCATCTCCCCCCCGCCGCTGCCTTCCTCCCCCTCACCGCTGCCTTCCTCCCTCGCGCCGTCTCCTTCCTCCCTCCCTCTCGCCGCCCCTCTCCGACGCTCCCAGCACCTTTCGGCCTCGGGGGGGTCGCGACAAACCCTGCTTCTTCCAGCGCCCACGATTAAACACCGTTTCAGACCCCTCCTGGAGAGGACGGCCTCGGTTCGGCAACAAGCCGGGGAGGACCAGGCGTGCAATTAAGGATGCTGCAAAGCAGAAGAGCACCGGTTACCTTGCAGATTGGCTATAGGTGGTTTGAAAATTCCCCCTGTAGGAGAAGCAGCCGTCAGTCCGGGAAGGGCAGCGACCGTTGCTGTAGGAAATGTCCACACAGCCAGCCCCTGCTGACCTGCCACTTGACCTGCAATACTGATGGGGATAAGAAGAGGTTGAGTAACTGTCCCTGCTGGAACCATTACTCCTGTCACAACTGTTGCTAAGTTTTCCTGAGTCAAGACCTGCAAAAGCAAACAAGATTTAAAAAAGAACAAAAATCAACGCCACTGCAGACAGCATCAGCGAGGCAAGAGCGAGCACAGTCTTTGCAAAGGGGCGCGCAGCTGGCCCGGGGTCCCTCCCATCTCAGCAGCTGGGTTCCCAGCTCCGCGGAGCCCCCCACGGCCCCACCCCAAGGGGGGGATGCCCCCCATACCCCCCCCCCCACCGCCGCGGCTCTGGCAGCACCTCGGGCGGCGAGGGCGCCGAGCGGAGGGATGGCGGCGTGGTCCGGGAGGCAGCTCCTGCGCCCCGTGCCACCGGCCGCCGTCGCTGCCCCGGGTGCCCACCACCAACGTATGCCCACCCCCAGTCCCAGGTCCCTGCCTCCCCCCGGGGTCCCCTGCAAGCTGCCGTGCTCCCCCTGCCCTCCACCCCCCCCGGTGCCCCAGCCCTGTCCCACGGCCCCCCCAGGGTAGTTACCTGCGGGGCGGCCAGCGGGGCCAAGGGCTGCGGCTGCTGGCTGGTGGCGTGGCCGAAGGTGCCGCTGGGGGGGACGCTGCTGGGGGATGCTCCGGCTGCCGGCTTGGTTTTGCCTTGGGGGGGGCAGAGGAGAGGGTTCGAGAGGCGGTGGGGTAAGGGGGGGACCCAAATCACAGCTCCCCCCCACCCCTGGGGATGAGCGTCCCTCCCAGGGCTGTCTCCGTCCCCCCACCGGGATGGTGCTGGGGCATCCCCTGAGCAGCAGCTCCCCCTCGGTATTTGGGGGGGTCATTGCCTTGGTTACGGGATGCAAGGGAAGGGAGTTTGGGTCTTATTATGGGATGTTCAGGGCAGGGACCCGGGGGAAGGAAAGGGTTAGGAGATCCGAGGGGGTGCGTGTGTTCCCCTCCAGCCCAAAGCAGCAGCGGCTGCAGCGGTGCCAGCACCCAACGGGGGCACCCTGGGGACGTGGAAGTTTTGTAACAAAAAAAAACAGTTTCCAGAAAATGGACGCAATTTGCTGCACGGGTGAAATCTTGCATTCTTCTGCTAAAGCTGTTTTAGTTCATTTTCATTTGCGTTTTTCAACCCAAATGCACAGGAGATATTAATATTTCTAAGTTATCATTAACATCCAGGTAAGGGGAAACCTCGTTCCTAATCCTTATTTATTACTTTTGAAAGACCTATTTATTTTTTGAGCAATCTCTTGTATTTATTCTGCTGAACTTCTAATAACGGCAGCCCTTGGGTACAAAATCCACATAATCCTCTTCTATTTTTGTAAAAAGAAAGACACCCTTTTCCTGTCTTCTCCTTCGGCAGAAAAACTTTTACCAAATAAATACTTTTCTCATCTACGAGCCAGGCATTTCTCAGATTTGGGTTGCTGCCCAGAAGTAGCTACAGGTCCGCAAAGTTTTTTTTAAAAAAGCCTTATTATTATTATATATTTTTTTTGGTAGCAAAATCTAAGTGGTTCTAAAACAAGGTCTAAGCGCTGCTCTGGGCGCAGGATGTTTCCCCCTCCCAGCTGCCGGAGGAGGAATTGGTTTGCTGAACCCTAACCGAGCTCGGCACGGGGATGCTCCGGAGCAAGGGACGGGGGCTGCTCATCCAACTGAGCATCCCGGAGCCCAATCTGCCTGCGGGGCCAGCAGGAGAGGGGCAGCCCAAGGTAGGAGCCGGGGAAGGAAAGCATCTCACCGGCTGCTTCTGTGCTGCACGAGGTCTCGGCGCTGGGCGGCACGTCCTCTCTGCCCGGGTCGCCGCTCCCTCGCGGGGAGCCCCGTGCGCCCTCCCCGGGTGGCATCTCCAAAGGTTTCCTGTCCTCCTCGGCCGGCGGCGGGGCGTCCACACCGACCTCCAGCACGCGGATCGTCTCGTGGCTGGACATCACAATGACCTGCGAAGGTGTCCCCAAATGTCCGTCACCTCCAGGTGCTGGCCGCCAGGCCCCAGTGCAAAGCGACGGCTGCTGGGCTCCCCCCGTCCCGTGGGACCCCTAAAACAGAGCATGCAGAGCCCCCCATCCCCTCGAGAAGGGGTGTACGGGGGTGAGCACCGCACCAGCACAGAGGAGTCCAGGCCGGCACCTTGCTGCTTGAGTTAATCAGCAGCTTCAGGGCTCCCCCGTAATTAACCCCAGCTCCGTGTGTGTTGGTGGATGATGTCTGCAGCGGTAAAACATGGCTGGCAACAGCTGTGGCAGCACCAGCAGAGCTGATATTTGCTGCTAAAAGGCAGCAAACCGGCAAAACTCCCTGCACAGCAGCAGAACAACGCCAGAGTGAATGGCTGGGGCTGGGCAAGCCCCCAGTACGCGGCCTCCTGCGCTGGGACATGGGGAGCCCAGAGCACTTTTGCTCCCCCGGCTGGAGTTTTGCTCCTCTGGATGCAAAAGCAACCGAAGGCAGCTCCTAGGGCTGCGGGCAGCTGAGGCGTGGAGCAGAGATTTTCCTGCAGCCGCTGCCCCCCCTGCTTCGCCCTGCAGGCACCGGGCGGCTGCATGCCCCATGCCGGGACGTGGGGTGCCCCTACCTGCTCGTTGACCGTCAGCGGGGCCTCCTGGGTCTGCACGGCTTCGGGGTCCATGGTGTCCCCAGGGAGGCGGGAGAGGGTAGCGGGAGCCGGCTCACACCTTCCTCATGCTGCAAGCGAGGAACACCAGTGTTTGTCCCCCAGCCAGCGGGCGCCGTGGGGCCACGCGCTGGGAGCTGAGCGCACCCGGGGGCTCCCTGCACCGCCCTGCCTGTCCAGTCTCCCATTTTAATGGCTCTTTACCAGCTCTGACTGGGGCTCAGGGAGGTGCAGGGCTTGCTGACGCCCCCCTGCCCTGCTCCAGGGGGATGCATGAGCCTGGGGAGCACCTCCAAGCACCCCGTCCCCAGCAGGAGGCTGCGGAAGAGTCGGTGTCCCCCCAGAGGGGCTGGGGACATGGGGCCAGCCCAGTTTGTTTGGTGAGGGTCAGACACAAAACGAGCAAAGAAAACTTGCTCCGAGGGGCAAGCCACTGTGCTCGGGGAGATGAGGATGCGATTCCTGCAGCCTCTTTCAAAAACCCTCAAAAAGCAGCTGTGAACCCACAGCTGCTCGGGCACAGAGCAGGTCCCCAGGGGCCTCGGGGACACCTCCCGGCTCTCCCAAGCCTCTGATGCGGAATGCCAGCAGCAGGAGCCTCAACCTGCTCTGTCCCACAGGGACCCGGGTCGCTGGGGTGCTTTGGCTGATGTTTTTTTGGGGTGAAACGAGTTGCTCCCAATGGGAAGGGGCTCGGCACACCTGTTGGAAGGCGGCTTGTCCTCTCCCAGTGCCCCTCGTTATCCCGTTTGGTCACGTAGTGTCCCCTCGCCGCCTTACAGAAGCATAATTGCCTTTATAAGAAGCTTATGAATTTTTTATTAGGAATGTCTCTGGGACGCATTTAACCAGCCAGCCTGGATGACATTCAAAATTACTTGATGCATGTGCGAAGGTGTCCTTGTTTGTGGAGCTGCGCGGGCGCCTGGGGGGTGTTTATCCTGGTGGGTGCAGCCAGACCCCGGCTCTCCCTGCCCAAAATGCCCCAAAGCGCTGGGCCCTGCAGCTCCCTGTCTCTGGCCTGATCCTGTCTCTGCCCCACAGAGTGTGTCCTGAGCCAGGACCGGTGTTTCTGTGCGATTCCTAAACACCGTCACTTGGATCATGCCAGTCCAAGAGGGCCCAAATTGAATTAAGAGCCAAATTCTCATTTGAAACTCAGCAGGGGCTGAGCATCTTATTCCCTGAGGCTGGCTTTTCAAACACTGCTCATCATTTATTGTCTGCAGCCAAACGATGCCTGTGGGCCCAGCACAGCACCAGGACGGGGCTCGGCAGCCGCCTGCCCCTGCCTTGGTCCTGCTGGGCTCATCCCAAACCTCACCTGGGACCCAGGACCGGGGGCTGCAGACCTTCAGCCCCGTGGCCGGATTCGGCGAGGGCGTCCCCACAGCCCGTGACTGCTCCCTGGTACCCGCTGCGAATTTTTAAACCTGGCCAGAGCTTCAGAGCACACCAACACCTTGGGATGCCAGCGCACGGTTTAATTAACAATTTATTCTGGTGCAACAGAGACCAGAGCAAGGGACGAGCTAGCGGCTTACGCAGGCAGCTGGCGTTATTAAAAGTTAATGAGCTCCCCGGCAGCCAGAGCTGGGCGAGTGGCGAGGAAGCCGGAGCAGGGGACGCTTGTGCTGCCTGCAAGGGGCAGGTGGGGAGGAAAACCGGCGGACCCGAGGTGCGAAGGGTCCCACTTTGTGCCGGGCGAGAGGGAGAAGGAAAACTTGCAGCGGGTGCCAGGCGCTGGCCGGGGGCCTCTGCCCTGCGTGCTGCTGAATTCCCCCCACTGGCTGCACTCGGGGTGCTGCATATCGTGATATGTCGCCTCTGTGTCACCTGGCCCGTGCCCTGGCACCAGCAGGGCAGCCTTTGCACCTGAGCCTTGAGCACCCGGCATCGCCCAGCACAGGGCAGCTCCGTCCTGCAGCTGGGCCTGGGGAAGGTTCTCGGTCCCGTCCCGTCCCCTCCCCGCCTGGGATGTCACCGTGTCACCCAACGCCTGTCACAGTGGTGTCCCCAGAGGGGGCTGCCGTTATGGAAGGGGACGCCGACCCAGCAGGCCCCCTCCTTAGGTGAGGTGAAACCCAAGAAGCTCAGCTATCTGTAGCTTTACATTAGGTGCATGAAAACAACCGCTGGACGGACAGACAGACAGACAGACAGACAGCTCCGCGCCCCGGGAGAGGAGCCAGGCAGCCCCCAGGCCAGCCCAGTCCATCTCCAGACCCCAAGGGTGCTGAGCACCCCACTCTTTGGGCTGCTTCAACACCGTGATGGAGAGGAACGGAGTGCCCCAGGGGCCGCTCGGTCTGTGGGGAAACCCTTCCTAACAGCTGGGGCAAGTCCAGAACCACAAAAAGCCCCCGGGGCACTGCAGGGAGGGCACAGCCGAAGCCCCTGGAGCGAGTTCAACCCAATGAAAGGGTCTCAGGGCAGCCCCGCGCGCTCACTCACGGTTTGCTGTGGGTGCAGTCGGGCTCCTGGAGGGGCTCAGGGCTGCTCCTCGGGGTAGTGCTCCAGGTTCACGCAGTCGGCTGTGAGGAGAGAGAAAGCAGGGCTGGAGGGGAGGCTAATCCCCTGGGACAAGAAGCCCCAAGCCGAAGAAGCGAACTGTCCCCAGCACGCACGGTAGCTAAAAGCTAACGCACGAATTCGCCTCCCTCGGGGACTCGGGGGGGGGGGGTCGCGATGCAGGGACCCCATCGCAAGCACCAGGGCTCGTTTCCATCCATCCAACCCCCCAGCCCCAAGAGGTGAGGCGAGGCCAGGAGCCGCTCTCCGTGCCGTGGGTTTCTCCCAGCGCAGCCGGAGCAGCGAGAGGCTGCGGAGGGCATCGCGCCCGCGCGCCAGCCGCCACATTTATCGCGGCGAGGGACTTCGATCCGCTCAGGCTTGCCCCGCGGGGGAAGACTCATATAACGCAGAGAGAAGAGGAGATTTTTTTTTTTTCCTCGGTGCTGTGCAAAGAGACCAATTAGTGCGCTAGACGATTAAACAGACATTTCATCATGTCAGGCTCGGCGCGGTTTGGCGGCGCGCTTTGGGTTTGGGAGCGGGCTGCTTCTCCTCCAGCAGCCCTTCTGCAGGTCGGCAGTACCATTTCATTTTCCTTCTTCACACATTTTTCGCAATTAATGGGACAAATAATTTGTCCAGATGGTGGTGTTAAGTGCACGCAGCAAGAAGACAGCCATTTCGCAACAGATGGCGACAAGGAAATGAAATGCACAAAATAATAATAATATTAAAAAAAAAAGAGGGGGGAAAAAAGGAGAGGATAATTTAAGATGCTCTGAGTCTCACTGTGAATATAATTGCCATGTTAATTACAAGTGTTGATGAGTCAGAAACGTAGCCACTTCGATCCCAAGTGGGCAGAAATCTAAGTTTGAACAAACTTGCCACAGGTGAGAAGCCCTCAGAGGTTAATTAGGGCCGGTCCATACAGAAGCCATTTTGGACACGGTTACAGCTCACTAATTACTCCAGATTAATTCCTTTGGATGGCCATTCCTGCCCCAGGCTCGGGACTTTCCATGCTCCATAAGCAGCAGCCCGGGAAAGGCCCTGCCACAGGTGGGCGAGCCCTAAAGTCCACGTTAACACCGATCTCTCCCCCAGTTGGGGCTCACACACTTGCACCCCAACGTGGCAAGTGCAGGACTCAAAGGGCCTTGGTACCCTTACTTTACCCTTTCTTGAAGTTTATGGCCCCGGAGACGTGTCAGTGTGCGGCTGACCTGCTGTTTGTTTGCGGACGATGTGCTGCGCACCCACCGGCCTTTGCAGAGAGGAAATCCAGCACTCAAAATCTGCGCCAGCTCTTAGGTTTTCGCAGCACGGCCATTTGGGTTTTCTCTTCGAAGCCCAAACATCTGCTGGCACCCCAGAGCCACCGTCCCGGGGCTCCCAGCACTCCTCACAAGCCACCTCTGCGTCCTGTGGGCAGCGAGCCCGGCCATGGCAGCCGATGGGGAAACTGAGGCAGGGGATGAGATGCTCGCCCTGCCACAAACTGGCTTGCAGAGATCTCCAGCCCATCCCTTTCTAACAAAAACAGGCTGCTCGGAGCTGCCAGGAGCATTCCTGCAGCTCAGCCAACGCGGCGAGCTCCGGCAGCCCTGGGCTCAGTCCCGCAGCATCACGCTGCCGGACCTGAACGCGGCTTCTTAATGCAACCTGGCGGGGCAAAGAGGATTACAGGACTCAGAGCCCAAGGAGATGAGCCTCTAATTCCTTTGGTTGTGCTTAAAAACACGTGCTTAGGCACACCGGCAAAGGGAGCTGAGTGCAGCAGCCCCAGGCTCCTAATCAAAATCTTTCCACTAAGCAGCGAGAGGATGCAAATCTGATTTCTGCCCCATCCTTTTGGCACCACAGGGACTCTGGGACAGCCCGCTGGCATCGCTCGGTCATGGTCAAATGGCCCCTGGGCGCACAGGGCTCAGGCCACCGACGCATCCCTTTGTGCTCCCAGGTTGCTGAGATGATTTCACCCTGAAACCAGGCACCAGACCCCAGTGTGGCACCACACGAGGACCTTGGCTCCTGGCACAGGGCTGCAAAATGCTGATGCCCCACTGCAGGAGCAGCTCCCCAGTCCCCAGTCCAAGCCCTGCCTGGTTGGCTGCAGCAGGGAGCGTGGTTTTACGGCCAGCTGTGAATTCCTAGAGATTGGGGCTCTAAGGGAAAGCTGGCGTCAGCCGTAACTGGAAGACCGTGAAGGCTTCAAGACAGAGGTTTCTTCTGCCGGGAGGGCTTTGGAGCAGCTCCCCGGCGCTCCTGGTTACTCATCCATGGCGTGAGTCAAGTTCGTTCCTGGAAAAACCCATGCCAGGGCTTGGGCCACCCAAATCTTGAAGGCGAGTCCAGGAGAAGGCATCAACGAGCCTGAGGGGAGCCCTGCCAAGGCTAGCAAAAAGACGCAGGGGCTGCTCGGAGCCAGCGGGAGCCACGCTCATCGAGCGAAGTGAGCGGGGCCGAGCCAAGCTCGGCTGCATGCCCGTGGGCACCAGGGCAGGAGCGAGCTTGGGGAGGGGTCTGTGTGAAATGGAGCCCCTGGCATGTCCCAGCCTGGATCCCCTCGCCCTGGCGCTGCATTTTGGCATGCAGACATCTGCGTGAGATGGAGCACAAAAGGGAGAGGGCGCTTTGCGTCGGCCGGCAGCGATGTGCCCGGTGTTGGCACCGTGCACTGCGGGACCCCAGCCCAAGCACGGGTGACCTTGCAGGGGAAAAACCCAAAATCAGTTGACCAGGGCTTCTTGCCAGCTCGGGGGTTTAACTCCATTATTTGCAAAATCCTCTTTGCACCGTTGAAAATAAACATTTTTCTCCTGGCCGTGTTGTGCTTTTACCCTTTCCGGCCACTATTGCCCTAAAACGCCCACGGGGAGGTGCGGGGCGGCCCTGTGTGCTGCGCCCACCTCTGCCACCGATGGCTCGCACGACCTTGGTTGCATCACTTCACCTTCGCTTCGCTTCCCACCTTCACGGAGTTCGGGGGGCAAAAGCCCATCCTGGACCCAAATAAAACCTCAGAGGACAATGGGGATCCCCCGTTCCCCCGACACAGACCCCGGCACCGAGAGCAGCCGTGCGGCGACTTCCCAGGAACCCGCTCATTTCTCCAGAGAGCCGGGAAAAGTATTTTTATTCCCGCTGCGCCGACGGGGAGGAGAGGGATTAAGTTCACCTCCCAAGGTCATGCCAGAGGAGGGTGGCAAAACCAGGAGCAGATTTCCCGTCTCCCAAGCCGCTGCATTCGAAGCTCCCATCTGGCTCCCCCCAAAAATAGCGACCGCAGCATTGATCGCCCCGGGGCTGCCAACGCGAGAGGCACCCGGGGGGGCCAGGACATCTCGGAGGGACAGTGCGGCGGGTCTGGGGGGGACAGGACCCCCCCCCACACACCCCCCAAAAAAACAGTAACACTACGGTCCTGTGGAATGTAATGGGGGGGGGCAGTGCTCTGCCCCTCATTGGGGAGGGGGCGGTAAAGGGGGGTTCCTGGGTGAAGATGGAGCCCGTGATGGTGGCATGGGATGGGGAGGGGGC